>CM075208.1:4394379-4918072 GCA_037577465.1 Liposcelis bostrychophila | reverse complement strand
AGAGAACCTTAAGGAGTTAGAGCAGCTGTTATTTAATCATAAGATAGTATTTTACGAATGGAAAGATGATTGTATTTTGCAGTTGATTTTAAGCACAGGGCTTATTGTCAATATTGGAGTGAGCATCCATACTGGGAATGTACTTAAAATCACTTTTGATAAATATTTGTTGGGAAAACTATTATCGGAAAATATTACAGATGGTAAGTAGGAAGCATTTTAAAAAATAAGTATTGAAAGTCTAAGGTGAATTAATTTTCTTTTTTTTTTTTTTCCAGTTTTGTTTACAAAAACCCATTTGATCATCGCCTACAATGAAAATCAAGTAACTTTAATAAATTTTACAAAACCAAGCACAAAATTCAATACACCTGAAAAATTAAGTAAATTAGAACCAAAAGTACAACAAGTTGAATTATCTGGACCTACTGGGAGACGACTTGATAGGAAGTTAAGCTCAAACATAACAGGAGAACTGATACTAACCTGGTGGCAGTCGTCCAGAAATGAAATATATCCATGGTCACCTCTAGTCAAAGACAAAGACAGGGCTAATGTTCATGTTTATTCAATTGTTGGAAACAAAATCGAACTGTTATGCTATTATAGGACTGAATACGATCAAATTAGCATTAGCTTTAGCAAAATTAAACCAAGTGTAATATGGTTAGTCGAACAGAAGGTTTCAAAGAAGGGCGAAGTGACTGTTGAGTATTCAAGACATCAGGTGCAAAAAAATGTTTTGCAGAAGATTTCAATTACGTCTATACCTCTTCAGACTCAAGTTTGCTGTCATAGTATTAGCCCTGATGAGGAGAAATTAATTTTAGGTAAAAATAATAATAATCGTTATGGTTTCATAAGGTTAATAAAATTTTTTTGTCGTTTTAAAGGTTGCATTGATGGATCTTTGGTGCTTTTCGATGATGATAGAGGAATCACAAGACTGGTTAAGACTTCATTTATTCCGAATTTGCTGTCATGGCATTCCGATGGTGCTTTAATATTTGCTGCCAATGAGAGAGGACAGTTTCAATGTTTTGATATTGCTCTCTCTTGCGTTCGTGCTCAGCTTCTTAGTGAAGATGTAACTCCTTCGAATTTGGTGGATTTGGGCTGTTATTTTAAGTAAGTGTTTCGTAAAAACTTTTTGGGGTTTTTGCTTGAAAGTGTCTAATTGGAAATAAATAAAAATGCTATGAGTTAGTTTTAGTTTTAAAAAAAGCCCTTTAAGGTTATATTTTTTATTTAATTTTTAATGAGCTTAATCGTTAACTATCAGTTTGAGATTTACAAAAAAAAATTTGTTCCTGAGCCTTCGAAACTGTGGCATTTTATTTTTTATTTTTATTTTCCAGAACTCAGCCAACTCTAATCCACACGAAATGGAACAGGAAACCGAGCGCAGTTTGCTTCCTGGATAAGGATCCTCCCAACGACAGTTTGCTGCTTCTGATCTTCGAAGGCGGGCCCCTCGGTGTTTTAAGTCTGATCGGCGGGGGTGGTTTGTTGGAAGTTCCCGATGGCCTTACCCCCGACTCTCTCGTCCTTCAGTATTTATTATGGAACCAAATCGAAAGAGCCATCAACCTCTTGTTAAGTCTAAACTGGAACACACAGGGTATCATGTGTCTCATCTCCTTACAAGCGATAGTCAATTACATTTTTCGGCACCCGCTGACTCCGGAACGGGAGATCCAACTGGAAACCGCTCTCGGGAGTTTCCACGTCCCCTTGCGACCTTTGACGAAGGCGATAGAAAACGAATTCGGAGATCAGGTCCACGACATGACGCGCAAGTTTTTCTTCCATTTGCTGAGGCACGAATCTTACGAAAAGGCGTACAGGCTCGCGATCGATCTGAACGACTCTGATCTTTTCGTGGATTTGTATCACACGGCGAAAGAGATCAACGACGAGGAAATGGCGGAGGCCGCTCGATCCAAATACGAAGAACTGGAGTGCAGCAGCGAATCTTCCTCCCAGTCGGAATGTTCGCATAGCTCCTGTTCGTGTTCTGGTTCAAGCACGGATTTATCCTCGAGCGAGGAGGAAACTCCCGGATTGCCGCCTTTACCTCAAGTCCCCACGAAAAAATCGAAAAATTCTAAAATCCCTCCCCTTCCGGACCTGAACCGCCACAACAAATTAAGGGAATCCGCGTTTTTTAATCGCCCCACTTATTTACATTCCGACAGCATCAACACAATCCCGGAGGAGAGATCCTCTGATTTTTCCTTCGAATCCGAAACCGCCTCCACCTCCTTCAACGATTTTTACCCTCCTCCAATTTTGAACAGCGAACCCATGAAGCCGGATTTCGCCCTCCCGAGCACCCAGATTTTGACCCCCGAGTACCCCCATCACTACGAAACTCGAACGTCTTTCTCCGAAAACGTTAAAAATTATCCCGTTTTCTCCTCCACTCCCAGGAAAGTCCCGGAGTTAAATTTGAACGTGGAAAATAACGGGATTTCGACGCGTCAGAACGCTCTGAACGTCATCGAAAAATTGTACGATCTTCCGACGGAAATTAATCACCCGAAAAAACCGGACGATTCGATTTATAATCGGTCCTTGTCCTTCGATAACTTAGACACGACCTATTTCAACAAAACCCTTCATCCGTTCGACAATTTAAATTTTAGGATAAAGTCCCCTCAGATTTTGAAATCGAACAATATTAACGCCGGGTTCGATTCCCCACTCAAACCCCCCTACTCCTCCGGAAAATTAGGCTCCTTCGATAATTTGTTGTCCGGGAAACCGAAAAACAGGTTTTTGAATAACGGGAGCAGAATTTTATCCCCGAAATTCGGTTCGGATACGTCTGGGTTCCCGTTGCCCAGGAGTTTCCCGAAACCCTCCGCTCAGGGCAATAAGTACAGTTATTTGAATAACCCGCCGATTCAGCCGCTGACTAAGCAAGCTTTGAAAAGCGGGAACCCGTCTCCTACGAAGCCGAAAGTCAAATTTTCAGACACTGTGACTCAAATTATGGTTCCTGTAAGTATATTTTTTATTGTTTATATTTTCCGTCCGGAGATTTCCGGGGAAATTAATTCCTGGATCCCTTCTTCATATTTTTTTGCCACTTTGCAACTCCCGGCAACTTTAAAGAAATATCCGGGACATGGTAAAAATTTATTTCTCCCCAATTCTGGGATCACAAAAATTGGAAAAATATTAGTATCTTCATTTTTTATTTATTTTTTTTTTTCAGGATATTTCTAAAATTTCCCTGGAGAGCGACGACTCCTCCCAAAACAAACCCAGACGGAGGAATCTGAAAGGAATTAACCCTGCTCAAGAACTCGCCGACAGCTTGCCGTTGTGCCTTGGGAACGAAAATTACTTGAAAGACTTCGCCAAACCTCATGACCAACAGGACGAAGAGGAAAATAACGGAACGATCAAGGTCATACATTTCGGCGTCGTCTGATCCTTCTGTTTAATTGTTAAAAATGTTAATAGTCAGGTCATTTTTTTAAAAAAATATTATCCATTAATTGTTATGAAATGAAAAGTGCCATGTCAGGCGTTAAGTTATGTCTATTGTCGATTTAATTTTTGAGCGTAAAGTTTATCGTAAAAAAGTTGGAAGCTATATTTTATTTTTCAAATTAAGATTTTTTGTATCTTAACAAACTAGGTTTTGTATTCTCAATTTTGTATAGTTGCTGTGCAACCGGTGAAAGAATTTTTAAATGCCATTTGTTGCTGTGATGATTTTTATATTTAATTATTATTATTGTTGTTGTAATTATTCCGTCCAGTTTTAAGATAATGATTTTAATATCTTGCCTTTACATTATTATTTTTTTTCTCATTCTTGACAGTATTAAATATTTATTATATTTTTTAAAATAAAGTAAAAGTATTTTAAACGAATCTTTTAATTTTTTTAGTCAAAGCAAAATCCTTCTTCATGATCTTTTTTTTTCTTCAAAAAATATTTTACTTTCATTCATTTTTTTAAAATGACCGTTCAAGAGGTTTATATTCTTTCTACGAAAAACAAAAGGGCAGAGATCTGTAACTAATCAACCCTTGACCCTGCTTTTTTTCAAAACAGAAAATAATAAACTCAGGATAACAAGGAGGCCCCAAATGTTTGATAAAAATAAATCAAGATATATTTATACACACAGTTCAATTATTGTTAATCATAATTTAAAATAATATTAAAATAGTGCTGATTGGTGTATTATTTTTTTTTAAAATAAAAAAAAAGAATAATGAGCAGAAAAATATTAAAACGATCACTGTAAGAATTACAAAAAAATAAAACGTCAGTTCACAAAAATTCCTCACACCAATCTGAAAGGCACTGGTAACAATCTGTTGCTTGCTTAGTGTTTGCATTAATAATGTCCTTCATCCAATCCACAAAGATTTCTTGATCCTTTTTAAGAACTAAAAACTGACCCAAAACAACGTATGCCTGAACAAGGAGAAAAAAAAAACGTTATGGAACAATTGTAAATCAAAAATGATATCAAAATTTTTGAATGCTTACTTTATCAAAGCCTTTGCTTTCAAAACGTTTTCCTAATACTTCTCCTATTCCTGCAAGGTCCGTCACAGGTTTGTCCCCCATGGGCTCAGCAATGAAATTTCTATGTTTCTGTGATGTTGAAGTCATTTTGATTTATTTATTCCTACAAAAAGATACAGGGCTCATTAAACATTTTGGTTATAGTTAAAATTATCTGATTAAAGGGTAAAAGGTCTAAGCTTGAACTTATCTAAAGCAGGCTGCAACAAAACCAAATGAATCTTAAAATAAAGGATACAATGGGCCTTTTTTTTTTGCAAAATAAAACGAATTTCAGTTACTCTCTAATGTAAAGGTTTAATAAGAGATGTCTTTGTCTGGATTTAAAATCCAGCTTTATCGCTGACAAATCATCAAGGGAATTTAAATAATCTAAAAAAGCAACGATCAAAACAAACAAGAACTTTTGGAGGGAATATTGCACTTTATCTAGAACACCGGCCTGACGTTGCACATTAATTTGTAACATTTTTTACGGATATATCGAAGGCGGTACTAAGGAATTTCAAAAACAACGGATCAAAGTCATTTTAAATAACCCTAAAAACGAACTTACGATGCTTAAAAGGAATGAAATCAATAAATTTAACGTAAAAATGAGACCACAACACTCGACTTCCTTCGCTTGATTTGCTATGAATAGAGTCGAACTAGGAATGTCTGATATACAGTATATTTATGTTTGTATATTTACCGGTATATATATACGTATATATATACGTATATATACGTATACTTATACTCATAAGTTAAACATTAAATTTACTTTAGGAAAAAAAGCTCTTATTTTTTCTGGCTGTCCTAGGGGGTTTTTCGGTCATTAAGTCAGAGAAAGGTTTAATATGTATCTTATTACAGTTTACTTATGTAATTTAAGCAAGAAAATTAATCTTTTTTACTGGTTTTTAGATTTCTCTCCGTTAGGCGCTTAGTTATACTTCCAGCCATACGACGCCATTTTTGATAAAATGGCTGTGGCCGATAAAATTATGACCGTGCAAAAGTTTAAATATTAGTGAATTATTGTCATTATTCATTAATTAACGAGTAATTATCGATGTAAAATCAAAATATTAGCGAATTATGCCCTATTTTATAAATGAAAATTCATAAATATACAACGTATACATTGGCTGGTATATATACGTATATATACGTATATATACGTATATATATCCTGTATATTTAAGACTAGACATCCCTAAGTCGAACTGTCGTGACGTCACAGGGTCCGAAAATCGCTCATTGTGAAGGTTTTGCAATTTTTTGACCAATCAGAGGGCCTATTGAAGCCTTGATAAAGGAGGCAGCGATTTGATGCTCTGAACGAGCGAGTTCGACCTGTGTATTTGGCGCATGCGTTGTAAATGCATAAATGAAATGGTTGCCAATCTAATCTCCTAGATTCGAAAAGGCGGGAATAAAATTATTTGACGAATAAATATATAAAAAGTCGAAGTCAGACTTATAAGTTCATTTCACACATTGGTGATCGTTGGTAAATGGTTTCGATTATACTGATATAGTTATTCCGTAAGTTGGAAGCAATGTTGAAATCTTGGAATGAATAATTGGAAGCAATTAACTCTTTCTTCTATGTATTGATAGGTTCACTAACTTTTTTTTTTTCATTTGATTACCATATAAGTATACAACACGAGGGCACAGTAGAAGTTAAAAGTTAAAAGCTAATTTTTTCCTCTGTGCTTCTACAATGCTTATGTTATTTTTTTTATAAATATACCAGCGATAATGGCGCCATTTTCTTACAGACGGCATTTGCTTCGATCAAAGCAAGATGTCGATTTTTATAAAGTTCACAGCCGTTCAGCAAGTTGGTTGTTGTATGGTGTTCGTTTTTAATCTAAATGAAGTGTTAATTAATAAAGATTCCGGTATTAAATTTGAATAAGCTTAACGAATTGGTGAAAATGTGCAAAGTTATTTTATGTTTTGGTTTACTAATGATATATGTATTTACGAGCTTTGTATATTCAAATGCGGTCCTTGTTTTGTTTCTTAAGATGGATGGTGATTTTGGTCGTCAAAAGCAATCAACAAAAGAAGGTAAGGTTCTTCATTTATAATTTCGCTGACATTGTGCATTGTCCGTTTAAATTTTTGTTGGCTAAATCATTATTGAATTGCAATATAAGTAGGGTTTATTTGAGTACTACGTCTTGTCCATTGCTTGGACGGTATTGCTCACCAAGTGGAGTATCCTCTCGTTTGATTTTCGTGAGAAAGGCTTATGTTACGTATAATTTATAGTTTGGCAGCCCAATTTTCCTCAGTTTTATTATACAATTGTTTTTGTGATAATTTTATTTAAGTATAGATTTTTCGGTGGAACTTGAAATCCTATCTAGTGCGGCACGGCATAAGTATACACGTTCGTGAATATGTTTTCAAATAATAATTCTGTTAAAATTAGATGTTCTAAGCGGATTAAGTCAGAGTTTGTCAGATTGCATCTGAAAAATCAGGAACTTCCCTTTGACCAATTTCGATATTTGTTTCCTGGGGCTGTAACTTTACTCCAGGAAAAGAAGAGATTGGTAGCATGCATTGGAAGTCATGGAATTATAGCTCCCTTTGGAGGATGGAACTCAGAAGATATTTATGAACCCATTTTTCTGCAGCACCCACAAAGTTCAAAAAATCGTGTATTTAATGTCTTAGAACCAACTCCTTCAGTACATAAAAAAAATCAAGCCAGACCATCAGGAAATCGTTTGCTAAATGCCTGCGAAAATATCAGGATTTTGGTAAAATTTAAATTATCAGAGAAACTGAAAAGGTTTAATACATTATCTTCAAATATTGGAAAAGAACATTCTCCAGAAAACAGTAAGTCAAAAGAAAAAAAATTGCTTGAATGCAATTATTACCTTAACTCGATTGGAAGGGAAATTCATCTTAATTTTAAAAAAGACTTTCGCAGAATGAGAAAAACTAAAGAGGTTAACAGGCAGAATTAACAAAGTTCTGATTTTTAAGAAATAAAAGCAGGTCAAGCTTATAGTGATTTTGGAGGATCACAGAAAAGCGGTAAACTTTCAAAATGTATTATGGAAATTATTTTAATTTAGCAGCGATTAACAATTATAAAAATTTATCTTTAATGTGTTATTTAAAATGAAAATGAAATCTGCAATTTAATTTCAAAAATTTGTGAAATAAAAACAAGTCAATGCATTAATCTGAAGCAAAACAATTCATTTCAAAGCTATCAATTTCAGCTCTCAATTCCCTTCTGATTCTTCAACAATGAATTGGTGAACATATCCTTATTGAGATAATTAGCCAATTAACTATGCCTAATTTATAGTCAGCAGGAGGTTAGCGTCACAGCTGATTTAATTTTTTTTTTTTTTGCGTTCACTATGTTCTAACGGAGAATTGAATTTGATTTCTTTTCTTAAGGTACTTATTAGCCTAAAATAAATGTTAATATGTAAGTTTAGCATAAAATAAAATTGGTAATCACAAAGTAATGTATAACAATGTTTAGATTTAGCGGCCATTAATAATGAAAAAAAATTAAAGCAATAAAAGTTCTAAATCTGATGACTAATTCCATCTAGAAAACAAGTAGTAACAAATTTTTAAAATTAATCTTAATTAATTTTAAATTTATTTTTTAAATTTATTTTAATTTTTTTAATTATCCATCTAAAAAGCACATGCATAAATTATATAAAAATCATGTATAAATTATACGAAAATTGGACATACATAAAAAATGCATAAATTATGTATAAACAGTTAAAATTTTTTTACTGAAATTTTTGTTTTTTACCCCCCTAATTAAAAGTAATATTTTAATGCATAAATAAGTATGCGTAAAATGGAAAAAAATGGGAATATTAATAATAGTATTTGCAAATTTTCCTGTTTTATGATTTAAAAAATTTATATGCATAAATTATGTAAACAATATGGATATCCAGGTTCCCAAACATGTCTGTAAAGTTTTTTTGCAAAAAAAAACTGGTGGATTTTAAGACTTTTTCCATCGGTTTTGCATTAGTCATCTACGATCCACGAGATTTCCACTACATTTCCACCTGCTCATGGATGACTGGTGAAAAGTCTTAAATTTCCCGTGTATTTTTTGTCTGAGTCTTCATGCTTAAAAAAGTTATACATATGATATAAGTTTGGTGGTTATAAAAAATATGCATGAACTTGGGAAAAATTATGAATGATGACGTGTCGGTAATTTTTACGGAATATTTGACTGATAATTATAACAAAATGTGTATTAATCTGAAGTATGTATCTTTTGTTTCAGAAAAATTTAAATCTTCCTTTTCGGTTTCGCGAGAGTGTAAAGTGTAGTTCATACGGTTTGCTTTATTTCCGCGAACACAGATCTTGGTCATCAAAGGAAGATTAGAAAAATGGGTAAGTCTTCATTTTATGTATTTTTCTTTTTACCTGTGGATCCATTTTTTTTTTGTTATGCACTCAATTAATGGATATTTATCAATTTTAAAGATGGCGTCTGGCCGGTTGCCAAGATGTCATGAATTTTCTGAGCTGAGGTTTAGGATGATGATGGCTGAAGAGTTTTTAGTTTCGTACGGGGGTTTTGCAGTCGAAATACTCGATTTTGGGTTTGTGGAATACCGCATCTACTTGAGTTGTTCTAGGCCAAAAAACAATTTCTATGTTTAGCTTACGGAAAATCAAAATATGTTATGTCTTACCATTATCCTGCAACAAAGATGCCACTTACTTCCAGTAAATAATGACGTCCCAGAATGATGCAAAAGGGGTCGTCTATAAATCACGTAAGCATGTTCATGGGGGGGGGGGGGGGTCCAAATCAACCATCTTACCCATAAGATATGTGTTTTCGAAGGAGGGAGAGAGGTTCAAAAATACCTTTTTACATGCTTACGTAATTTATGGACGAAAGAAAAGAAAAAAGAATCTCAAAAAAATTGAATCGTTTTATTACCTTAAAACAACATTAATCACAAAACAAGGCGAACCATTCGACAATAACGCTACAAAAACATGTATTCCTTTTTAATATTTTTTTTTTTTTAAATTAAAAAATCATACAAACATTAAGAAGCACAAGCAACTCTTCACATTTAAATTCGTAAAAAAAAAAAATCTTTTTGAAAGTAAAGTCAAGATAGGAACATTATTTAAAATGTGATAACGTCGCTTTTGCCTTTCTTCTTTTTTAAAAAATAAAACATTTTCTGATAATCAATCATGGCTTCGATCACGGATAATTTTTTTCAAAATTTAAATTTTAAGGAAAAGAAGAAAAAAAATTTGATTGTCAATTAATAAAATTAGACACTGAAATATATTTTGCAGTAGGGAAGAGAATGAAACAAAAAATGAAATGTAGTACAAATCAAAGCCAAAATAGATTCCTATTCAAGTTAAGTAATTCCTTCAGAATCAAGTCTGTAGCCAGCCAGGGGGTCAGAGAGCTCAAGGTTTTTTTTTTTTTTTTAGGACTCCAAATAATTTTTTTTAACATAGAAATTGAGAACATGAAAGTATTACCTGTTCAGTGCAAGCCAAAACGGGGGCCCAAAGCTCTTTTCAGGGGGGGCCGAGGGTCTGCCCCCTGACTGGCCACAGACTTGTTTAGAATATTTTCAGAAACAATTTCTCTTTTTTTTAAAAAATTGATTCATTTCTGAGTACGAGGAATTAACTAACGTTATTAACAATAAGACAAGCTACGATATAAACTTAACATTTTTTCAATTAAAATTCATATACACGATTCTTTCCTTTTTTTTTAAAAGTAAGTAAATACATTTTTTTTTTTTCATTAAAATCATCTATTACAAAAATATACAAATTAATGACGTAGTATTTTTGAGTATCTAACAGCGATTCTCCGTTGGGTTTAGAAATGGAAATTTCTTATAAAATCTAAATAGAATCGCTTTGAACATAAGGACAAAACAAAAAACATAAAAAAAAAGGAGTTGGTGTAGGGAATAAAATTTACGAGTGGATTTAGGTATATTTTTTCTAAAACTTTTAAAGATTCGAATTGGTAAAATGTTGCAAAATAAAATCGATTTTATAACTTTTTTTTTTGAATAAAATCAATTTAAAATATATAACAAAAATAATAAAAATTTTTTTTAAAAAAGAAAAAATATTAAGGGAAAAGGGGAAAGGGTTTCCAAGGCACCTTCACTCTTTTCCTAAAACTAAAATTAAAATTTTTTTTTAGCTGAGTACCTATGCGTTTTATTGTCTTAGCATGCGATGCAATTAACAGTTTTTGTAAAAAAGTGAGTTAGCTTTAAGGGCTGCGAATACGGTATGAGAATATAAATTTTAAAAAATATTAGTGCGCTTAGCAAAGCGAATACCGCTTTTTGGTTACCAAAAAAAATTGTAGCGTTTACAGCAGGCAGAACATATTTTTAATAGATTGCAACCCTTAAACGATTTTTTTAATCAAGTGACTTTTTTTTTTTGAAATTGCACTTAGCGACTTTTTAAGGCACAACAAAAAAGTCATGGCGTGCAAAAGCACAATATGGCAAATAAAAAATATATCGTACAGTACATAGTAAGCGTTTTATAAAATTATGGCACATAATTCGTTGTCTTAAAATTGACAAAAATTTTGAAAGGCTAGAAAATCCCGGGCTTGAACTCTTTTTGTTTGTTGCGACGAAACAAATTTGAAAATCGAACTCTGGTTCGAATCCAATCATTTCATGACAGTCAGTTTTTTTTTCTTTTTTGAGACCTCTGAGAGATTTGTCGGTCACTAGAAAACGTGTGGCGGTCGGAGTGGTGACTCGTTCCGTCTAGCAAAATCGTGATGAATGAAGTTAAGCAGCATTGAGAACGGCCAGTTAGTGGATGGGTGAGACCACCGACACTCCCTCCCTCTAGTAGGGATTGTAAGAACTACTAATCCACGCATCTTAACCTCATTGTCAAAGTAGTTGGTATAAAAACTCTTTTTATCTGACCATAACGTCAATAAACTACAGACATACTGCACTCCATACAAAAAAAAATGGGAAAAAAAAAATTGAAAATTACACAGAACGTATGGTCAAAATTTTTTTTACAAAAGCCAATTTGGCGAAATTGTTCCTTTTTTTTTTTTTTCTTCCGACATAGACTGCTAAGTATTAATTAAGAATTACGTATAAAATAATTAAGAGTTCAAGCCTGTTCATGCCTAAGGTACTCAGCTTCACATAAAAAAATTTTCTTTTTACTGTAATAAAAAACGTGCAAATTTTTTTCTTCTCTTTAATTGCACTCTAATCCCTTCAAGCACCAAAATTTTCCTGAATAATTTTTAAAATCGTAACATCAAAACCAAAAAAAATAAAATAAAAATTTGTACCAGTATTTATCCAGAAATCAAAAAATTATTTTTTCTTATACAACTTTCACATGCATAAAAAAAGTCTACAGATAACATTTCATTTTTCACCACTGGTACTGTAAATGATTTTAATACATGACACCATTTAAATAATTTTTGCACCGTTATTGAATACAATAAAATTAATTTTTTTTTTTTTTAATTCTTTTCTCAGCTACCAATAGCTACTTAACATTTAAGAATAAAACTTCACGGTAAAATTTCACTAATTTTCTTTTTAATTAAAATCTTAATCTTTTTCTTTTTTTTTAAATAAAAATATTTATTTTAGAACTTGGTTTAAACTGATCCCAAAATTATTCCGAAGAAAAAGTTTTCTTATCTTAAGAGAAAAAAAATTGAATTCTAATACCTCCGACTATCTTTTTCTTTTTTTAAAATATACTTTTCTAAATATAATTATTATTATCTTTATACATGATTTGAAAATTAAATTGCATTTCGGCGATATTCATCGATATCAACAAAAATGGGTTTCCACAAACTAAAACAAATAATCGTTCTGATTTATAAAACAAAATTAACAGTAATTGGGGAATTTCTTTTTATGTAGTTAAACTCTTCGCCGCCAGAGGACAATTCGAATTCCTTGTGGTCAAGTTCCTACTTGCATTCATATGCCATCTGGAGGGTACGCGGGGAATTGAGAAAAAAGGAATTCCTCATTTAAGATAAAAAATAATTACAGTAATAAGTTTTTTGAATGATTTGCAATCTAGTGAAGTACTTTCATTTTTTGTGCGGCCGAGTTTTTCCGTTAAATGGAAAAGCAGCCGATGGATACTTTTTGTATAGTTTTTTCGGATTTGAAATGAAAAATATTTAAAAATATAACGCAGTATCTTCAGGAAACTGAGGATATGGCGTGGTTGGGACTTCCCATTTGCGTGAGGACCTTGTCCAGCCACTGGAGGGGCCCGTGCAGGTGGATTTCTATCCAGCAGGGAGTACTCGTTACGTCTTGCCGGTGGTATTCGGCACCCCAACCTTTTACGAAAGACATTCTGAAAAATCAAAAAGAAAAAAAAAATTAGAAATGAGAGGACTAGAAATTTCCTACATGATAAGCATGCAGGTTTTGAAAGTTCCAAAGCTAAGCGAGCACATTCAAAACCAAAAGTTTCAAATTGCAAGACTTTTGACACCAACGGTTTGGTTAAAAATTCAGGTTTTTTAAAAGATTTTTTGAGAACTAACAGTTTGAGACTAAAAGTTACAAATTGAGTATAAGTTGCTAATAAATTTTATATTTTAAGAAGTAAAGGCTTTTTAGCAGTGACTAAAATATTAGGAAGACCTTTCGCAGTGCGGCCAAATGTAGGAAATCTGTGGCCATTTTTTAATCCTTTTTAAGAACAAAATCCGTAGACCACTACGGTTGAATTACTCGACCTCACCTTATGGTGCACATTTTGGTTAATTCATAAACGGCTTCGAATCCGTGATTGACTGACTGTGATAACAGCGCTGCGAATTCCTGATTATTAAAAATTTTCAGGGAACAACTGGATGGGATTTTGCAAACTGTGCTCGGATGAAATCCGTGATGATGGTTGCAATTTCTTGACTGTACGAATATGGCTGAGTCAGACAGACACTCCGCATAAACTTCTCCGTTGACATAATACAAATGAACCCCTACAATGAAAAAAGAAACAACAAATTTTTAAAAAAAATTGAAATATTTTGAGTAAATAAAAAAATGTCTTTCGACTAGTACCTTTTCCAATATGTCTTCGAGTATTTTCTATGGTTGAGTTTCTATTTACATTACTAAGTTGCCCCAGACAAAACCTGTCTGAATTGTTACTTGGATTCGTAAAACCATCCACAATAATCGAATGGCTTTGACAGTGAAAAACTTCCCCGACCCTACAGTTCAGTTCGTAATAGGCGATGCTCGCCCAATACAAGGGTTCCTGGTACGCTACCGGCGCCACGTCCGGCAGAGACGTGTCCATCGCAGATGGATCGCTGGTTGTCGAGCTGGGTCCGTGTTTGGACTCTTCGGGGGGACTGTACGCAGGAGGGGGGGTTCCCGGAAGTCCGTTACTCGCGTAAGGGCTTTGAGGATTCGATGTGACGCAACTGGGACTAGGAGACGATCCGACGCTCAGCATTGGACTCTGGGGTCCACCGGAAAAACCGCTCGGTGAGTAGGAAACGTTGTGAGGCATCGAAGGCTCTGCCAGTTGCTGAAAGGGCAAAAGCGAATGCCCCGGTGGGAACTCTGAGTGACGCGGGACCAGTACCGGTGGAAGGACTGGAGATTCGACCCTTTTGTAGTGGTATGGGTTAATGCACACTTCCTTCTGTTTGGAGCTGTACGGGAACTGACAAAGCTCCAAGGGTTTTAGCTCGTGCTGTGACTGTAGGTCGGGCCATCGCCATACTCGGCAGTAAATGACGTGGGGTAAACCCTTTCTGTGAGATACCTAAAATTAAATGATAAAGAAAATTAACGATATATCATTTTAAACAAAATTAGATGTGAACCTGTATGGAAAGAGCTTTTTTGTCCTTAAGACTTAAAAGCAAAACATCAACTCAGAAAAAATCAGACAAGCAAATCATAACAAGACTCACAATTCTTTAATGAATGAATTCTTATCTCAATAACTTATCTTTGTTTTTGGTACAGAGCAGAAAAAAAAAAAAAATTTTTTTAAAAACATTATTAAAAAAATTAAACACAACAAACTAAAAACTAACTGAACTTTACTTTTTTTCTGATGAATCTATACATAACACATACTTTTATAAGCACACAAAGCACTAACATTTTTTTTTTATTCAAACATTCAATTTATTAATAATACTAACTTGTAATCTTCCATCCAAACTCCTTGGAATGGTCACACATTTGCTTGGTTGTCCTGGAAAACAAAGCGCCTTTTCAAGGTCCTCTATAGCTCCTTTTTTCTTTTTTAATTTCTTCACTAGTGAATCCACTGCTTTTTCAGCCCATTTCTCTTCCTCATCTCCTTGCTTCCATCCCAATAACTTTTTAACTGCAGGACTTGTGAATGAAAACAATGAATTCAGAGAGGACATAGGTCCTGAACTACTCTCCCCCTCATCCCCATCCATGGTGGAATAAGACGTATCTGAAATGAAAATACAAACCCTAAATTAATAACAGTCCGAATCCACATATAATTATCCCTTTCCTTGCAATTCCAGTAAAAGTAATAAAAATCTCCCCCTTTGCTGCTGTTAATATAAACCCCATGAAATTCAAATGAATCAACAGGGTTAGAATAGTTTCAGAATATATTATTACATGAGTCATTTTTCTAATGATAGGGGAGGGAGGGCTTTCGTTTTAAGATCCGACCATACACACGATAACTGCGTAACATTTTGAATTTAAATCTCGAGGGCCCATAAAAAAATATTAAAAAATTAATAAGAATTTTTCGCATCTTAAGAATTAGGCTAATTATAAGCAAGAGAAACATTGGCAAAAATCCATGTCTTCTAGGCGACAGACAGTCTACAGCTCGACTTTTTAAATTTTTTTCAATAAAAACACTAAAATTACAGTTTAACTCGCTGTCGTTAACTACCAAGAATTAATATCGAATGTTTTTTCCCGCGTCGAAGTGGTGAAAAACGTTAAATTTTCATTTTTCTTAACATGTTACTCACCTTAAATATAATTAATACACCAATGGCTTCTGTTTACTGGCGACTGCCAGGCTGGAACCTCATAACTTCCGGTCGATTTTATTCCGCCATTTTATTTTTTTCAAATTTCGGATCACTCATTTTTCGTATAAATTTTTATTCCCAAATAATTATCCCTTTAAAATGTATAAAAATGACTAGAGGTTGAAGGAAAATAAATGAAATCTTGATTTTCAACACGGATCCACAGGAAATAAATCTTTAAAAAATTCTTGGTTCTGAAGCGCAAGAATACACGAAGCGGAAAAAAATTTTATCGCGACCTCCTGTATTCCGTGATGAAGGACTCCTCTTGAAGCCTAAAAATCTCGCAGGCAGTAAAAAAAAATTCTCCTTAGAATTGAGTCCCGACGTAATTAAGTACGACAGAATGGAACCTCTTTAACAGCGCCATGTTTTTATCTCATTGAAATTATACGGGGGAAAAAAAATATGGCGTTCAACATGGCGTCATCTCACGTATTTCGTGGAAGAAAGAATCTTTATTTATAAAATTAGAATGGAGCAGTTTTCTTCATTTTTTTTGTGAATTTAATATTGTTTGGAGTTTATAGTTAATCATGTCGGTTTTCAATTCATTTTCAAAAGTAAGGATCAATCGTATAATGCCTTAAAAGATTAATGTCATTTTGTTATTAATTCCAATTTTTTTTTTTTTACGAATTGTTTTTTTCCGGCAGGTTTTTCAAAACGTTAACAAAACTTCAGTATCAAGGATTATTAACAACACAATTATTAGGAATGGTAGTTTGTGGGAACCAAGCTATTTTGAAGTGAGTTTTGTAATTTAACTTTAGCTGTTTTAGGGCAATGATAACAGACCAAAAAATATTAGTTGAAAAGTTTAGCATTCATATTTTTTGAGGCAAGGGTAAGACAATAGTTTCAATTGATCATTTATCGTACTTAAATTTAGTCAGAAACAAATATGATTGAAAAAATATGGCAATATTCATGCAGGTTTAGATGGAATATCAAATCTTAACCTGACTTTAATGCTTATTTCACATGGAAGATTTTCGTTATTGCTGCCTCAGTTTCTACCTAAGTGGTGCCATTAAAAGCATAGAAATCATTCCAAATAATTATTTTTTTTTTAATCTGCCAGACGATTGAATAAATCATTTGCTATAATCGTTCAAAATTATTAAATTAGGTGATTATAGCCCACTGTTTGAGAGAACTTAATTTTCCAAATCACAAATATCTTTTTTTTCCCCTGTAAGTTATTGGTTTTTTTTTAGTGTTAGTTTAAGAAAAAGCCTGAGTTTAACTTCCTCATTGTTATTGTTATTTTCAATTTTATTTTTTATTGCTACATTCCTTTTTTTTTTTTTTTTCCTATGCAGGAAGCTAGGAAAAGGGTGCCGGAATACGACATCGTAGACGTTCAACTGAAGAGCAGAGATTACCCTCTCCTTGAAAATTATCAAAAGCTCGTTCATCGAATCGCCAAAGGTTTTGACATTCCGGTCAGCAACTGTTACGCTGTACCAAATCAGTATTATAAAGTTGCCAAATTCAAACCTAATTCGAATATAACGGAATCTGAATATCACCTTAAAACCTACGAAAGGGTCGTTCAATTGTGCGATGTGAAATCCACGATATTACCGATTTTCATAGATGCAGTAATAACTGCTTGCCCTCCCGGGGTTAAAATAAGCATACACGAACACACACCGGAATTAGAGGAAAATAGATACGTGCCGGAATATGAAGTTATTAACTTAGAAAAAGAAAAGATTGCATTAGACGAAAAGCTCAAAGAAGCTAGATAAGTTTTAAAAAAAAATATATGTTAGTTTAAAAAATGAAAGAAGAAAAATAACTTACCGTGAAAATAATGTCCTACCAAGGCGGATGCCATTAGCTTGTTTATGTTGTTTTGTAAAAGTGGAATATAGAAGGCGACTGTGACATCCCTATTAGCCAAAAGGAGGAACAGGTATAAAAAAGAAAAAAAAAAAGGAAGTTTTTACAAGATGTTGGGTTGGGAGGGGAATGTCTGGGTATATATCAACCCTCGGTTTTTTTTTTTTTTTTTGATTGTTTAAAATGACCGGACCGTTTAAACTAAATTAAATTGAACTGCGAACTTAAAAATGTTACAACTACATCTATCAAAATAGAAAGGGGTCAATAGCCGTGTTTGACAGGTATATGTATTTGTTTCAAAAGGATCAAACAATGGTTTGTTTATATATCGTTTTTCAACCTTTCGCCATGATTTTTACCTGAACATTGTTGTTCTTTGAAGATTAAAAATAAATACATGGTTTTAACGAAAAGAAAGGAAAATATACGAAAAGAAATGTTAATAATATAATGAAAATAATAGTGATTTCATAACCTTGAAAATTTTTCCTGAATTAAGATTTTTTTTCTAAGCCAATGTAATTTTTTATAAAAATTAGTTTGTGACGTCAGCAGCGCAATAGAAAGTTCAAATTATGAAAACTGTACCTGGATTTTGAGCTTTTTTTAAGCGGTCAGGAAAACCGAATTTCAGACTTTGAGCTTTTAAAACAAAAAAGTTAAGCTTATTTGCATTATCAACTTTGTACTGTTAACTTTCTGGGCAGTACAAAGAAAAGCTGAAACTTTTAAAATAAACCCCTAAACTTAAGCTTTTAAAAAATAATTTTCCCGAATTCAAATATTAAACGTTATATCTTCAGAAAGCTCAAAATTGGGAGAATAAATTTTAGATTTTGAGCTCCGAAAGAATGGCATGTGAATCTGGCAGTACTCAGTAAAAGAGTAATCGAATAATATCTTTTTTTTTAATCAAAGGGGAAAAGCTCAAATTTTGCACGTTAACATCTTTAGAAAGCTCAAATTTCAGTGATGTTGACGTAGGTTTTTAGTTCCTGCTGCTATAGCCTATTTACGATATTTTAATATTTTTTTCTAATTTCACTGGAGAAAGTTCAAATTCTCAGAGTTGTGTTTTCCGAAAGCTCAAATTCAGTAGAATAACTGAATCAGTTTCCTGTTACAAGATTGAATAATATTAAGTTTACCTGACATGCTCGCTTTCAAAGCGAGCATGTCCCCTTTCATATCGTATGTTTAGCACACAACTTTGTGTTTTGCAGCTACAAATTTGGGAACATGATTTTTTGAAAGCTCGAAATTGAGGGCATCGAACAGCGTCTATTTTAATTTGAGCTTTTCATTGTACTGCCTGGGAAGTAAGCAGTACAAAGTTGATAATACAAACAACTTTTTTGCTTTAAAAGCTCATATTCTGAAATTTGGTTTTTTGAAGCTCCCAAGTCGTGGTATAGTTTTCATTTTTTGAGCTTTTTACGATATTGCTGACTTCACAGGTCCTAAGTAGTAGCTTTATAAAAACTGCAAAAATTCAACCCTGCAAGTATTTAAATTGAGGTGAAAAATAATTTAACCCCTTCGAAAATTGTGGGTATACACCCCGTTCACGTGAGTGTATCACTAAAGTTGATTACTAAGGGTATAGACGGTGTCCGTCAAGCCTTTTATTGAAAAAAGGACTGGACTAAAAGAGAAAGAGTTGCTTTTGTGCAGTAAAGATATAAGTAATTTTTAGTGCTTCTCTCGTGGGTAAAAGCTAATGCTGGTGTGTCCCATAAGTATGGGCATATGAACATAGGTTTTTAGCAGTGCTTATTAGGGTGTCCCTAATTTTGGCCATTTTCGAATTTCAATCGCTTACCCTCAAAAATGGTTCTCCTTGCTGTACCGATAAACCCGAATTTTTATTTTAATTTTTTACTCAACGGGAAAGCGCGGCGACTTGAGCTTAAAGTTCCGAATATTGCCATAAGGAAAAAAATTCGGCAATTTTTTTTTTCTCGAAAAAATATGGTTTCTTATCGGAAATCTTCCGTAGCTCACGAATCGGAAGTCCGTTTTTTTATATCTGGTCCTGTTTTTGAGCTAAATGCCATTGGTATAGCAAAAAAAACTTGGTAAAATGACAAAACATACCAAGCATTTAGTTTCACTCGCATTTTCGTCTCTAGCTCAAAAACTGGACCAGGTCTTATCACTGTCGGTCGGATGAAAGGCTTTTAAAGACGAGCAGGTAACGGAAAAATTGGAAAACAATTCTCTAAAAATCAATAAAAAGTTATTATTTAGTTTAGATACCAATATAATTTTGTTTTATTTTCAAAAAAATAAGGGAATAAATTTTACATGATGACTAAATTGATTTTTATTTTCTATCCAAAATAAAGAAAAATCATTTTGGGAATCAAGAAGAATTTTCGGAATTGCAATGATTTACCTTTAGTAGCGCTAGTTTTATTCTGCAAGGAAAAAATTATTATTTAGTTCATTTTTTAAAATTATAAGAGGCTGTTTGATTTGCTCGAGGTATAATAATTTACCAAATATTTTGTCTATTGGAGCGGACAGATTTTGAAAAAACCAGAGTCTCAAGCATAACAACTACAAACATCTGTTAACAGTCCAGCCGCTTTCGCCTTGGCATTTTAAAGGAGAGCAGCATTTCTTATTTAAATGATCGCACTGAAAATATTTTAATGGAAAAAGATTAGAATTTGAAGTTCAGCCAAAGTTAAAATTTGAATTGGGTACTTTGGCTCTCAAGAAAACCTGTGAAATCTAATTTTAAGTTCCACTTATAATTTACAAAAAATATTTTTTGCTTAAGAGTTATATGCTCTCGTATTGATTTAAAATTTGAAAAATATGTGCACTAAATGACATTAACTAAGTGCGAATAGTCTTAATAAATGCACTTACCTCTTTGTTCCTAGATACGCAGTTAGGCCCAGCATTTACCGTGAACACAGACATTGAAATGATGAAAAGAGCCATCAAAAATCTGAAGACAGTGCTGTTAAAAAACTTCATTGTTTACTTTAAAATTATTTGCAAAAGCAGTCTACCTAGAAATATTTCACTAATATTAGAAATTTCACAAAATTTAAGTCGCGTTCAGGTTAAAGAAATAAATATAAGCAAAATCTTACCGAAAACAATAATGAGAGCTAATTTTAACTTCAAGTTTTCAAAGTTGCAGACCAATTGATGTTCCGGCAGGTCAGATTTTCATATCATATGATACGAAATAGGTGAAAGAGGTCAGGAAATAAAGGATTATATTCTACTTGTTTGCAGTCTTTGATAAAAGTTTAACATTTGAACGAGGTAAAAAATTCGAATGATTGGAGTTTTATTATCAGTTTTGCTTGTTTGATCATTTAAAATTAATTAAGCTATAAAATAAGGTCAAGGGGATCTCATAAGAAAAACAACAAATGCAATATGTAAACAGCAGCAACGCAGTTTCGAGTTCTTCAAAATAGATGAATCATATACAGTATATATATTCGGGCTTTAAATTAAACCCTTAAAATACCGTTTCTTAACGTTTTGCCAAAAGGACTCTAGCCGCAGTAATTAATGTATATAGAATGTTTTTCATTTTTTTATTTGCGGTAATTGCCTTAAATTTGTCCTCAACCTCTTTTTTTATTAATAACATTACGTTAGAAAGAGAAAGATATATCGTAGCAACGCAAATCACTTTTAAAGGAGCAGGTTAATGCCAATTTTTTTTAATTTCTTATCATTTACTCATTATTTATCCTAATTATTATTTTAATTAATTAATTAATTTTCTTTTCAGCGTGTTGTTTTAGTAGAAAAAGCAGTGGATTGTAATGAAGAAGAGCAACCGCTGATCGTGATGATGTAGATCATGATGGTCATGATCATCAGCTTAATTATTTATTTCGTTATTTTTTATCACCTTTTTGAAACCTCTTAAACGATTTAAATAAGTGTTCTCATCTGACGTCGAACAAAGGTCTTCTGGACGGAGTAGATGCTGCAATTGCAACAGCTCTCTACTCCGTGACTCTATACCGTTAAAATCTATACGGTTAAACTCTATACCGTTAAACTGCCAGTCGAAGTTTTGTGACTTGAGAAGATAATTGATAAGTCAGTAAGGAAAAAAGATTAGATTCCTAGCTTTTGTTTTGAATTCTTTGTCCAGAAGATAAACATAAGGAGGGAAACGCACAAATAAAATTGAATCTCATAATTTTTTCCACTTATTCTTCAAATACGTAACAATGGGGTCGTTCAAATATTACGCAGGCGCCTGGGGGGGGGGGGGGGCATCCGAATTTTAATTCAAGTTCTGTGATTAAAATTATGCAAAACATTTTTTTAAACAGATATATTTTTTAAATATTTTTTCACGTTAGTAGCACAAACATATCCCATGCATATCCGTAGGATATATTTTTGAGAAATTTCCGACAAAATAAGATATCCTATAGATATTATAGGCACTATGGAAGTCCTATGGGTATCGCCATTGAATTTTCGAGCTCAAGTTTTCGTATATGGACCATTATTTTGAGCTTTTTTTAAGCTTTCAGAAAAACCATGTCCCCAAATGTGAGCTTCAAGGGAATAATTAGAGCTTGACGATAAGGTTCTTAGGAAAATTCGGAGTACCGCCAGCTTCACACCATTGCATTTTTGAGCTCCAATTTTGGGATAAGAACCATTTTTTTGAGCTTTTTTTGAACTTTCAGAAAAACCATCTCCCTAAATTTGAGCGTCAAGGGAACAATTAGAGCTTGAAGAAGAAAGTCACTTGGAAAAATAGGAGTACCCTCAGGTTCACGGCGGTACATTTTCGAGCTCATTTTTTTGGACAACGACCATTTTTGTGAGCTTTTTTTGAGCTTTCAGAAAAACCATGTCCCCAAATTTGAGCTCAATGGGAACAATTAGAGCTTGACGAAGAATGTCCCTAGGAAAAATCGGAGTACCGTTAGGTTCACGGCAATACATTTTCGAGCTCGAATTTTGGGACAAGGACCATTATTTTGAGCTTTTTTTGAGCTTTCAAAAAAACCATCTCCCCAAATTTGAGCTTCAAGGGAACAATTAGAGCTTGACAAAATCCGAATTCCGGTTGGCCTGTACGTAAAAGGCAAGTGAAATACTGGGCCTAGGTTGCTGAATTGATTTTTTTCGAAAAGCTCTAGCTTTCCGGTGTGAAAGATCTGTTGAAAATTTTTTTTTTTTTTAGGCTTTTTTATGGGCATTCCAAATTCCGGTTCCTGTACAGAAAACACAAGTGGAATAATCGGCCTGGGTTGTTGAAATGATTTTTGTCCGAAAGCTCTAGCTTTCCGGTGTGAAAGCTCGATAATAGCAGCAAAAAAAATTGCGATTGCATTGTTTGTAATCATTTTCATTAATTTTTTTTTCAGCCTGCTGTTTATATCAGCGACATTGACAGTGACAGCTATGATGAGTTAGAGGAAGAAGAAGTCAACATTATCGTAGACAAAATCTGCGTATTATTATAAAGCTTAACGGTAAGAAATCTTTGAATAGTAATCATGATTTATTTGCAGACAGGTTAGATATAACACCAAGTAGAGATTGGTGATAAACTATTTAAGTGTTCTCACATGACATCGAACAAAGGTTTCGTGCTCGGAGTAGATGCTGTGCAGTGGTAAACGCAACAGCTCTCTACTCCGTGACTATATACCGTTAAACTAGAGTATATGAAATTGCCAGCCAAAATTTTCTGCCTTGATTAGATAAGTAATGAGTCAGTTGGGAAAAGGATTAAAAGTCCATGTTTCTGTTTTGAATTCTTCGTCCAGAAGATAAACATAAGGAGAGAAATACGCACAATAAGATTGGATTGGATTAAATCGTTTTTTCCCCTTGTTCTTCAATTACCTAGCAATGGGGCCTTTCAAGTATTCCAGGCCCGTAGGCTACGGCCTGGAATACTTGAAAAGTTACGAGGCTGAGTATTACGTATGCGGCCAAGGGTGATCCGAATTATAATTAAAGTGCTGTGATTAATTTAATGCGGAACATTCCTTAAAACAGAGATCTTATAAATATTTTCCCACAGGAGGCATCAAGACCTGCGAAATTCAAAAATAGATTTATACAAGCTTTAACCTTTTTAATAAGCTTCATTCGGAATTTATACGGCTTTTGACATCCCTCAGGAATTTAAAGAATACATTTTGGATTTTGCTTTAGTTTGGATTAACTTGCATATTTTTGTGCCGTCTAGGTCAATAGATATTTTTAAATAAAACAAAGCACTAGAGCAGTTTAAATCGTTCTTTACGGAAATTCTTGGGAAGGGGGTTTTATTTGAAAAGAAGGGGCTTGCGGTTTTTTAAACGAATTATGATCTAATATTGCATTTTATTTTATTTTTCTTTCAGCTGACAAAACAGGAGATTTACCGGGACGCTAAGTTCACTGAATAATGAATTCGATTCCATTAAAGAAGACTCTGCTTCGATGTAAGTATTCTCATTTTAAGCATAGCTCCCTTCTGCCTATGGACTATTAAAAGGCTCATTCTATTAGTTTACATATATGGCACTGACTGCCACAATTTTTTGCTTGAAGAAGACCATTAAAATTTTGGGTTAAATATTTTGCAATAATTAAAAGGCTTGAGAAGCATTTTATCTTGCATAGGGATTGGTATATGTTGTAAACGAAACATAGTTAAGAAAGAAGTTACTTTAAAAAAATAGGTTAAACACTAAATTAACAGATGAACCTAGTTTGTTAGAAGTTATTTGTTAGAAGTTAACAGAATAGTCAGTAATAATAATAATTAGGAAAAAAATTTTAACAAGTTTATAGTTGAGATAGCTTAATCTTAAAGCTGTAGGCTTCGTGCATGAAATATTTTATAAATATACGCTTAAAAACACATGTTTAGCTTATGTCTCGGGAATATTTCCTACATGACGAAAGTTACAGAAAATCAAGGCTATTGCATAAGTTAAATATAGTTTCAGCCGAGCGCCACGATTGTTATATACACGAAGCCTATATACGGGTCGTATATACTATATGTACCCAGGAACAAGGCGCTAACAGTAATCTTCACCAAAACAAAAAACATATTGGTAGAATATTAGAAAAAAGTTTTTTTGGATAATTGATATAGTAGCGCCAAAAAAAATTGCAATTAAAAGCGATGAAAAAATTTCCTGAATTGAATTCGTTTTGCAGAATCCGAAAATCCAATGAACTTTGTGAAAAAAATAATAAACAAGGAAACTTTTTAGCTTTTCCGAAGTGTCTTTTTGACGATTCTTTAATACCCTTCTCAAATCAATGGATTTAAGAAGACTTGAATATTTTTATTTTATTAGAAAAGTTCATTGGTTAGAAAAATTTGTGCTTGGTGGGATATAGGAATGCGCAATAAGCCGCGGATCCTTTTCCTATAGTTAGAATTAAAACTTCTTAAGTAAAATTCATTTTTTTCCCTTACTTTAACTAAATAAAGTTTGACTGTTTTTTTCTTGTTTAAAAAAAATATAGGAAAATTAAAGGGAATATTTCCATTTTTTCAACCAAACAGTATTCTAATACTTTTAATTCTATTTTTCTCCTTTCAGGTAACGGTTCCGAGCAAAGAAAAAGATTGAAAGGATCGTCAATACGTATTTTCATCTAATATCAAACGAAAATTCTCAGCATAGAGTAAATGCTGCACTGCAAGCTATTTAAAGTATCGTTTAAATATACACTGAGAGCAGCTCGGTTTGCCGCAATCTACGCATAGGTAGTATTTGCTTTAAGCTTAGTTAATAGGTTGCAGCAATCAATATTTTGATTCCTGCAACCTATTTCGTAGGTTGCAGGAATCAAAATATTGATTGCTACAACCTATTAACTAAGCTTAAAGCAAATACTACCTATGCGTAGATTGCGGAAAACCGAGCTGCTCTCAGTGTACTAAATATGAAACAGTCAGCCAGAATTTTCCTCCTTGAAGGATGAAGAATGTAACAATTAAATATAAATATAGTGCGGGATGAAGTGTTTGATATAAATGTAAAGAATCCTTTGAAAAGAAGAGTAGAGTAGCAACAGGATTGAAAGATATTTAAAAATTAATGGCCGATAAATTAGGGACTTTTAAAGCGAATAATGCCAGTGTTATTCCCACGTTTTAGACGTGTGCACTACCTAAAGCCATTTTTACAAAACTTAAAATCTTAATTTTGATAACAATCGAAGAAACAAAACAAAACTCTTTCCTTAAATATTTTTTCAATATTCGCTGTCAATAACAATTTAGGTGGGGGTGAATAATTTAGATTCGATGTCGCCGATTCAAAAGATTAAACGAAATTGGCCATGGAGATAATTGCAATTTGTCCTGGGCAAGCAAATGACCATGTCAATAACAAAAGCTGGTTGATTATCAAGAGGTAGAAATTTTTCTAATTTCCGATGCCAATTATTTAAATTTTTAACTGAGAGAAACCACTGATTTTTGATATGCAAAAGAGCCAAAACCTTTTGCATTAGGCAATATTGGACGGATTAAAATAGGTTCTTCAGTTTACTGACACTGGATGTAATTTTCTTTCTTCGATTGTTTATGTCTCTTATAATAAGAAATTTGTTGCACCTATATTTGAGAAAAGTAATAATCTGTGCCATGAGAAAGTACCTACATATCTTGGAATATCCGGTTTCCTGTGGCTGTGGCCTAAGCCAATCCTACTCAGATGTCAAAAGCACACTTGAAAGTAATTTAATGATTTCAAACAAATCGGTATTTAAATTGGATTTCGGGAAAATAGGCCTAATTGACCTCCAAAAAGTCTCCGAAATTTAAATTATTATTTGGAATTTAAAAAATTTAATTAAAACTGCACAAATTGGCCTTAAATTCGTCCTCAACCTCTTTTTTTTATTAATAATATTGCGTTAGAAAGAGATAGATATATCGCAGCATCGGCAAATACATTTTAAAGGAACAAAGGAATGCATGTCGGAAAAGGCAAGTACTGATTTTAATATAAGTTACATTTCGTTTCTTTCATAAGCTAAACATGAGCAAACTTGTTTTTCTTTGTATTTAGAATCGGCACGAGAAGTTTTATTCTGACCATGGTGTAAAGATTTCAAGTGTGCCAAGTTGCGGGAGTATGTCAGTCACCTTGCATTTCATTGGAGGAAATTTTACAAGACGCTATCTCATTTGTGGATGATGGTCCTGACGTCACGTAGGGAGGCATTGAAGTAGTTTAGTGGTAAAGTACTATGCCCTTTATTTGACGACGTGAGCCATAAGGTAAGCACGTGTTTAACACTTTTTTTAAAAAAAAAAATTTTTAACAGATCTGCTGATTACAATTGTATTCGTTATTGTTAGTTGGATTATTTACCAGTACTTATTAAAATTTAGGGGTGTGAAGGATAGAAATTGGATTTTTTAATAATGGCAGGTTTAGGTATGACGCACATTTTTTTGCAATAAAAAATGATTACATCATAGACTTCCCATGTGATTTTTTAAAACTGTTAGCATATATGTTCTCTTATGATAAACCAATTGGCTGCACATAGGGCTTCAGTGTTCATAAGATTTTTAAATCGATTTCTCAAGTGGTATTTTAATGTAACTTTTAGATCGCCATTTTTAATGTGAACTTTAATTCTCTAGCTCGAGCTGAAAAACAGCCATAATCAACTTCATAATGCTTTTGAACAGCCACTCTAAATGATTAAAAACCTTATGAATATGGGAGAATGTTTTCATCGTGCTAAAGGGTTTTTTAAGAAAGGTTTTTTGAAAAATATTTTTATATTGCAAAGCTTTAAAGGCGTCAATTTGATTTCTAGGTAACGGTATCAAACATAATATATAATGGGCCTAGATATTAAAATTAATGAAATGAAAAGCAGGTTATATGATAGTAGAAAACCTTGAGAGGAACGATGCAAAGCAGAATTTTTTTTTACATTTTTTGTAATAACGATTTCCTTATTGACATGATACCAGTTAATAAAATTAAACTTTTTTTTATGGCATTTTTGAATTCCTAAATGAATCTTTGAAGAGTATCTGGATAATAGCTTTCTTTTCAAATAGACCTAAGTGCATGAAAGTTGCACTAAGTAGTAGTGCACCTAGTTGCATGAAAGTAGTAACTGCAGTATATACCTCTCCGAGGTATTTAAATTTCCAGTTAATTAGCATGCATAAAATAATTCGTTACAATTTTTAGTCTTGGAAGTTAAATGTACGATATAGGCCTGCTGTAAAAATTATCTGATAGTTAAGCAATAAACGTATCTCCTTATGGGGATCCATCTCATCAGCAAACTCTTTCCGTCATTGTATTTTAGTTTCAACAAAATCTGACTTCACTTGCAAAATACTTTTCATGCAGCATTTACTATTATTTTAATAATTTAAAAAAAAACCTGTTTCAAAGGTTTTTTTTCTTTTCTTTTAAGATATATTTAATTTTGTTTTTACTACTTGTTGTGGATTTTAATGCATTATTATCTGTAGATAGTTTTCCAAAAACAGTAGAAGAAAATAAAATAAAAAACTTATTTTCTATTAGCAGGCATCCTAGCTGACAAGTGTAGTTTGGTTTCGAGGTTATTTTTATATGTTTACCATTCACTTTAAATTTTGAAAAGTAATACAGCTTTGAGTAATATCTTGATTAGTAAGGGATTTATAATGAAGTGAAATTTAAATTGAAAAAATGTGAAAAGCATTGTAAGAAAAGTATAAGTGTAACAGGATTAGAAAATTTAGAAAAAATAAATGACCAATCAAATCTGGGATTTTAGGTCTCTAATGCAACCTTGTATTCCCACCGTCGGGAATATCTGGATTTTATATATATACATACAGTAGGCTATATTATGTAAACATTTTTATTGTTTAAACATTTACACACCAAAATAAGATTCAGTTATTTGTTATTAATCAAAATTTCAGGTTAAAAAAAAAAAAAAATTATACTTGCAAAAAATTAAAAGGTTTCTTCATATAGGGATAAACCAACTGATTTAAAAAAAAAAGAAGGATATAATCAATGCACCTCCCTTTTCATATTCCCAAATACTTGTGTATACTATGTGCTATTATAATTAAACAAGATAACTTTTGCTGTTTTAAACTTACAATATTTTCACCTCCCTAGGTGTAAAAATTCTCAAAAATTCGTTATTCCCACTTAAACCAGTTCCACACGATTGTCAAAAATCCTTCATGAACATTTGTAAAGATCAGCGCCTCCCAAAATTTAAGACTGACCCCAAGTAAAATAATCTTTATTACCATCAACCCTTTTGTAAAATAATTAAGAACATCGGGATTTTTTTTGCGACTAATTATTCTTTTTCTTTTTTCTTCCAGTTGTCAAAGTTTCAACAAAAGGAAAAACCTTTGTGTCTTTCGCGGTAAGTATATATCCTCACCTGACGTCGAACAAAGGTCTCCTGCACGGAGTAGATGCTGTGCAATTAATTGCAACAGCTCTCTACTCCGTGACTCTTTACCGTTAAATCAAAGTTCATGAAACTGTCATTTAAAGTTTTGCGCCTCGATGAAATAAATGATGAGTCAGTTGAAAAATGGATTAAAATCCTTGCTTTTGTTTTGAATTCTTCGTCCAAAAGATAAACATAAGAAGGGAAACACGCACAATAAAATTGGATCTCATTGTTTTTTCCATTTATGCTTTAAGTATTATAATTTGGTTTAAGAATATCAAAAAAGAAAAATTTTGGATTTTGCTTTAGTTTTGGATTAACTTCAATATTAGGTACCACCTAAGTCAACGAGACCAACTAGGTGATCCTGGGACTGTTTGATCTCGGATTTTGATTGTTGCAAGTTAATAGAATAGTTAGAATAATTAGGATGCAAGTTTGAACAAGCTTATATTTAAGCTAGCTTAATCTTAGCCTATGTCCGGGACTTAGCCAGCCATGTGCCAGCTTATGTCCAGACTATAGCCTGAATTTTGGGACTTTAGCCAGCCAGGGGCAAAAAGTGGCTGCTTGTATCATGGTTTGAGTCTCTCCCCCCCAGTAATATTTTTTTTTCCCCCCGAAAATTAATGATGCTTCAAGCAAATAAATGCTCAAGCACCTAAAGATCAGGTTGCCACATAAGTTTTCAAATACATCTTTTCGTTTACATGTAGAGAAGAAAATACAGTTTCAATTCATTCTTTCGAAGGGGAAAAGAATTAAAAACTTTATAAAACTTTAAATACTTATGCTGTAATTTTTATAAAACATTTTTTTAAATAGGTGGGTCATGCTTTTTAAAAAAAGTTTTTGGAATAAATAAAGGCCTTTGTACAAATCTTTAAATTCTGCAATAGAATATTCTATTTCCATTTAAGGCAATAATTCTTGAACTTCAGTGTTTGCATTTTGCTTGGTGGACATAGTTTGCTCCCTATACCCTTTACCTTTTTCCTTTAAAGAAAAACTTTTTTTTAAATAAAAATTTGAATGATTTTTCTAGTGAAAGCAATAAACTTTGAAGTAAAAAATTTATTTACTACAAATTTAGATTGATTGTATTCTATTTTTCTTTTTCTTTCTTTTCAGTTGATAATAGTATTCAAGATGGTCTGCTTTTCTAGAGAGAAAGTGGTAAGTATTCTCATCCTACACAGTTTTCCTCCATTTTAGATCTCAAAAGAGATCAAATTATATTTTGAAAAAAAAAATATAGTTTTTGGCCATTTAACTACAAAAAAGATTTGGAATTAGCTACAACCAAAACTTCTGCTTGGTTTTTAGTAATTATTTGTAGATAATTCTTATGGCTAAATATCGAGTTTTCTAATGGTTCATTTGAAATAGTTAAAACATTTCGTTCGAAAAATACTAAATATTGATTGAAGGAAAACAAAATTTTCTTAATTTTCCAAAAAATAAAACAGGCCTCGCTCTGAATTATGACCTAGAAAAGGAGAAATTAATTAATGTGTTTAGGCCTAATACACCCAGGCTATGTTTTGCGTTAAAATACAAATGGTAGAGATAAATATGAAGGGGTTTTATTTTTTTTAAATATATCTGTGGAATTTATACTGCGGCTGCCGTTTAACAAAACATTTTATGAATGGTAGGAATAACGTATAAAATATTCTAATAAGCATTTTTTTTTCTATTTTTCTTTTTAAAGCGAAAAAAAAAAAAAAAAAAAAAAAATTGAAGAAAGGAAAAACGGCATGAAAGTATTCTAATCTAAAATTGAACTAAGTTGAAATGTTAAATTGCTTGGGGTTTTTTCTCATGGTTTAAAAAAAAATGAAAATGGCTCCTAGTTCGTAAATGTAAAATCCCAATTTTCGTTTTTGTTAATTTGTTAATTATTGGCCTGCTTTTAGATAACTGGCTAAACTGCTAATCAACATAACATTGTAATTAAATATGTATCCAAATGTTTAACATAAATTAAGTCTGTTATTGCTATGTTGTAATTACTATTTACGTTATGAATAAAATTGCTAGGTTAAATCTGTGTGCAAAGAACCTAAAAGTTAAACCTAAAAGTTTTTCTTGGTTACTGGTTTTATCAAGACTGCTAAATCTTGAGACAAAAATTAAAAGCTTAATCTTCCTTTTTTTTTTTCGATTTCTTATTCGGCCTATTTACTCATTATTTATAAGTATTTTCATTTATTTATTTTGTCAGCCTGCTGTTCATACGAGCGATGTTGAAAGCGACAGCGATGAGGAATTGGACGAAGAACAAGTAAATATGATCGTGGACAAAATTTGCGTCATATTAGCGGCACAGGAGGAGGCGTTAGGAATTACTATTTCATCGGATTTGGGAGACATGGGAAGGGGAAAAATAGATAGGGTAGAAATGGATGATACTTGTGAGGAAAAAAGAGATGAAGGTGAAAAAGAAGAAAAATCTGAAGGAGTGTTTGATACAAGACAGAAAAGCCAGGAAGACCGTGGAGAAGAAGATATTAAATTTCAAAATCACATGGACAATTAAGTAATGACGATCATTAATTAGTCAATTTTTTAATTTTTTATTTCTAATTTTTAATTTTTTAAAAGTAGACTCTTTGTGCGAAACTTTTTTTTTTTTTTTTTTTTTTTTCTACTCTCCGGAGTTTAAAAATTTGGGTTTTGATTTAAAATGTCAAGTAGGGTGAACTTTTTTTTTTCTTTAACTTCTAGAAAAAATAAAATTGAAATCTAAAGCCATTATAAATAATAGTAATATGTATTTAGTAATTATCGAATTTTCTATCAGATTTTTTATTTAAAAAAAAAGTATTTTATTATCAAAGTTAATAAAAATATTAATTTAGTGTTAAAATATTAATAAATTTTACTAAAATTGTTAAATCAAATTAAAAAAAAAAAAAAAAAAGGAAAAGAAAGAAAGAAAGGAAAAAAAGTATTAGAAGTATTATGAATAATAAAATTAATTTAATTCTTATCTAGGTAAAAATGTATCTCTTTTTTCCCAATTGACAAATAAAACTAAAGACAGGAATTAAAACTCCAGTAATTGACATTTTTGTTAGAAAACGCATTGGAAAAGTTTGGGAACTTTAAAGTATCGTGCAACGGTTTATTTCAATTCAGGTTTGAAATCAGAACGTCAATTTTTTTTATTTTTATTCTCGTTCATAATTAATCAGTGATCCGACGGAGATTTTTAAAAATTTCAAAGCGACTTTTTTTTTATTTTAGAAAAGATTTGATTTCGAATTCCCTTTTGTTTCAGTGGAAAGTTTTTTAATGCCCCTTTTATATTGTTAGACTTGCAATTTACAAAAGAAAAAAAAAATGGATTTAGAAACTGTCAGAAAACTACATGAACAATATGAAATGTTAAAGGCAAGCATAAAGTCAGAAAAACTTGGAACCCAGACAGAACCGAAATGGGATCACAGTTCAGTGAAATCAACAACTTTGACAAAATGTTTGAGACCGTTTAAGCCAGTCTCCAGAAAATTGACAAAAGCCACAAATTTTATTACCAATTAACAACAATGGAAGGAGCTTTGTATTATCAACAAGCCATCAACAAGCTAGTGTGTTTAGTTCAATTAGGTGAAATGGAGAAAAGCAGAGAATATTTTAAAGAAAAATATGGAATCGTTAGAAGATTTATTGTTAATCCCAGATAGTGACATTTTTAGGATTATGAGTTTTAAATTATTATTGCTAATTATTAACAAAGAATGGGGATTTAGTTGCTGCTCAGCAAATATTTTATTTTTCTTAGCGGGGGGGAAAGATTAGCCAAAATTTTTTCGAAATGATTAAATATTAATTTTTGGTGCGAACAGTGCGCACCCTAACAGACAGATTTCTTCTTCTAAACTAACACATCATGAGGATAGATATGTAAAAAAGAAACTAAAGATTAAATAAAAATTCTTAAGAAGTAAAAGTTCTTAAAGAACTTTTAAAAAAGGTTTCAGTTCTGTAAGATTTCTTGTGCTTCGTGACGACCACGTACCGAACCTCTAAGAAGGATCACTATATTTTTCCTTGATGACACAATTCAGCTGCATTGGATTTTCAAAGGAAAACCGTGAAAAGGAAAGTGAGTAGAAGTTTATATTTACTGTAGATCTGTTTAAAAAATATTTCAAAATGCCCGTGAAATCAATTAAAGTAAACGATATAGAAATAAGTGCAATGAGTAAAACTCTTCTAGAGGAGTTTTTTTTTTATACATATTCCATGTTATACCCTTGTATTCCTTATTATTCCTTTTTTGTTAACTTTGTTTTCTAACTAGGCCAAACCAGGCTTTTAAGGAACAACTGATACAATGAGGTTAAGATGATTGTATCTGTAGTTCCACTTATCCCCTCCAGAGGGAAGGAGTGTCGGTGGTCACCCATCCAGAAGATGGCCGCTCTCAATGCTGCTTAACTTCATTGATCACGAGCCACTAGACTGGAAGAGTCACCACTCCGACCCCTAGAGGAGTTTATAGCTGACGTTGAAGAAAAAATCGTCGATGCATCAACAAGATATGAGAGACTAAGCAGAGATCTGAGGCTCGAGGATGAGCCAGACATCACGGTTCCTGATGTAACTTTTTTTTTATTTTTTTAATGAAGTGCGTAAGACCAATTCGTGAATTCATGAACCTTTCATATCTGCTTTTATTTCAGCCTCCAGTTGAGGCGAGATATCGTACCAGAAAAGCATACGCGAGAGCTTTGGTTAACCACTTCAATGAAAGCATGCAAGCCGTCAGGGAAGCTTTGCCTTAAATTTGCCTTGTTTTCCAAATTTTTTTAGTCATAAAACAGACAGTAAAATTATTTTTTCTAACTCTTGTTTTTATTTTATCATAAGCTCCTTTACAAAATAATAGTTTTTATTTCTTACAACATTATTCATCAAATTCTTACAAACCTCCTTGTAAAAAACAGAACTTAAATAATATTTGGAAAAGATTATTATTAATATACAATTATTTTTTTAGTAAACTTAATAGTTCAAAAAAAAAGATCTGACTTTTAAAGGATCATCATGTTTTACAAACTTAGGATATTTACGGCAAGAAATGACATGCTTTTCCATTTCACGTTCAACAGCAAGCACTTCTTCTTCGTATTTACAAAATCTAATAAGGAATTTTCCACAAATAGAACAATTTGAAGACTTTTCATTTACACACTTGTCCCAGTGGGACAATAAATTCTTAATTTCTTTGCAGCTTGCAGAATTACATCCTGATTGGATAGTGCAATCTTCTGCATGTGTCATAATTTCTTCAAGGAATTGGCAATCAGGATATTGGCAGTCCTAAAACAAATAAATGGATAAAGTAAAAACCATTTACTAAGTCATCAAACATGAGTTCACCTAAACTTACCTTCACCCAGTCCCTCCATATACAATTTGTATGATGAAGGATACGAAAAATTTTTAAGAGTCTGATCATGTTTTTTTCTTCTTCTGTGTAGCTTTCCATATTATCATTTTCAGATAAGAAGAGATTCTTATTACGCAAATCGTGATACAACTTCATACCTAAAATTTAAACATAAATAAAAACTATAAAATACAGGAAAAAATTTTCCTAGCAAAAAGTTACATACCTTGAAATTCATCATAATTATCTATTAGCTTGGCTAACCTCTCAAATCGTTCATGTATTTTTTTTTTTCTCAGGTCACATTGCTCTTTCTTCTGAAGAAGTTCTTGTACTGCTAAACAACAACGGGGACAACTCAAGTCTTCCTTTATTTTACAAACTTTCCAGCATCTGAATAAATCCACGATTTGTGCACATGTTTCTGAGCAATGTGACACTCCATCAGCACATAACTTATGATTTTCAAAAAAATCCTTCAAAATGATGTTATCACCTTCAACAGACTATAAAAAAAAGATATAATACAATTGAAAAAACTGAAAGACTGATATGTCTTTGCTTTGATTTATACCAAAAAATTTTATTTACAAACACCAATAAAAACTAACGTAGCTGCCATTGTTCTTGCACCAAAACTTTAATAACTATTATGAATAATTTTTAAAATTTTTGCATTCATAAAATTACTTTTTAAATGATAATTACAATGTCTTCTCTTTCAACTTCATCTGTTTGGGAAAAATGGCGATTTTTAAACTTTTTTTCCATTTCTGCAGCATTAATGTAATCTACGATGCGCAGCATTTTCTGCTGTTCAATAAAATTTTTATCCTTCTCAGAAAAATTAGCTTTTAATATTTCCTTCCTTGTTGATGAAGAAAAAAGACTCTTCTTAAAATAACCATGTGCGAGTTTTGATCTAAATAAAAATGGAGGGCATTGATAAATAAATAGGGTAAAATGCGATTGGCCTGGCAGTAAGCATTTGGAAAAAATGTTCGGGATGCCGCGAAAACTACTTACAATTTGAAAATTTTCTCTTGTCCTTTTAGGTCTTCATCTTCTTCCCTTTTTCTTATTTTACCCTTATTAACGGCTGGCGGAAGCCCATCATTGCTAGTACATCCATTTTGAGGATTCTGAAACTATAATCACGCATTAAGAAAAAAGAAAAAAATGTTGCTTACAACATTGCAAACATCATTTTACATACGAAATTACCACCCTTGAAATTATTATGCTCCATTATAAAATCCAAATCTTAACAAATACTTAATAGAAATATTTCATCAATTCGAGTAAAATAAAAAATTTAATCTATTTATGAAAATTATTCAGTCGTTTGTTGTCATCTGCTTCCTTTGCCTGGAAAGTGGAAACACGTCAGAAATGCACCAATCAGAGAGCTCTGACATAAGTTGCGCTCTCTGACCACAGGTTGACAAAGGAACAAAGGAAACGGCGCCATCATTTAACCACAGAAGTCTGGCAACACTTTTGTCGTCGCCATCTTGACTTTGAATCAAGTTAAAGTGCAACAAAAGCGTGCACGCTTTTTTTTTCTCCAATCTTTTTGGGAGTAGTAAAAAGAGATTATATCGAGCCTAATACAGTTCTAAGAGGAATCTCTGAAAATAATTTGATAAATAGTAAGCCTTATTAGGGCTCATTCACAGCTGAAAAATGGCTGAACAGATGTTTCATCTTTTCCAAACAATGATTTCGTTGGCTTGCAGTGGAAAAGAAACTACGACATTTAACATAAATCGGTGTTATGTTTGTCAGCTGTCCGTGAAAGAAACGAAATTGAAACGCTGCAAAGGTTGTAAGAAGATCTCATACTGTAGCCAGGAACATCAGAAAAGACATTGGGATCAACATAAGGCATTTTGTAAGGCCATTCAAAAAGCTGAAGAAATGATACCAGAAGAAGAGAATATGAAGACAAGAAAGAGTAGGATTGATTATAAAGACAAAATTTTTAACTTTTGTGCAGAAGAGATGAAAAGAGAACTTGACGTAAATGAAACGCTCATGATACTTAATACAGGGACGTGCAAAATTTGTGAGAATAAAAATGCTCCTATTGTCTGTCAGTCTTGCTTAGATGTCAATTACTGCTCCGAGGAACACAGGAATTTAGATTTACCACATCACTCTGACGAATGTGAAGAATTAAAACTCATACAGGATATGATTTTATATAGTAAAAAGCACCCTCCTCCGACTTATACTTTGAGGTAATAAAACTCTGGTCAATTGAGATATCAAGTAATTTTCTGGGAGATCCATTGTCAAACTAAATTCTTTTAATTTCGTTTTTTTATTGCAGGAAAGGTAAATTAACTTTACCTGAAACTTTGAAAGAATTCACAGAGTCTGCCACCGATATATTAGTGCCTGGCCCAGAATATAAAAATGCTTGTCACGGATGGGTCGGCAGTCAATTATCGAGACCATTATCATTATTACATGGCTTAAAATGGATGAATTATGAAATTAAAGATAGATTGACTATTCACGTAGTCGGAAGCACATTCACAGATACTATGGATCTTGTACTATGGGAAATAATACCTCATATTTATACAAATATTAAAAAGCTGCATATTTCATTTGTCGGCCCGGAAAATTTTCCGGTAAACAAGAATAAAGTATGTAAGTCTTGCAAAAAAGTCATGACGATTGATGTAAGTAGTGAATTATATCATGATTATGTGAAAAGCATTAAGTATCAGAAACCAGATGTCATCTGTGCTTTCAACTGCGGTTTTACCGATTGCGAAACATGGGCACCTAGTTTGCCATTTTTAATTGACGCACCTCTCGTCATGACTTCATTTAGTGAATCTGAAGCTGATGATGATATCAAAATGATACTTGATGTTCATCCGCGTATAAATTATAAGAGGAAAGTAAACCCATTTTCTAATAAAGAGATTCAGCCGAGAAGAAGGGATCTTGAAATAGGTGTCTCAAACAGAATTTTAACTGTTTTTTTTAAATAGTCTAGGGTATAAGGAAACAACCAAGTGAAGTGGTTGGAAAAATTTTTGGTTCTAATTTTTGTTTCGCTAATTTTTTTGTTCATGGGATTCTTTGTTCATTCTTGATGTATTGTTAAAGTAAAATTAATCTTTTTTAATTGGAAAAAGGTGACAATAGTGGTCAGTAGTGTCAATTTCTTTTATATTAGTACAATTATACAGGTTTATGAAACATGCTGTAGTTTTTTTCAAGTCACTATGAAAATTCTTAATGTTACCAGTCTTGCCATGACTCATATTGCTGAAGTGTGCTTCCTCATCATCGCAAAATATTAAGTCTCAAACAAAAGTTAAAGCAGATGAGTATAATATAAAACACAGTTTTTGTGGTTTTAGTAAAAAAAAAACTGCTGTCATATTAACAAAATAAGCAATATTACAAATTGCCAGAAATGATAAAATATAAATTTTTTGCAACCCCTTTGGGGTGATTTTAGGGGTTGAAGAAAATTCGATTTTTTGTTTATGACTTGATTGATGGATTTGAAAAAATGAATAATGTTGTCCAAATATTGTCCAAAATTTCTAATTTTGGGGCTAGTCGCTCTCCTTTAGGAGAACGTTTTTCTGTGGGATTTTTTAGTCTTATCACATTTATTTTGAGAAAATTTAACGGTTAGGGACATATTCAAGCCTAAGGAATTTAGTTTTTCTTAAGATTTTGGATCAAACTTTTTTTGGCCAAATATTGTCAAAACTTCTAAATTTGGGGCTAGTCGCTCTCCTTTAGGAGAACGTTTTTCTGTGGGATTTTTTAGTCATACCACATTTATTTTGGGAAAATTTAACAGTTAGGGACGTATTCAAGGCTATGGAATTCTGTTTTTCTTAAGATTTTGGACCAAACTTTTTTTGGCCAAACATTGTCCAAAATTTTTTTCATTTTAGACCTATCCATAAACGATCACTTTTAAAGAAATTCAAAAATTTTAAAGAAATTCGTACATTCACAACACAATGATGCAATCGTTGATTTAGATGTAAAAAGGACAATAATAAAAAATCGAAAATACGATATATGATTTAACTGTTAACAAATGTGAAATTTAATTTTAAAAAATGTTAAAAAGCTACTTTATACAGCAGAAATAGAGAAAAAAGAGATGTAAAAAGACCGTAAAAATTATTTTAAAATCGAAGAAAAACATGATGCACATGAATATGAAAACCCTCCACTTAAATGCAATTCCTAATTGCTTTTTTTGATTTAAAGATTATATTTCATCCTTAAAATGAAAACAAACCATCCATCGTGATAAAATAGAAATGTCAGGTTGTCATATGCAAGTTCTAATGATAGCTTAATTTATATCGTATTTCTCGACAAAAAATGCAACAGCTGAGATCTTTCAACCAATCTTCAACAACATTTTTTTTTTCAATTTCTATCGGTCAGTTTCAACTTTTTTAAAAAAGACCCTGCACTCCCAATTAATATTAATTACACTTGATCGAAAGCTTTAAACTTAAGTTTGCAATATCTTACAAGCAATATTACATAGTTAACAAATCTAACGGCACTACTACGGCACTACTTTCAATTGCTGGACGATTTTCGTATTACTAAATATAAAATGATCGAAATAACACATTACAAAAATTGATCTTTCTTATGACATGATTTTAAAAAAATCTTAAATAAATCAGATCTTTTCATAAGTCTTTACAGAATTAAATAAAAACAAATACCGGTACATTTATTTAATTGGTGTGGAGTACACTGCTTCCATTTTGGAAACATTAAAGTAAGGAAATGATAAAATGTGATAAAAATCGTACATAATAAAAAAATACAAACTACACGGAAATAAGAAAAAATAGAGCATATACAAATCTCTTACTTAATTCAAAATTACCGATTTTATCGTTTTACATTATTTAAAGTAATTACATTAAATCCATAGATTTTTATAAATAAAATAGAAAAAAATAAAACCGTAATTTAATAGCCCTAATATTTCTGAATGTAATTATAAGAAGGCAACTTAGTCTTATCCAAACCATCAAAATAAGGATGTTTAATAGCAGCTTTAGCGCTAATTCTCATGGCAGGGTCATAGATAAACATTTTTTGAAGCAAATCATAACCGACTTTATCAAATGTTTTTCGATTCATAAATCTTTCATTCAATGTAGCTTCTAAACAATAATTGGTCCAGTTGGGAAACGATGGTTTAAAATCGGGAAGATCACCAACCGACGGCCATGTCGTTTCATTAGGGGTCATCGAGATCTTGTAAAACAAACAAAAAAGAAAAATAACACAATTTTTTTTTTTTTTTTTTTTTTTTTTAATGTAAAAACATTTAATAATTAATTTTTTACGGTACCTGAAAATTCAAAAAAGTTGATCAATTTCAGAGTCTCCTTGAAAAAGTGGTTTCTTTGTGGCCATTTCTGCAAAGATGCAACCAACAGACCATATATCTACTGGGCATAAGTACCTGGGAGCACCCAAAAGCACCTTAAGGTGCTTTTGGGTGCTCCCAATTTTTGAATTCAAAAAACAAAAAGTCCCCTTTCAAAAAAATGTGCTCCAGGTATAAAAACACATGCGACAATATAAAGGAGTGAAGCAGAGGGTTCTTTGTAAAGTTCGTCGTCCTCACTACGAACATTTATTTTCGCTGAATGTTGAGGGTTATCTAATCTCGATATTGCAGGCGAATAAGAAAATCGACTTTTCTCGGTGCCCCATAAATATTTTCCGGGTTTTTGGACTTTTCCTGTTCATTACTAATTAAGATATATTACCATGCCAAGTTTCAACTTTCTAAGTGCCCCCCAAGTACCCTAAACATTATGCTCTCTATATAGATATATATATATATATCTGACGCTCAAAAACCGTAACTTTAGGCCCTAATATCTCGAAAACGGCAAAAGCTAGAAATTTGCAAATTGGAACATAGAGTCCCAAGGCAAGCGGTAACAAGATCAGAAAAAAATTAGCTCTTTTATTTCTGGAGGTAGGGGGGTCTGAAATAGGCCGTATTATGCGTACGGTAAAGTAGGCACAGGTCGAGTGCCCTGGTGGAGGCGTGAGGTTTTGTCGGTACCGTGTTAGGTTCGGGTGTTTGTATTTTGTTTTTTTTTTTTAACTTGGCTGGGGGGCACTCTGTGCCCCTCAATATATCACAGCATCCCAAGTAAATATTAAAGGAACAAAGGAATGCATGTCGGAAAAGGTAAGTTCACTTTTTTATATAAATTACATTTCGTTTTTTCAAAAGCTAAACATGAGCAGACTTGTTTGTCTTTGTATTTAGAATCGGCACGAGAAGTTTTATTCTGACCATGGTGTAAAGAATTCAAGTGTGCCAAGTTGCGGGATGATGTCATGTCAACTAGCGTTTCATTGGAGGAAATTTTAGTAATCGCTTTTTCATTGGTCGATCTTGCTCAACCTGACATCCCCGATCTGGGAGAAATCCATGATGCTTTGCACTTTATTTAAGAACGTCCGCTGCATAAGGTAAGCACGTGTTGAACATTTTTTTTAAAAAAAAATTTTAATAGATCTGCCAGTTGTAATTTGTATTTTTTACTATTTGTTGGATTATTTATCAGTACTTCTTAAAATTTAGAGGTGTAAAGGGAAGAAATCGGATTATTTTATAATGGCAGGTTTAGGTATGAATTTTTATTACGCACATTTTTTTGCAATGGCAAAATGATTACATCAGACTTTCCATGTGATTTTTTAAAACTGTTGTATGTTCTCTCTTAACGTTTTGCGGAAAGAAGGACTATCTAGGCGCAGTAATTAATAGAATGCATTTAATTTTTTAAATTCCAAAGAATAATAATTTACATTTCTGAGGTTTTTTGGAGCATGTGCTTTGACATCTGATTAGGATTGGCTTAGGTCCCAGTCACAGAAAATTGGATATTCCTTGATGTAGGTATACTTTCTCCTGACACAGATTGAGATTATTACTTTTCTCTCAAATAGGTACAACAAGTTTCTTATTATAAGAGACATAAACAATCAAACAAAGAAAATTATCTTGTGCCGGTATAAACTGAAGAACCTATTTTAATCCTTTCAAGCTTGCCTATAATACAAAATGTTTTGTCTAATTTAAAAATCAGAAACTAGTGGCTTTTATCTGTTAAAAAATTTAAATAATTTCTAGCTCTTGAAATAATCAACCAGAATATATTTTAATCCTTCTTCTTTTAAGGTTATTTATCTCAATTACGTTATGTATCTCAATTAAACACTTCATCTCGCACAATATTTATTTAGTTGTTACATTCTTCATCCTTCAAGGAGGAAAATCCTGGCTGACTGTTTCAGTGTTTCATATGTAGGATAGTTAACCGATACTTTAAGTAGCTTGCAGAGCAGCATTTTTTCTCTGCTGAGAATTTTCGTTTGATATTAGATGAAAATACTCATGTATTATTGACTATATATCCTTTCAAACTTTTTCTTTGCTCGGAACAGTTACCTGGAAAGGGAGAAAAATAGAATTTGAGGAGTATTAGAATATACTGTTGGTTGAAAAATGGAAATGTTTCCTTGAATTTTCCTATATATTTTTTTTAAGAAAAAAAGATTAAAATTTATTTAGTTCGATGATGAAAAAATGAGTTTTACTTTTAAGACCAAGTTTTTAATTCTTACTATAGGAAAAGGATCCTCGCCTGTGCATTCGTATCCCACACCGAGCACATATATTTTTGTAACCGATGAACTTTTCTAATAAAATAAAAATATTAAATTCTTTTTACTAAATCCACTGATAAGAATTCTCAAAAAGACACTTCGGAAAAGCTCATAAGCTTCCTATCCTTGTTTAAAATTTTTTCAAAAAGTTCACTGGATGTTATGATTCTGGAAAATATGGCGATAAAAAAATCAGGATAAGAAAATCAAAAATTTTGCGTTTTTTCAACTTGAAAAATCACAGTTGAAAATGAAAAAAAAAAAGAATTTCTCAGCAGAGAGTAAATGCTGCGCTGCAAGCTATTGGAAGTATAGTTTAATGCTATCCTACATATAAAAAAGTCAATAAAAATATTTAATACAGTTTGATAGGAGGACTCAAATTGCACAATCCCTTGCAAAATACATTTCAAGCAGCAGTTACTAGGCCTATGATTTCAAAAATAAAAAAAAAGCCTTTTTCAAAGTTTTTTTTTTTTTTTAAGATGTCTAATTTTGTTTTTATTAATTGCTGTGGATTTTAATGCATTATTATCTGTAGATAGCTTTAAAAAAAAGGAGTAAAAGAAAGCAAAATAAAAAATTTTAAAAAATTATTTTCTCATCAGCAGGCATTCCTCGGTAGGGGACAACTGTAATTTGGTTTTGAGGTTATATATGTGTTTACTACTGTTTACTTTAGATTTTGAAAAGTAAGACAGCTTTGAGTAACATCTTGATTAATAATGGATTTATAATGAAACAAAATTTAAATTGAAAAAACGTGACAAGCATTGTAAGAAAAATATTAAGTGCTAGGTTTAGAAAATTTTGAAAAATAAAAGACAGTAAAATCTGGAACTTTAGGTCTATTTTGCAACGTTATATTGATGTATTCATACCATCGGGAATATCTGGATTATTTTTTATATTACGTAACCATTTTTACAAAAGATTAATTCTATATTTTAAACTGTAAAAATAACCTTTTCTTAAAAATTTTTGAGTTTATATTTGCTGGTAATAATAATTTAACTTGAAGGGAGTCTTAAATTTTGAGAGTCTGATCTTCTCAAATGTTCCCAGACGTTAATCTTCCCTTTTTACGAACGTTCATCTCATCTGGATTTCGTTTAGGCTTTTGTTTTCGAGGACCTCTTTCACCTTGTACAGCTTTCAAATAATTATGTACATATAAGTATAAGTTATAAACATTTTTAATGTAAATATTTACATATTTAAATGTTTTACAATCGTGTGGGACTGTTTTATGTCGGAATAACGAATTTTTGAGAATTTTTACACCTAGGCAGGTGAAAACACTGTACATTCAAGAACAAAAGAATGTTACTTTAATTATAATAGTACATAGTACTTGAAAGTAAGAAAAGCAAAATGTAATAATTTTCGCCTCCTTTTTTATTTTTTTTTTAACAAGTTGGTCTATCTCTATATGAAGAAACCTTTTTACTTATTTAAAAGTACAATTAAATTTTTTATTAAATCTGAAAGTTTTAATAACAAACAACTGAATCTTATTTTCGTGTGTAAATGTTTAAGTAACAAACTAACCAAGAACGTGGTGATTTTTTATGCGACTAATGATTCTTTTTTTCTCTTTTCTTTCAGACATTCAAATTTACAGGGAAAAAAAAGAAACCATACGACGACTAGGTAAGTATTTTCACCTAACATAGAACGCAGGGTTCATGAACGGAGTAGATGCTGTGCAATTGCAACAGCTCTCTACTCCGCCGTTAAACAAGGGAGATGAAACTGACAAAAGTTTTGGGTTTTGATAAGATAAATGATGAGTCAGTTGGAAAAAAGATTAGAGTTCACGCTTTTGTTTTGAATTCTTCGTCCAAAAGATAAACATGAGGAGGGAAATTCGCACAATCCCAAGAAAAAGTGTGTTAGAAAATTGAGTTATTAAAAACTTAAACTTCGGTATAAAATTTTATAACCCGCCAAAAAGATATGTATTTATAATTCGTTACAAAATTTTATAACAAAACGTATTCAATTTCTTTTAGGTTTTTTTTTTATTTTTTTCTAACGCTTCCCGAATTTTTCTGTTTCTGTTTTTCTTTATTTTTGAGTCTTTGTCAAATTAAAAGTACAAGAAATAAACTGAAAATTCGGAAAAATTTGGAAAATATAAGTCAGAATAGTTGGTATCTTAAGAACCATATTGCCGCTTTTAAAAATCAGTTGAAAAATGGTGTAATGGATAAAGGCGGCTGGTAAATCGAATATAAGGCTTGGGTTCTATTCCTAAAAATTGTAAACTTTTTTTTCTTTTTTTTCTCATGAAAAGGGTTTAAAAAAGGAGCCTTTTAAGTCCCCATGTGCTAAATATAGTGCAATTCAAGCTTAAAATTAATATATTCCTCAGTTAAAAAGTTAGTTATAAAAATTTATAAATAATTATAAAATTTTATAATCGGCCAAAACGTTATACAGTTATAAGTGTTTATAATGCACTTTTTCTTGGGATATAATTGGGATATAACCGGAGAAACCTCCTTGATTTGTGAAAATCAGAAAGATTTATTCAAGCTTTAATAATTTGAACAGGCTTCACCACCTGGAATTTATACGGCTTTTGACTTCCGGCATGAATTTTATTTCATTTTATAATAACTTACCTAATATTATCTTTCATTAAAATAATTTCCCTTTTTCATAATTAGGCCTACTTCCTGCTGCAGAATTTAGATAATTTATTCTTGTATGAATGTTATAAAGTCATAATTTTCTCCTGAAACTAAATTCCTTTAGTTTAAGATTTCTATTTTTTATTTGACTAAATTCTAGTGTTGTTTTTGTTTCTTTCCAGTTGAGATTTCTCACCTTAAGCTCTTTAATCAGCTCTTTAAGCACCGAGATGGGGTTTATAGTAAGTATTCTATATCACAGCCATTGAATGAAATCCCCTTGCAATGTTAAGTCGTTGACGCATATACCGCTTACAGATTTCGATTATGGACTGTTAAAATGCTAATTTTATATTTATGAGTTACAATACATGAAACTTTTAGTCACAGTAATTCGCTTTAAAAAAAAGGACTATAAAAATTTATCGGTCAGTACAGTATTTTGCAGAATCGAGTTTGAGTAATAAGGCTTTGTATTACCTCCGTAAACGTTCCACTTAAAAATTTCAAACTCAAATGGAGTGGCAGTTTGGACCACTTTAAAAAATTGAAATTAGCTAAAACCGAAATAATAAAACTAATAATAATTCAAAGTTCAAAGTAGAAAATGCTTCTTATTGTCAGATGGCATTTTTTTTGAAAATATTATAAAATTTATGCACTTTAATTTATTGTAAATTCATGCAAATTCTCGCCAACAGCCCTTTTACCGCCTAAAACAGCCATTTTTTTAAACTAAATTTAACAACCTTTTTTTTTTTTTTTTTTTTTTTTTTTTTTTTTTTTTTTTTTTTTACTAAATTTCAGTTTATCTTGGTTTTTGTGCTCAAAATCATTATTAATTGAGTCGAAACGGTTAATAATTATGTTCAAAATGTTAAAGAACATGAATAAGGCTGCAAAAACTTATTTCCAAAACTTGTGAAAATTTGTAAAAATAACTTTGCTGCAGCAAAAGAACAGTAATTCTCAGCATATTTTAACGATATTTTCAATAAAAGGCACGAAGCGGTCAGCAACCACCATCAATTATTTAAAATTTTTCTAACGAAAAACTTAGTCAACAAATGAAAATGAAAAAAGATTCCCGCTTTAATTTTTTTACTATTTTTTTCCTTATTTTAAAATTTTTTTTTGCTATAAACTCAAAAATCAAAATTGTTGGTCTTTTTTTCACCGTTTTTCCGTTTTCGAAACTCTGATTGAATACGAACAAAAATCCCTATTTGTAATGATTGTTTAGGATTTATTTTATTTTAATTACTATTGGAACCGAAAATGCCGCCCTAAACGTGTCTGAATTTTTTTTTGAGACGACCAACGATCTCTCTCCTGTCTTTAAATGGTACGAATGGGTTCTAACCATAAAGTTTGAGTTTTTTCTGTAACTGGTTTTATTCAGACAGTCGGCTGAAATTTTGAAACAAACCTAAATCTGTTTTTTACTATTATTCCCCATATTAAATTTTTTTAAGCTTTTTAATTTTAGTATTTTTTATATTACGGATTTATATTACGCATGATTGTTCTTATTTTTATTTTTTTATTTTTTTACAGCCAAATGAAGAGGAAGTGCAAGTAGTGAAGGGGGATGATGCTCCTGATAATGATGACGTTCTTGATGACAATGATGTCCACCAAGATCTTGACGACGAAGATTATCACTACGATGAAGACGTAAATATGGGAGATGGAACTGATGATGAAGAAGATGAAGATGAAGAAGGCGAAGAAGGCGATGAAGGCGATGAAGATGAAGAAGATGAGGAAAAGCAAGACGAATTTTTAGAAGCGGCTGCTAATATTTTATTTTTCTTAGGGGGGGATGGATTATCAAAAATTTTTTCGAAAAATCAGTGATTCATTTTTCAAGACGATATTTTTTATCGAGTTCTGTTGTTTTTCAGTCTTCTTTTTAAAAAAAATACGAAGTAATTTTTAAGTCTTTTGGATAGTTTTGTTAGCAGTTTATTAAGGGAAAAATTACTGAGGAAAGCATCCAATGAAATTAACGGGAAAACTACTCAGCAAAATCCATAGAGTTGTGATATTTATTTTGATAAATTTCACTGGATACTTTCCTGAGCAGTTTTTCACTCAATGACACAGTGGTCGTGAACAAAAATATTATTCGACAAAAATGTCAATAAAAAACTACTAATGAGGCTTTGTTAGGAAACATCTTAACTATCAAAATCTACTAAAATCAAAATCTTACCTGATTGTCTTCCCCTACCCCCCACAACCCCCCCGGCCCCTCAATTTTTTTTCAAGGCTTGTTACATATCATATGAAACCCCATTGGAAATGCTTTAAAAAGAGACCTCGCCGAGATTTATATCTTTTGCCGGCACGGAGATATCAGATTTGGTCGTTTGAGAGATCGAAAATTAGACGCTTAATTTTGGCAATTGAAACGACGATATCTCCGTCCCGGTAAAAGAATAAACCTCGGCGATGTCTCATTTTAAAGCATTTTCCACGGGTTTTCATATAAAATGTAACAAACCTTGATATGTGACAAGCCTTGAAAAAAAAAATTGAGGGGCCGGGGGGGTTGTCGGGGGTAGGGAAAGACGATCAGGTAAGATTTTGATTTTAGTGAATTTTGATAGTTAAGATGTTTCCTAACAAAGCCTCATTAGTAGTTTTTTTTTGACATTTTAGTCGAATAATATTTTTGTTCAGGACCACTGTGATGAACTGCTCACAAAGGGGGCTCTTGATGGACATATTAGGTTATCATTGTATATATTGTACATTTTCAACCAGATTTTTTATTACAAAAAAAAGTATTACTAATTGATGTAAATATTATTAAAAATATTAAATTTTATCTAAAAAATTGTTAAATCAAATTTTAAAAAAAGAAAGAAAAAAAGTATTATGAATAATAAATTAATTTAATTTTTATCTAGGTAAAAATGTATCTCTTTTTTCCTAATTGGCAAGTAATTCTAAGTAAAACTATAAAGACAGGAATAAAAAACTCCAGTAATTGACATTTCCGTTAGAAAACGCGTTGGAACGTTTGGTAACTTTAACGTCTTGATGTTGCATATACTGTTTGTTGTCGTTTCTTGTCGTTTGTATTTTTTGTTTTTTAAATTGCCAAGAAAAACAACTGAATACTTTTGAGGTAAATATTATTTTTTTATGTTAATAACTTTAGTCCATATATTTACACGCTGTCGGAATTTTTTTTTTTTTTTGAGAGCTTATTGATTCTTCGAGATCGATATCGTGCAACAGTTGATTCATTTCATTTGATCAATTCAGGTTAGGAATCAGAACATCCATTTTTTTTAAAATTCTCCGTTCATAATTAATCAGTGATCCGATTGAGATTATTAAAAATTTCAAGCGATTTTTTTTTATTTTACAAAAGGGTTGATTTAGAATTCCTTTTTGTTTCAGTGGAGAATTTTTAAATGTCCCTGTTGTAGTGTTTGACTTGTTTACAAAGGAAAAAGAAAAAAGGAATTTAGAAACTGTCAGAAAACTACATGAACAATATGAAATGTTAAAGGCAAGCATAAAGTTAGAGAAACTGGGAACTGAAACAACCACAACCGGATCACAGTTCAGTGAAATCAACCTTTGATGAAATGCTTGAGACCATTTAAACTAGTCTCCAGAAAATTAACAAAAGCCACAAATTTTATTATCCATTAACAACAATGGAAGGAGCTTTATATTATCAACAAGCTGAAGTGTTAGTTCAATTAGGAGAAATGGAAAAAGCAGAGAATATTTTAAAGAAAAATATGGAATTGCTAAAAGATTTATTATTAATCCGAGAAGTGACATTTTTAGGATTACGAGTTTTAAATCATTGTTGTTACTTATTAACAAAAAATGGGGATTTAGTTGGTGCTCAGCAATTTTTGGAATTAGCAGAGGAAATATATTTAGAGCTTAAGCAAAATGACAATAAATCTTTGTACAGTAATGATGATTTATTAGAAGACAGTTTAGATATCACACCAAAATAAAGAGGTCTGGGAGGAAAAGTTAAAGGGATTGGTGATCGACTAGGTAAGTGTTCTCACCTGATGTTGAGCAAAGTTTTCATGCTCTGAATAGATGCTGTGCAATTGCAACATCTCCCGGTAACTTAGTAGATGAAACTGACAGTCAAAGTTTTGTGCCTTGATTAGAGAAATAATGGGACATTTGGAAAAAGGATTAAGAGTCATGTTTCTGTCTTTTGAATTCTTTGTCCGAAAGATAAACATATGAAGAAAAATACTCACAATAAAATTGGATTTAATGGTTCTTTCCACTTATTCTTTAATTACCTAAAAATGGAGCTTTTCATGTATTATGGGGGATCCGAATTGTAATTAAAGTATGCTGTGATTAAAATAATGCAAACGATTTTTTTAAAGAGAGATATGTCTTTTAAATATTTTTCTACAGGAGGCAAGACCTGTGAAATTCAAAAATAGATTTATACAAGCTTTAACCTTTTTAATAAGCTTCATTTGGAATTTATACGGCTTTTGGCATCCTGCATGAATTTAAATTTGGTTATGACTGTTTTAAGAATATCGAAAAAGAATACATATTGGATTATACTTTAGTTTGGATTAACTTGTACATTTTTGTGCCATCTAGGTCAGTAGATATTTAAAGAAAACAAAGCACTAGAGATATTTGAATCGTCATTTACGGAAATTCTTGGGAAGGGGGTTTTATTTGAAAAGAAGGGGGGTTGTGGTTTTTTTTAAACTGATTAATGACCTAATATTGTACTTTTATTTTTCTTTCAGCTGACGAAACGGGATTACCGGGACGCTAAGTTGACTGCGTAATGTATTCGATTCCATTGAAGAAGATCGACTCTGTTTCAATGTAAGTATTCTCCTTTTAAGAATAGCTCCCTTCCGCCTATGGACTTTTAAAAGGCTCATTCTATTAGTTTACATGGAACTGACTGCCACAATTTTTTGCTTGAAGAAGGCTATTAAAATTATCTGTTAAATATTTTGCAATAAAATAAAGGACTTAATAAAGTATACCTTATCTTGTATAGGGATTTGTATATGTACTAAAGGAAACTTAATAAAGAAAGAAGTTACGTTAAAAAAATAGGTAAGACACTAAATTAACAGATGAGCCTAGGACTGTTTGATTGTTAGAAGTTAACAGAATAGTCAGTAATAATTAGGAAAAAAAATCTTAACAAGTTTATAGTTGAGATATCTTAATTTTAAAGCTATATCCGGCTCGTATATGTACCCAGGAGCAAATCGCTAACAAAAAAAAACTTTATTGCCAAGACGTTAGAAAAAAGTTTTTTTGAAATTGATTTAATAGCGCCAAAAAAATTCCAATTAAAAGCGCTGAAATAAATTTCCTAATTGAATTGGTTTTGCAGAAACCGAAAATCCAATGAACTTTGTGAAAAATTATAAACGAAGGAAGCTTTTTAACTCTTCCGAAGTGTCTTTTTCACGATTCTTTATAGTACCCTTCTTAAATCAATGGATTTAAGAAGACTTTAAAATTTTTATTTTCGTAGAAAAGTTCATTGGTGACCAAAGTAGGCCTTCTTGGTGGGGTAGGAATGCACAGGAAGCCGCGGGTCCTTTTTCTATAGTTAGAATTAAAACTTCCTCTTAAGTAATTTTTCATTTCCTCCCTAAGTTAACAATATACTATTTTTTTCCCTCAAACTAAATAAACTTTGAATCTTTTTTTCTTGTTTAAAAAAAATATAGGAAAATTAAAGGGAATATTTCCATTTTTCAACCAACAGTATTCTAAAACGCCTAATTGTTTTTTTTTTCCGCTTTCAGATAACGGTTCCAGAAAAGAAAAAGATTGAAAGGACCGTCAATACGTGAGTATTTTCATCCAATATCAAATGAAAATTCTTAGCATAGAATAAATGCTGTTAAAGTATCGTTTAACTATCCTACATGTGAAACAGTCAGCCACAATTTCCCCCCTTGAAGGATGAAGGGTGAAGAATGTAAATATTAAATCAATGTTGTGCGAGATGAAGTGTTTCAGAAACATTTTGTGCTAAACAAAGTAAAGAATCCTTTGAAAAGAAATATATACCAACAGAATTAAAAGATATTTGAAACTTAAAATAGCTAATGAATTAGGGACTTGAAGAGTACGCATCAGTGAAATTTAAGCTATCGTCCATTCATAAATTAAGCATAAGCGGAAATATTAATTCGTTGCAATACACGAGTGACTAATATGCGTACTTTTAAGATCGAAAAATGCCAATCTTATTCCCACGTTTTAAAAGTGCAGCACCTGAAGCTATTTTTACAACATCTAATTTTTAATTTTGATCCTCATCAATTGACACAATACAACACTTTCCGTAATTATTTTTTTTGATCTTCTACTCGCTGGCAATAACAATTTACGTGGGGATGAACTTAAATTCAGTATCGCCGATTCAATAAAAGATTGAACGAAACATGCCATGGAGATCATTGCAATTTGTCCCGAGCAAGAAAACCACTATGTCGATAGACCCCCAAAAAAAAGCTGGTTGATTATCAAGAGCTAGAAATTTTTCAAATTTCTCTTTTTTTTGAATTTTTGCACCTAGGGAGGTGAAAATAATGTTTAAAACAAAAGAATAGTATAAATAGTAGTAAATAGAATATTTACATAAATTAAAGTAATTTAATTAGCACATAGTATACATAAGTACTTGGAAAATAAGAAAAGTGAAATGCATTGATTTTTGCCTTCTTTTTTGTTTTTAATAAGTTATTTTATCCCTATACGAAGGAATTTTTACTTTTTAAAAATACTTTTTTTTTAATCTGAAAGTTTGAATAACAAACAATTCTATCTTATTTTCGTGTTAAAATGTTTAAATAATGAAATAATTAAGAACATAATGGTGATGTTTCATGGGACTAATTTTTCTTTTTTTTTTTGTTCCAGCTTTCCACGTTCCAAGCAAAAAAGGAAACTTGAAGTACCGACCATAGGTAAGTGTCTCACCTGACGTCGAACAAAGGTCTCCTTCTCACGGGGTAGATGCTGTGCAATTGCAACAGCTCTCTACTTCGTAAGTCTATACCGTTAAACACGAGTACATGAAACTGTTATTCAAATTTTTGTGATTTGATAAGATAAATGACGAGTCAGTTGGAAAAAGGATTAGAAATCCAATCTTTTGTTTTCTTCGTCCAAAAGATAAACATAAGAAGGGAAATTCGTGCAATAAAATTGAATCTCATCGTTTTTTCCACTTATTCTTCAAATACGTTACGTAACAATATGGTATCGTTGAAGTACTACGTACGCGCCTGGGGGGGGATTGAAATTAAAGTGCTGCCATTAAAACATTAGCTATTTGAAGTATAGTTTAACGCTATTTTACATATGAAAGAGTCAATTAATATATTTAATACAGTTTGATAGGAACACTCAAATTGCACAATCCCTTGCAAAATACATTTCAAGCAGCAGTTATTATAATTTCAAAAATTTAAAAAAAAACCTGTTAAGTTTTTTGTAAGTAAGTTTTTTTTTTTTTAGATGTCTAGCTTTGTTTTTATTAATTGCTGTGGATTTTAATGCATTATTATCTGTAGATAGCTTTAAATAAAAGGAGTAAAAGAAAGCAAAATAAAAAATTTTAAAAAATTATTTTCTCATCAGCAGGCATTCCTCGGTAGGGGACAACTGTAATTTGGTTTTGAGGTTATATATGTGTTTACTACTGTTTACTTTAGATTTTGAAAAGTAAGACAGCTTTGAGTAACATCTTGATTAATAATGGATTTATAACGCAACGAAATTTAAATTGAAAAAATGTGACAAGCATTGTAAGAAAAATATAAGTGCTAGGATTAGAAAATTTTGAAAAATAAAAGACAGTAAAATCTGGAACTTTAGGTCTCTTATGCAACGTTATATTGATGTATTCATACCATCGGGAATATCTGGATTATTTTTTATGTTACGTAACCATTTTTACAAAAGATTAATTCTATATTTTAAACTGTAAAAATAACCTTTTCTTAAAAATTTTTGAGTTTATATTTGCTGGTAATAATAATTTAACTTGAAGGGAGTCTTTTCCGTGTGTAAATGTTTAAGTAACAAAGTAAGAACGTGGTGATTTTTTATGCACTAATGATTCTTTTTTTCTCTTTTCTTTCAGCCATTCAAATTAACAGCAAAAAAACGGAAGCCGTACTCACACTAGGTAAGTATTTTCACCTAACATAGAACACAGGGTTCATGAACGGAGTAGATGCTGTGCTACTGCAACAGCTCTCTACTCCTCGACTCTTTACCGCTAAACAAGGGTGATGAAACTGACAAAGTTTTGTGCTTTGATAAGATAAATGATGAGTCAGTTGGAAAAAAGATTAGAGTTCACGCTTTTGTTTTGAATTCTTCGTCCAAAAGATAAACATGAGGAGGGAAATTCGCACAATCAATCTTAAGAAAAAGTGTGTTATAAAATTGAGTTATTAAAAACTTAAACTTCCGGTATAAAATTTTATAACCCGCCAAAAAGACATGTATTTATAATTATTTATAATTCATTACAAAATTTTATAACAAAACTTATTCAGTTTCTTTTAGGTTTTTTTTTTATTTTTTTCTAACGCTTCCCGAATTTTTCTGTTTCTGTTTTTCTTTATTTTTGAGCCTTTGTCAAATTAAAAGTATAAGAAATAAACTGAAAATTCGGAAAAATTTGGAAAATATAAGTCAGAATAGTTGGTATCTTAAGAGCCATATTGCCGCTTTTAAAAATCAGTTGAAAAGTGGTGTAATGGATAAAGGCGGCTGGTAAATCAAATATAAGGCTTGGGTTCTATTCCAAAAAATTGTAAACTTTTTTTTCTTTTTTTTCTCATGAAAAGTGTTTAAAAAAGGAGCCTTTAAAGTCCCCATATGCTAAATATAGTGCAATTCAAGCTTAAAATTAATATATTGCTCAGTTAAAAAGTTAGTTATAAAAATTTATAAATAATTATAAAATTTTATAATCGACCAAAACGTTATACAGTTATAAGTGTTTATAATGCACTTTTTCTTGGAATATAATTGGGATATAACAGGAGGCAACCCTTTGTAAAAATCAAAAGATTTATTCAAGCTTTAATCATTTGAACAAGCTTCACCACCTGGAATTTATACTGTTTTTGACATCTGGCATGAATTTTATTTCATTTTATAATGGCATACGTACTATTACCTTTTATTAAAATAATTTCCCTTTTTCATAATTAGGCCTACTTCTTGCTGTAGAATTGAGATAATTTATTCTTGTATAAATGTTATAAAGTAATAATTTTCTCCTGAAACTAAATTCCTTTAGTTTAAGATTTCTATTTTTTATTTGACTAAATAGGGTATTTTCACGTATTTTTTTTTTTAAAAAAGGAAGGTATAAAAATAAAGTAGAGACGTAAAAAAAATGTTTTATTAAACAAAAGTTTTAAAAATAAATTTATTTACCTACGCAATCGTCGATTAAAATCGGGTCCTAAAAATGCATTTTTCAAACGTTCGGAAAACGCGGAAACATGATGTGACGTCATTTATTGCTTTCGTTCTGCCGCGAAAAAAGAATGCGGTGGTTTAAAAGTTTGTATTTTAAAAGTTTGGATACCTTCCTTTTTAAAAAAAAAAAATACGTGAAAATACCCTATTCTAGTGTTGGTTTTTTTGTTTCTTTCCAGTTGAGATTTCTCATCTTACGCTCTTTAATCTGCTGAAAGCACCGAGATGGGGTTTATAGTAAGTATTCTACAATCACTGCCATTGAATGAAATCCCCTTGCAATGTTAAGTCGTTGACGCATATACCGCTTACAGATTTTGATTATGGACTGTTAAAATGCTAATTTTATATTTATGTTACAATACATGAAACTTTTAGCCACAGTAATTCGCTTTGAAAAAAAGAACTATAAAAGTTTATCGGTCAGTACAGTATTTTGCAGAATTGAGTTTCAGTAATAAGGCTTTGTATTACCTCTGTAAACGTTCCACCTAAAAACCTCAAACTCAAATGGAGTGGCAGTTTGGACCACTTTAAAAAATTGAAATTAGCTAAAACCGAAATAATAAAGCTAATAATAATTCAAAGTTCAAAATAGAAAATGTTTTCTTATTGTCAGATGGCATTTTTTTTTTTTTTTTTAATATTTTAAATAACATGCACTTTAAGTGTTGGAAATTTTCATTGAATGCGTTTGTGGTAGCCATAACGATAGGGATATTTTTTTTGACGTGATACTGTTTACGAAGAATACAGATATTTTTTTCATGATTTGATTTAGTCCCCCAAACATTTTATATTTTTACTGAAACTGTGTAAGCTTATGTTTTTAAACCCGTAGAACACGAATTTCACTGTCTCTTTTTTTTTCGACCAACGCCTGAGCAGCCAACAGAGCTTTTACCGCCTAAAAAAGCCATTTTTTTTACTAAATTTCAGTTTTATCTTGGTTTTTGTGCTCAAAATCATTTTTGATTGAGTCGAAACGGTTAAAAATTATGTTAAAAATGTCGAAGAACATGAGTAAAGCTGTAGAAAATTATTTCCAAAATTTGTGAATTTGTAAAATATCTTTGCTGGTTTTCAGTGATTCTCGGCATATTTTAACGATATTTTCAATAAAATGCACGAACCGGTCTAATGCTATTTGGAAATATTTTTTTATAGCCTTAAACAAATTCTTGACTTAGGTCTTTTTTCCACAAAGCACAACCCCCACCCAGACAGCAAAACACGTGTATACACGTGTATGCCTTATATTCAAAAAAATTTACACCATTTTTACACCTTCAATTTCTGAATATTTAGCACAAGATAAGTCTGTCTATACTAGGTGTCTTAAAAATTGGTGTATAATTGGTGTAAATTATCTTAAAATACACGTGTCTTTGCTGTCTGGGCAACTAATAAAAAGAAAATGTTTCAAAATTTTTTTGATGTTTTTACCCCCTAATGAAACGATTTTTTCGGTGAGCAACAATTAAAATCCCAGACACTTTTTTTTTTTTTGTTTTTCCTGTACACCCTATTTCGAAGCCGGTAAAAATTTGTTGGAGAGATCGTCGACAACATTTGTCAATTATTAAGCACTCAGCAGACGTTACCGATGAATATTTTGTTACCAGATAGTAAATCCGATTTAAAAGACATCGATATGTGTTCCTGTGTTAATGATGTTGAAATGTGAAAAGGAAAGAGAAGCAACTCATGATGAATGTGTTCCTGAAATTGATGTTTGTGAAGAGGAAAGAGAAGCAATAAATCTGGAAAACCGGGCAAAAGATGATGTAGATTTCATTAACAACTTATACGAAGAACTAGTCCAGCCAGTAAGAAATTCATCATGAATTTCCTCTTCTTTTTAGTCCTTTACTCGATTACGAGCGTGGTGATCTCTCACATACACCTGTGCGTGCGCTCACAGGCATATGGGACCTACAGTTTAACACCGGTTCCGAACGGCTATTTTTGAGAGATTTTACTAGGCAGTTACCGCTCGGTGGTTTGCCATTGCTTTCCGAGGGGTAGTGACCGTTGATTTTCTGACTAGCGCACTAGTTTTGACCTGAGAAAAATTCCTAGCTGTGAACTAGGATAGAAACACGACGCGTCGCCTCTCATGATTGAGAGTCGAGCGCGCTATGAACTAGGCTACGGGCCACCACGTACATGATGAACGTGTTCCTGAAATTGATGTTTGTGAAAAGGAAAGAGAAGCAACTCATGATGAATGTGTTCCTGAAATTGATGTTTGTGAAGAGGAAAGAGAAGCAATAAATCTGGAAAACCGGGCAAAAGATGATGTAGATTTCATTAACAACTTATACGAAGAACTAGTCCAGCCATCGAAAAAAGTAAAACTGGATTATTATGATGAAAATGAAAATGTTAATTTATTAATTTTTTAAATTTTAATTTTATTTATATGTATCTTAAAATCACATAGCGCTAGGCATTGTTACTTTTTTTTTTTTTTTTTTTTTTTACAATGAATCGTTTAAAAATCCTGGTACCTAAAATTTGATCTTTTAATTTTTTTTGCCGAGTTTACAAATCCGTACTAAAAACTAAATTTAAAAAAAAAAAAAATAGCGAATAATCACACTTTTAATACGTTTCGAATTTCGTAATTAATAAGGTATCGGTCATTCTGAAATTTAAGAGACATTTCGGAAAGATGAAAGTTGGCCGAAATTGCAGGAAATCGCGGTTTTTAATAAACCTTGATTTTTTTGGAATCTGTATGGGTACAAAATTTAATTTTTACGGTACATTTCGGGACAAAACGCGTTCTTTTAAGCCTTGTTAAATCGTTTATGAATCTTTCAGTTGACCTAATTGTGTCTCCGCCCTACCCAATAAAAATTCGAATAACTCCGGAACGGTTAAGGTACAAAAAAAAATTGACTAGGTACATTTTGGTACAAAGGTTCTCTGTCGGGTACAATCATTTAATCCTGAATCGGGAACATCGGGTGAAGTTGAATGTCCCTGAAATCACCCGCAATGATATACTTTCCCTAGGAAACCAGAATGGTACAAAATGAAATATGGGTGGTACATTCAGGTACACTTTGAGTACATTAAGCCTGTATATGTATTTTGTTTTTTTTTCGTTCTGGGTGGCGCCGGGGACATTGAGCCACCTACTATTATCTTTTATTAAAATAATTTCCCTTTTTTATAACTAGGCCTACTTCTTGCTGTAGAATTTAGATAATTTATTCTTGTATAAATATTATAAAGTAATCATTTTCTCCTGAAACTAAATTCCTTTAGTTTAAGATTTCTATTTTTTATTTGACTAAATTCTAGTGTTGGTTTTTTTGTTTCTTTCCAGTTGAGATTTTTCATCTTACACTCTTTAATCTGCTGAAAGGACCGAGATGGGGTTTATAGTAAGTATTCTATATCACTGCCATTGAATGAAATCCGCTTGCAATGTTAAGTCGTTGACGCTAGAGTTTCTGTTTTCCCGGGAATTTTAAAATTTCGGGAATCGGGAATCCCGTTTTTTTTGGAAAAAACATTTCCCGGGATTCGGGAAATAATGATATGGTGGGAATTCGGGAAATTCCCGGGATTAACCGGGAAAACCCGGGAATTTTCCCGTTAATTTCTGAAAAACGGGAAAAATCCCGAAAAATTTTAATCCCGGGAATCGGGATTAAATTTTTTGTCCGGGATCCCGGGAATTCCCGGGACGGGAAATCCCGGGCAGAAACTCTAGTTGACGCATATACCGCTCACAGATTTCGATTATGGACTGTTAAAATGCTAATTTTATAATTATGTTACAATACATGAAACTTTTAGCCACAGTAATTCGCTTTGAAAAAAAGAACTATAAAAGTTTATCGGTCAGTACAGTATTTTGCAGAATTGAGTTTCAGTAATAAGGCTTTGTATTACCTACGTAAACGTTCCACCTAAAAACCTCAAACTCAAATGGAGTAACAGTTTGGACCACTTTAAAAAATTGAAATTAGCTAAAACCGAAATAATAAAGCTAATAATAATTCAAAGTTCAAAATAGAAAATGTTTTCTTATTGTCAGATGGTATTTTTTTTTAAATATTTTAAATAACATGCACTTTAAGTGTTGGAAATTTTCATTGAATGCGTTTGTGGTAGCCATAACGATAGGGATAATTTTTTTTGACGTGATACTGTTTACGAAGAATACAGATATTTTTTTCATGATTTGATTTAGTCCCCCAAACATTTTATATTTTTACTGAAACTGTGTAAGCTTATGTTTTTAAACCCGTAGAACACAAATTTCACTATCTCTATTTTTTTTGACCAACGCCTGGGCAGCCAACAGAGCTTTTACCACCTAAAAAAGCCATTTTTTTACTGAAGTTCAGTTCTATTTTAGTTTTTGTGCTTAAAATCATTATTGATTGAGTGGAAACGGTTAATAATTATGTTAAAAATGTCGAAGAACATGAGTAAAGCTGTAGAAAATTATTTCCAAAACGTGTGAATTTGTAAAATAACTGCTGGTTCTCAGTAATTCTCGGTATATTTTAACGATGTTTTCAATAAAAAGCACGAACCGGTGCTTGGAAATATTTTTTTATAGCCTTAAAAAAATTCTTGACTTAGGTCATTTTTCCACAAAACACAACCCCCAACTAATAAAAAGAAAATGTTACAAAATTTTTTTGATGTTTTTACTCCCTATTGAAACTATTTATTTTGGTGCAACAAAATCCCAAACACTTTTTTTTTCTTTCCTGTACACCCTAGTCCTAAGCCGGTAAAAACTTGTTGAAGGCGACACCACCGACATCAGCGCCGAAATATCCAATGTGCTGACGCTGGCGCCATCGCCGGCACCGGAAAATGAAATGTGTCTGAAATCTGTTTTGAGACAACCAACGATCTCCTTCATCCCCTTATGTCTTCAAATAATACCCTGGATTCTAACATTAAATTTTGAGTTTTTTCTGTGACAGTCGACTGAAATTTTTTAACAAACCGAAATCTATTTTATTTTTTATTATTCCGTATAAATTGAATTTCTTTAAGCTTTTTAATCTCAGTGTTTTTTATATTACGGATGATTGTTCTTATTTTTATTTATTTATTTTTTTACAGCCATCTGAAGAAGAAAAAATAAAAGATCTTACCCAAGTGATAAAAGATAATGATCATGGTGTAGACAACCGGGAAATGGATGATACCGAAAATGATAGTTCAGACGATACAGACGCTGATGATGTAGAGGATCACCAGGATGATCATCATTTTGATGAAGATAAATAAATTAATAAATTCTACCCTCTCCACAATGAAGTTTAAGGGAGGTAGTCTTACAGCCCAAACTTACTATATATTATGGCAAAGGGCGCAAGAGCTACCACTCTCATTAGTGGGTGAATGAGAGGGACCTACTATATTTAGACAGTGATCCGAACCGTGTTGGGCATCACAATATGATTTCACTTTGATCTCATAACAAGCAAGAGGTGAAAGCATGGTATAAACTTGACTCGACCGCGGACCTTCCGCGTGCGAATCGAGAATCTTACCAATGGACTACCGCTCACCCCCATTTTGATGAAGATTAAACGGACGATGATGAAGATATGGAAGATGAGGAAGATGAAGAAATGGAAAAATTTCTAGAGAATGCAGCTATTGTTTTGTTTTACCTCGGAGCAGATGGACTTGCAAAAATATTTTCAGTTTTGCAAAAGTGAAGTGATTAATTTTTTCTCTTCCTGAATTTTTTTTCTTTTTTTTGAATTTAGCTCATTTAAGAATAAGTTCACATTTTTCTCTGCCTCTAACCGAATAGGAAAAAATAAATAAAAAAAGCAATAAGAGTTGAAATAAGTTACTAATCAATAATTGTCTTAAATTTTAACAGATTTTTTATTTAGAAAAAGTATTATTAAATTTACTTTAAGTATTAATTTAAATTTATTGTAAATATTGTTTAAAAAATTTTATCAAAAAAATTGTTCTTTAAATCAAATACAAAAAAAAAAAAAAAAAAAAAAAGAAAAGAAAAGAAAAAAAGGAATGTATAATAAATAATAAAAATTAATTCAATCCTAAATAAAAATGTATCTTTTTTTCATTGACAAATAAAACTGAACGAGGAATAAAAATTGCAGTACGCTCCAGTAATTGACATTTCCGTTAAAAAACGCGGTGGAAACGTTTGGGAACTTTAACGTCTTTGAAGTTGGACAAACTGTTTGTTGCCGTTTGTATTTTTCATTTTTTAATTTCCGAAAAAAAACAACTGAATATCTTTGAGATAAAAAATATTATTATTTCATGATTATAATTTTAGTCCTTACGCGTTTACGCTGTCGGAATTTTTTTTTTTCGAACGTTTATTGATTCTTCGCGATCGGCATCGTGCAACAGGTTATTTATTTTATTTGATCGATTCAGGTTAGAAATCAGAACGTCAATTTGTTTTTATTCTCCGCTTATTAATCAGTGATCCGGTTGAAATTATTAAAAGTTTTAAGCAATTTTTTCTATTTTAAAAAGGGTTGATTTGGAATACCCTTTTGTTTCAGTGGAGAATTTTTAAATGCCCCTGTTGTATTGTTTGACTTAAAATTTATAAAGGAGAAAGAGAAATGGATTTAGAAACTGTTGGAAAACTACATGAACAATATGAAATGTTGAAGGCAAGCATAAAGTCAGAAAAACTTGGAACTGAAACAGAACCAAAACGGGATCACAGTGCAGTGAAATCAACCTTTGATGAAATGTTTGAGACCATTTTTTAACTAGTTTCCAGAAAATTGAGAAAAGTCACAAATGTTATTTTCTTTTAACAACAATGGAAGGAGCTTTGTATTATCAGCAAGCTAAAGTGTTAGTTCAATTAGGAGAAATGGAGAAAGCAGAGAATATTTTGAAGAAAAATATAGAACCATTAAAAGATTTATTATTAAAAGCAGAAGTGACATTTTTAGGATTATGAGTTTTAAATCATTATTGTTACTTATTAACGAAAAATGGGGATTTAGTTGGTGCTCAGCAATTTTTGGAATTAGCAGAGGAAAAATATTTGGAGCTTTAAAGCAGAGTGATAATAATTCTTTGTATAGTGATGATGACTTATTCACAGACAGTTTAGATATCACACCAAATAAAGAGGTCTGGGAGAAAAAGTTAGAGAGATTGGTGATAGACTAGGTAAGTGTTCTCACCTGATGTCGAACAAAGTTTTCGTGCTCAGAGTAGATGCTGTGCAATTGTAACATCTCCCTGTAATTTAGTAGATGAAACTGACAGTCAAAGTTTTGTGCCTTGATTAGGGGGATCCAAATTGTAATTAAAGTACTGTGATTAAAATAATGCAAAACGTTTTTTTTAACAGAGATATGTCTTTCAAATACTATTCTATGAGTGCACCCTACCAATTCATATACCAAAAACGATCAACGCTGTTTTTGATCGTTTTTGATCTAGCGTGACCCCTTTTAGACCAAAAACGACCAATGAAATCAAAAATGATCAATTACGAACAAAAGCGATCACGCGGAAAACGAAATTTTTCGGCTCGACCAAAAACGATCATCCGCATGGATCGATCTTGGTCGTTTTTGGTATTTTTTGGTATTTGAATTGGGAGGGCAAGACCTGTGAAATTCAAAAATAGATTTATACAAGCTTTAACCATTTGAATAAGCTTCATTTGGAATTTATATGGATTTTGGCATCCTCCATTAATTTTAATTTGTTTATGACTGTTTTAAGAATATCGAAAAAGAATACATTTTGGATTTAGCTTAAGTTTGGATTAACTTGTATATTTTGGTGACATTTAGGTCAATAGATATTTAAAGAAAACAAATCACTAGAGCTATTTGAATCGTTCTTTACCAAAATTCTTGGGAAGGGGGTTTTATTTGAAAAGAAGGGGGGTTGTGGTTTTTTTTAACTGATTAATGACCTAATCTTGTATTTTATTTTTCTTTCAGTTGCTGAAACAGGGGATTTACTGGGATGCTAAGTTCACTGAGTAATGTATTCGATTCCACTGAAGAAGACTCTACTTTGATGTAAGTATTCTCATTTTAAGCATACCTAGCTCCCTTCCGCCTATGGACTATCAAAAGGTTCATCCCCACGTTTTAAAAATGCAGCACCTTGAAGCTATTTTTACAGCACCTAAAATCTTAATTTTGATCATCAATAATTGACACAATATAACGCTCATTCCTTAAATATTTTTTTAATTTTCTACTCTCTGGGCAATAAGATTTACGTGGGAATGAACTTTGAGTCAATATCGCCGATTAAAAAGATCGGACGAAACAGGCCATGGAATTTATTGCAATGTGTCCCTTGCAAGCCAACTACTGTGTTGATAAAAAAAGCTGGTTGATTACCAAGAGGTAGAAATTTTTAAAATTTCCGATGCCAATTATTTAAATTTTTGAACTAATAGAAGCCACTGCACTGATTTCTGATTTCTGATTTGCAAAAGAGCCGAAACATTTTAGATCAGGCAAGCCTGAACCGATTAAAATAGGTTCTTCAGTTTATACCTACCTATAAATATAGCTACAGCATGGGATTTTCTTTGTTCGAATGTTTTTGTCTACAATAAAAAGTTATTCGTTGTACATATTTGAGAAGAGTAATAGTCTGTGCCATAAAAAAATAGGGAGCTACATGTAGGAATATCCGGTTTCCTGTGGCCTAAGCCAATACTACTCAGATGTCTGGGCAGACTTAAAAAGAAATAAACGTTTTCAAACAAGCCGGTATTTAAATTGGATCACGGGAAAATAATTGACCTCCGAAAAACCTCCAAAATGTAAATTATTGTTTTCTACTTAAAGAATAATTAAATTCTTCTCATCATAGTTTCGAGTTTTTCAAAATAGGCGAAATTATATTAATTCAGGCGTGAAATTAAGCCCTTAGAATATCGTTTAATAACATTTTGCTGAAAGAAAGACTTATCTAGGCGCATTAATTAATGTATCTAGAACGTTTTTCATTTCATTTTTAATTTCCGGTTATTTGCATAAATTCGTCCTGGAACTCTTTTTTTTTTTAAAAAAAAAACATTACGTTGGAAAAACAAAGTTGTGTTGCAGCATCCACAAATAATTTTTAAAGGAAGAAAGGAATGCATGTCGGAAAAGGCAAGTACTGATTTTAATAAAAATTGCATTTCGCTTTTTCATAAGCTAAACATGAGCAAACTTGTTTTTTTTTGTATTTAGAATCGGCACGAGAAGTTTAATTCTGACCATGGTGTAAAGATCTTAAGTGCGCCAAGTCACGGGATTATGTCATGTCAGCTGGCACTTCATTGGAGGAAATTTTACAAGCCTCTATCCCATTCGTTGATTGTGGTCTTGACGTCACGTGGAGAGGTACTGAAGTTGTTTAGCGTTAAAGTTAACATGCCCTTTATTTGACGACTTCCGCTGTAAGGTAAGCACATGTTTAACACTTTTTTAAAAAAATTTTTGGGGGGTCGGAGTGGTGATTCATTCAGAATAGCGGCTCGTGATCAGTGAAGTTAAGCAGCATTGATGACGGCCAGCTACTGGATGGGTGACCGCCGACACTCCCGCCCTCTAGCAGGCATTGTAGGATCTACAGTTACAGCCATCTTAACCTCGTTGTAATACGTAGATCCCACAAACGCTAAGATGGATACATACATAAATTGGATATACACATAAAATTGGATCTCTTTATAACGACATTGGACACTCATAAAAAACGAATTCATTCTAAAAGCAAGTAGATGGTCTATGGCATCAAGCCGACCAATTAACCTCTCCTCCTTCTCCCTTTCTCCTCACCTTCCCTCAAAGTAAAAAAAAAAAAAAAAAAAAAAAAATTTTTAATTGATCTGCTGGTTATATTGTACTTTTTATTACTTGATGGATTATTCACCAGTACTTCTTAAAATTTAAAGGTGTAAAGGAAAGAAATAGGATTTTTTTATAATCATGGCAGGTTTAGGTATGAATTTTTATTACGCACATTTTTTTGCAATCAAAAATTATTGCATCAGACTTCCGATGGGATTTTTTAAAACTGTTGTACAATCGGCTGCATAGGGCTTTAGTGTTTCAATTAAAGATTTTAAAATCTATTTTTAAAATGGTAATCTTGATTTCACTAAGTCGCCATTTTGAATGCGAACTTTAATTCTCTAGCTCAAGCTGAAAAACAGCCATAAATAAATTTAAATTTTACGAGCAGTGTGTAAAACACGTGATTCAGTTTTATTTTTTAAAGATGCAAAAGCCTGAGTTGTCCATTTCAATTTCTTTATCAGAAGACTGACTATTTGACTCACTTATATGAATGGTAATGAGTATCGTTAAGTGAAAAGGTTGGTTGAAGGAGTCTTTATTCTTAGTGTACCTGAAACTCTTGGATTTTTAAACTTATTTACAAAATGCTTTCATTAATAATAAGAATAAGCAACAGCGAGCCTAACACAATCAATTTCCAAACTTTGGAAAAAAACATTTTTAAAACTTCTTGTTTAATCAATAATTGAGTTCAGACTTTATTGCACTGAAGTTGCTACTAAAGTATATATTTAAAAAAAAGAACATTGTTAATTCATTATTTAAAAAGAATCTGTCTTTTGAAATACAGGCACAACTTACTTTGCATAAACTCTGAGAAATAGAGGTACACTTTTTTTTTTAATCTCCTTGAATCAAGAATTTTGCATCGATCAATTACTGATTGCTCCCAGGAGACATGAATTATTTAATTTTTTTTTTTTTTAAATTGATCAGTTTTGCTTGTGATTTAATTTTATTTAGCAGAGCATATTTCTGACACAAAATCTTGTGGAAATTTGCTTTTTCTAAACTAACACATTCTCCATATATATTTCCTCATCCTCCATATATATCCTTCATATATATTATTTGAGGATAAATCTGTAAAAAAGAAACTAAAATTAAAACCCTAAGTGACTATTGCTTTATTTAATAGGTTTACCCCTGCTGGGGTTCAGTTTTGATTAAAATAAAAATAACTCAAAGAAAATAGTAGAAATCTATTAAAAACAAATGCCCGCCCCTTTTTTTCTACATAAGTTAAACATAAAGAATAAAGGAGTAAAATTATTCAGTTTTTGTTTTTATATTTGACTTATTCTTAATTACTTCATTTTTTTTTTTTTAATATTTTCCTTCCAAGAATGCTGTTTCAAAAGACTTTAAACAACCGTTCTGAATTATGGAAAACTCAGCGCTCCTTCTACAACGGAACTTATTTTCTTGTGCCAGTTAAAATAAAATTAAAAATAAAACAACAAAATCAAAAGAAACTCCACCTATTTTGGTTTTACATAAGCTAAACATAAAGAAAGGATATAATTTTTTTTTTTTTTTTTTTTTTTTGGCTTCTTAAGAATGCGATTTTTTTTCATAATGCTTTTGAACAGTAGCTCTAAATGATTAAAAATCTTATAAATATTATAATTATTTACTTAGGGTCAGTCATAAATTTAAATGGTTAATAAATAGTGGCGATGTGAAAGTAGAGATTTTTGACATTAGTTTGAGTTATTTCGTGGCAGCTTTCAGGAGGCATAATCCAATATATAAAAATTTTACACCTCCGACAGTTTAAAATATTGTGACCTAAATATTTAAAAAAATGAAATGAAAATTACATTTTTTGTAAGGTGCTCAATTTCCCTATTGAGAAGAACCTGGTAGTCGCTTTATTATCTAATAGATTCAAGTTTCCTTGCATGAAATTAGTAACCACAGTATGCTCCTTTTGAAGCTATTTAAATTTCCATTTAATTAGCATGCACAAAATAGCCAGCTACAATTTTTAGTTTTGAGAGGTAAATGTAGGGTATAGCCCTGCTGTAAAGATTATCCGATAATAAAACAATGTTAACCCAATACAGGGGTCCATCTCATTAGAAAACAGTTTCAGTCGTTGCATTTTAGTTTCTACAAAAATTGTAATTTTGAACAACTTTAGTAAACTAGAAGATATAAAAAAATATTTAAAACATTTCAATAGGAGGGGTGACTCATATTGCACAATTCCTTGCAAAATACATCTCAAGCATCAATTTACTATTACTTCAAAAATTAAAAAAAAAAACCTGTTTCAAAGATTTTTTTTTTCTTTAAGATACCTATCTAATTTTGTTTTTATTAATTGTTGTGGATTTTAATGCATTATTATCTCCAGATAGTTTTCCAAAAAATAGTAAAAGAAAGGAAAATGAAAAAATTATTTTTTTACTAACAACAGGCATCCCCCAGTAACAGACAGTAACAGACAGTTTGTTTGGTTTTGAGGTTATTTATGTTACTATTTACTTAAGAATATGAAAAGTAACACACTTTGAGTAACATCTTGGTTAATAAAGGATTTAATGAAACAAAATTGAAATTGAAAAATATGAAAAGCATTGTAAGAAAAGTGTAAGTGCTACAGGATTATAAAATTTTGAAAAAATAAATGACCTATAAAATCCGGGATCAAAGGTGACTTTATATTAATGTATTCTCACCATCGGGAATATCTGAATTTTTTTTTTTTTTTTTTTTAATAATACTTATTTTTACAAATGATTAATGCTCTATTTTAAACTGTAAAAATAATCTTTTCTTAAACATTTTTTCGTTTGTATTTGCTGGTAACAATGATCATTTTGCTTGCGGTGAGTCTTAAATTTTGACAGGCTGATGTTCACAAATGTTCATGAGGGATTTTTTGACAATCGTGTGGGCCTGTTTTAAGTCGGAATAGAGTCGAATAGTCGTTACGTCATAGGGTCCGAAAAACGCTGATTTTGAAGGTTTTGCTATTTTTTGACCAATCAAATTTGGAGCAACGATAAAGGAGGCAGCGATTTTGGTGTTCTGAAAGTACATGTGACGTCAGACTACTCGACTCTATGACGAATTTTTGAGAATTTCTACGCCTAGGGAGATGAAAATATTTTAAGTTTAGAAACAAAAAAAAAGTTACTTTCATTAATTAAAATAGTAAATAGTGTACATAAGTATTTGGGAATAAGAAAAGCGGCGTGCATTGATTTTTGCCTTTTTTTTTTTTTAAATCAGTTGGTCTATCCCTATATAAAGAAAACTTTTGGGAAATCCACGCGGAGTGTAACGTCAACACCATACTTAGCTTATGGGCGTGGTGTGTAACGTCCGTGGATTGGCTGTTTTACTACTTTAAAAGTACATTTTTTTTTTTTTTTTTTTTTTTTTTTTTAAATCTGGAAGTTTGAATAACAAACAACTAAATCTTATTTTCGTGTGTAATAAATGTTTAAGTAAAAAATAATTAAGAACGTGGTGATTTTTTATGTGACTAACGATACTTTTTCTCTTTTCTTTCAGCCGTTAAACTTCACAGCAAAATAGAAACCCCAATAATAGGTAAGTATTCTCACTTAACATCGAACACAGGGTTCATGAACGGAGTAGATGCTGTGCAATTGCAACAGCTCTCTACTCCGTGACTCTTTACCGTTAAACTAGAGCACATGAGCTGCCAGTGAAAGTTTTGTGATTTGATAAGATAAATGATAAGTCAGTTGGAAAAAGGATCAGAATCTAAGCTTTTGTTTTGAATTCTTTGTCCAAAAGATAAACATAAGGAGGAAAATACGCACAGTGAAATAGGATCTCATCCTTTTTTTTACTTATTCTTGAGAGACGTAACAGTGGGCAAAAACATTTTTTTTAAACCGATATGTTTTCTAAATTTTTATTTTTCGGAAAAATCCATTCCCTAAACACCTTTAACGCCGGTTGCGAAATTTGAAATTAAATTAAATTCAGATATAAGAAAGAAAAAAATTCCCAGTCTGAGCCAGTGTAGCTATGTTTTCTAAATATTTTTCCGCCCTCTACCACAAACATATCCCTTTGATATCGGTAGGATATATTTTTGAGAGATATCCGTATAAGATATATGCTGTGGGTATCCGGAGGAGTGCTACTAGGACACAGGAGGCAAAACCTGTGAAAATCAAAAATTGATTTATCCAAGCTTTAACCATTTGAATGAGCTTCATCTGGAATTTATATAATTTAAATTTGGTCAAAACAAAAATTTTGTCGGAACAGGTTTCGTACTGTGAGGCTGAGTTTCTTAGAATTTGCGAAAACAGTTTTAATTTTATTTTATTAACGCCAGAATATTGATTTCTGAGAAACTTGTTCTTAATATTCTTTTCGTGTTTTTACATCATGCTCCTTAGTGATTTACTTTCCAGTCATTAATTTTGAAACAATAAAGCTTTTAAAAATGAAAGTTGTTGACACCTGACATGAATTTTTATTTCATTCTGATGATGGCTCATTTAATATTACCTTTTATTGAAATAATATCCCTTTTTTATAAATATGCCTACTTCCCACTTTCGAATTTAAATCATTTATTCTTGTATAAATAAATGTTATAAAATAATAATTATTTTGCAAAACAAAATTCCTTCAGTTTAAGGTTTCAATTTATTTTTATTTGAATAAATTCTAGCGTTGGTTTTTCTTTTCTTTCCAGTTAAGATTTCTCATCATAATTGAAAGGATCCAGAATGGGCGTTATTGTAAGTATTCTATCACAGCCATTGAATTAAATCCCCTTGCAATGTTAAGTCATTGACACATATGTCGCTCACAGATTTCCACTATGGACTGTTATAATTTTTATCCATAGAAAGTATGCATGAAACTTTAAGCCACAGTTATTCGCTTTGAAAAAAGAACTATAAAAATTTATCGGTCATTACAGTATTTTGCAGAACTGAGTTCGAGTAATAGGGCTTTATATTACCTCCGTAAACTTTCCACTTAAAAACCTCAACCTCAAATGAAGTGGCAGTTGGACCACTACTCTACAGAAAAAAATTAAAACCGAAGTATACATTGAAACTTTTTAATAATTCAAAGTTGAAAGTAAAAAGCTTCTTATTGTCAGATGACATTTTTTTGAAAATATTGTAAAATTCATACATTGTAGTGTTGCAACCTTTCACTGAAAAAAAAAAAAAAAAAGTCTTGAATCAAATATTTCTGGAAAAGAAATTAACCTTGAAGTTGTGAAAGGGGAAGATAAATTAAAATTAATATTTAATTTATTCAATTTTATTAGCTGTGTTAGGGACTAACTACTCCGGATGAACACTTCATGTCTTTAAAATATCCACTGCCTATGGACTGTTTATGGCGAAAGTGAATAATTCGACCATAACTTCGTCCGTTTATCGTTTCTAAAACACATAGGCCTATACTGCAGGGGAAAAAACTCCATGTTAAAATAACGAAATGAAATTTAAAATGAAATCGGCCCTTAATTAATCTGCATCCAACGGTTTTTCCCCGGAGGAAAGCGCCGAAACACCCATAAACGTCTCTGACATACAGTGAAATTTAAAGATATTGATATAAATGGTTGAGTAAAAGTGCTAATGCCCATATGGAGAGTAACGCCGCTGAAATAAATGTTTGAATTAGTTTCATTCCCTCTATTAATATGGCGACCACATCAAGAAGATGTATTCATCCGCGACGACATGTAGTTGAATGTCGTTACTCGTTAGCGTATGAATGCGCTGTTTTACTTTTTTTTAAAAATCGAGTCTTATATTTTTCATCACACGGTACTGAAAAGTCCACTTTTCAGTCCTAGTCAGTTTATTTACAGACTATTTTACGCCGTACCTTGTGATAAAAAATATCTTTCAATGCAAGAAATGCAAACGACTTGCCCGTCTCGACCTATTTAAGGCCCTCGCCTTCGGCTCGGGCTTAAAACTCGGTCTCGACGGGCAATTTTGTCGTTTGCACTCCTTGTATTGAAAAATACTATTTTTTAAAAAGAACGATTACGCCCCTAAAACATCGTATCCTGAATTTCTATTTTAATAGGCCTATCTTTTCTGCTTTTTTTAAAAATTATTCCGCTTAACTCCCTTTTTTGGCCCTTTTCTGATTATCTTTCTCCGCTGAAATTTTCTGTCGCTGGTTTTTGTTATGATTTTTTTTTTCTTTTTTATTTTTGTGGCTGGTTTTTTTAGTCAGCTGAAATTTCCCAACAAAACGAAGTCGATTTCATTTTTTATTATTCCCCATATTGAAATTAGCTAAAACCGAAGTATACATTGAAACTTTTTAACTGAGGCCTCCTTAAACTTTTTAATTTCAGTTTTTTTGTTCTTATTTTTCATGTATTTTTTAATTTTTTTACAGCCAGTTGCAGTTGAAGAAGAAACAAACGACGACGAGGGAATAGTACGCAATAACGAGGTTGATTTAAACGTTGATTTAATCGTAAGCAATGACGAGGTTGATTTAAGCCTAAGCAATGACGAGGTTGATTTAAGCCTAAGCAATGACGAGGTTGATTTAAGCCTTGATTTAATCGTATTCAAGGACGAGGTTGATTTAAACGATGGCCATGCTGATAACAGCAATGATAATGATCATGATGATGAAGAGGAGGAGGATGAGGATGAGGAGGATACCAATGATGGTACTGGTGATGATGAAGAAGATGAAGATGAAGAAAAGGAAACCTCTTCCAATCTTTTATTTCTTCCTGTGGAGGCCAAGACAGGCAAACGTTTTTTTAAATAAGTAAGAATTAAATACTATATGCCGAATTAGTTTCCTTTTTTAATTTTTATTTTTTTTTATTTTTTTTTTTATTTTTTTTATTTTATTGAACATTTCCAAAAATATATATTATTACAGAATCGTTTTAATAGAAGCAAAAAAATTGCTTAATCACAAATTTTGGTAGAAGCAACAATTGAAAGATTATTTTGTTAAAGCTTTTAAAAATGTATTTTTTTTTTTTTTTTAACTCCCAGAAAAAGAAAATGAAATCTTAAAGCCAACATTCACAAGATAGATAACATTAGCATATTATCTGACATATTTTGAAAATGATTGAGTTTGAGTAGCGTTTTGTGAATGTTTACGTTTGGTTTATATTTATAAGCTTTAAGTTCCTATTTTTTCTATGTCTAACCGACTGGAAAAAAATAAGTAAGGAAAAAGCAATAAGAGTTAAAATAATCTATTTATTTAATAAATTATCTAAAAATCAGATTTTTTATATTAAAAAAATCATTAGGATATAAAAGCATATTTTCTACTTAGGACTACGTCTTTGGGATAATGTCCTAAAAATGATGAATGTAAACAATGAAACGATTTAAACGTTTTAATTAATTTTTTTCTTTTTTTTGCTTGTTTTTGGTCAAGATATTCGAATTTTTTCATAAAAACATTTTTTTTTCTAGGCAAGGCGCGAAAAAAACTTAAAATATTTGATATAAAAAGCAGGGGTCCGAAGCTTACGATTTTCGGTGGTGCCGGTGCTAGCACCAGCACCAGAAATTTTTTTTAAATAAAATCGGCATCGGCATCGGAATTTTTTTTAATTTTATTTTTTTTTCGTTGGTGCTGGCACCGGCACCGGCACTGGATTCGTAAAATCTTTGGTGCCGGCACCGGCACCAGCATTGTAATATCTTTGGTGCTGGCACCAGAACCGGTTTCGAAAAATCTTTGGTGCTAGCATGGAGGCTGGCATCAGCGTATTTTCCCCCAAAAAAAAATATTCGAAAAAAATGGGTATTTACTAATTGTGAGAAATAAAAAGTTTTATATACGTCATCGTGTCTTAAATACAAAGTTTCTTCAATTGGTTTCTTTTGAAAAAAATATGTAGTTAAAACAGAAAAAAAAAAAAAAAAACAATCATAAACATTGGGGGTCGTTCAAGTATTTCGTAAGTACCTAAAGGATGGGGGCGGGCTCTACGAAAATCTTACGCTAATGTTAAATCTCCATAAGACGAAGCATATTTTTATTTTTGCTTAGGAGGAGAAAAATAAAAATAATAAGAATAACAATAACGAAATGACATTTTAAAAATTATTTCACTGCCGGATTGAAATCGGCACCGGCACCGGCACCGCGGATGGTCCGTAAAAAATTACATCGGCACCGGCACCGGCACCAGATGTCCGTAAATAATTACATTGGCACCGGAATCGGAACCGAGATTCGAAATAAATGTATCGGCACCGCCACCAGCACCGGCACCGACCAAAGCGAAACTTAAATATATGCTAGCACCGGCACCGGCACCGGCACCAGCTTCGGACCCCTGATAAAAAGTCGAAAGCTGAAAAAAATTGGACAAAATTGTAATTATAGTCTTATAAGTTATACTTTTTATATTAAAACATTGCATTAGCTCATATTCTTGGCTGAAGGAAAAAGGACAAAATGAAACAATGTAGTGAACGTTTTGCTTAGAATTTCTAAGTTTTTGTTTTTGTTAATGTAATTTTCATATTTGGAAAAAAGATATTTGAAAAAAAATTATATTTTTAACTTTATATTATAAAATTTTAACTTTAAATTTCTTGTTAATTTTTTAGAAAATTTTTTGTAAATTTTACTTCATGTAACATGTATGTCAAAAAGCCTGATGACAATTAATCAGTGACAAGAAGGCCTTATGTCAAAAAATCTATGACAAAATGTCCTAGAATCTCATAAAACAGCGAAAAATTAAAAAAAAAAGTAAATAATATTTGCAAGAAATTTTCAAATCCTTTCTTTCGTTTATGCCGTCTAATTTTATCAAATTAAAAAAAAGAAAGAAAGAAAGAAATGTACTATAAATAATAAAATTAATTTAATTCCATGTGACAGTGTGTCTCTTTTTTCCTGATTGGCAAATAAAACTAATGACAAATATAAAAAAATTCAGAACGCTCCAGTAATTCGCAACTTAAATGAACTATAGATGGCAGCACCACTTGGAGTTTCTTATGGACTTTTAACATGGAAATATTTTTTGTCGCGCATTAAAGAAATTTTATCGAAAATAAAATCTTTAAGCAGCCCTGAACCACCTCTAATAATTGGTTTTGCATGCGGTGATGGCTGAAAAAAGTTTAAAGCAGTTAAAAATACACTGGCTCTTTTGGGAAAAAAGTTTAAAACTCCAATGTAGTGTATCACTAGAGGTCGCGTCAGTCTATTTAAGTTGCGAATTGACATATCCGTTAGAAAACCGCGGTGGAAACGTTGGGGAACTTAAACGTCTTGAGGTTGGTTAAACTGTTTGTTGTCGTTCGTTTGTATTTTTTCTTTTTTTTAAATTGCGAAGAAAAACAACTGAATATCTTTGAGGTAAATGTTATTATTTCATGGTCATAATTTTAGTCAACACGTTTACAAGCTGTCAGAATTTTTTTTTTTTTTTTAACGCTTATTGATTTTTCGCGATCGGTATCGTGCAACAGTTTATTCATTTTATTTGATCAATTCAGGTTAGAAATCAGGACGTCAATTTTTTTTTTTATTCTCCGCTTATTAATCAGTGATCCGGTTTGGATTATTAAAAGTTTCATGCGATTTTTTTTTGTTTTACAAAAGGGTTGACTTGGAATTCCCTTTTGTTTCAGTGGAAAATTTTTAAATGCCCCTGTTGTATTGTTTGACTTGAAATTTATAAAGGAAAAAAAAAAAAAAAAAAAAGAAATGGATTTAGAAACTGTCAAAAAACTACATGAACAATATGAAATGTTAAAGACAAGCATAAAGTCAGAGAAGCTTGGAACTGAGACAGAACCAAAATGGGAACACAGTTCAGTAAAATCAACCTTTGATGAAATGCTTGAGACCATTAAAGCCAGTCTGCAGAAAATTGACAAAAGCCACAAATGTTATTATCGTTTAACAACAATGGAAGGAGCTTTATATTATCAGCAAGCTAAAGTGTTAGTTCAATTAGGTGAAATGGAGAAAGCAGAGAATATTTTGAAGAAAAATATGGAATCGTTAAAAGATTTATTATTAATCCCAGAAGTGACATTTTTAGGATTACGAGTTTTAAATCATTATTGTTACTTATTAACGAAGAATGGGGATTTAGTTGGTGCTCAGCAATTTTTGGAATTAGCGGAGGAAAAATATTTGGAGCTAAAGCAAAATGATAATAAATCTTTGTACAGTAATGATGATTTATTCGCAGACAGTTTAGATATCACACCAAATAAAGAGGTCTGGGAAAAGTTAGAGAGATTGGTAACGAATAATCTCCAGATGCTGGGATATGTTTTCAACAAACAAGGAAACATGGATAAATTTGCAATGTACCATCATCAAGTTTTGAGGAGGCAGCTGGATATGCGTGAAGGGGACGCCACTGCTTGGGCCATGAAGACAGCTAGGCTGGGATATTTTTTTTTAACTAGAAATAAATTCGCGCAGGCGCGACATCACCTTGCTGCGGCTTGTTATGTTTTAAGTCAGTATGAAAATACGTTAAAAACCCTGGAAACGTCGGATTTAGTATTGTCAAAGTATGTACGGAGGGGGAGGAAGAGCATTTTAATTGGATTACGTCATAATTTTCCAGCTGATTTCAGAGATCCCTTAAATCCCAATTTTGAAATTTTTTAGGTGGGAAGAATTAAATCACAGGTATGCTGATATAGCTAAATGTTGGGTTAAATACGGTTTGTTCTTGTTCAACGCATCCAAAATGAAGCTGGTCACCGCTTTTTACGGAGATTCGGCCCCTTTCCTGGAAAACGTTTGGACGAACCCGTTCGAAAGTTTCATATACGGCTGTAGCAAATCCGAGGGAAACGAAGAACCCGTTATTTGGTCCGGTTCCGATCCCAAACTGTATCAACAAGACGAGCTTCACAACAGCATGGGGACCACGAATTTAAAAGCGTCAGACAAAAGCGAAAAAAGCGAAGGGACCCAAGGAAGCGAGGACAGTCAAAATCCCGCTTCGGAGGTTTTCGACGTGATTTTCGAGAATTCGAGTCCTTCCAACGTCTCCATCGGGATCGTGGATACCGATGCGGGCCAGAGCATTTCGTCGGACGGGGAAGCCGCCGAAAAAAAATTGGAAGAAATGAACCAAAAACAGGTCGACGAGCCGGAATATCGTTTTACCAATTTGGATTTGTCCTGTTTTGAAAATTGCGTGTCTTGCTCTCTTGTGGACAGTTTGGAGTCGGCCAGGGCTCTTTTTATTTTCACTCACTCGTGGCTGAAAAAATCGAAAAGTTTTTACACCCTGAAAGATCATCCGATGGAATACGTGAATGTCATCTTAGATCTAAGCGAACTTTATCGTTATTTGGCTTTTTACGAAGATGATATCGAAAAGTAAGTTCGAAAAACAAGGTTGCGACAGGGTTACCATTAATGAGGATTTGTAAAGCAAACGCCACGGTCGTATAGATAGGTCCGGAAACTCCTATCCCTTATACATTGGAGACTATGTACCGCTTAACTACGCATAAATTAATTCCTCCTTTCTACCACCGTGAGCGCTACTTGTTAGAGAGACGCTTTTTGATTGGTCGTTGGTAATGTAAACAACGATGGCGGCACTACTTTCTCTTGTTGTTCGAAACGAGAGTCCCAGTGGGAGTCCCAACGTAAACATTAGACATGTTGCTGCTCTCTAGACCGCTGCGCCGCCAGTGGCCAATTTTAGAACTAATTTTGGCGTAGTTAAGCGGGACATAATCGACATAGGAAGTTTCCTGTCTATGCGACCGTGGCAAACGGAAACTGGGGTGGTGTTGGCTGCTTAGCCCGTGAAATCGGGACGGGTTCTGATTGGCTAATAATTGATTTAAAATGAGAAGGGAACATTTAGCTATGTGAATCAAGTGGTAAAATTGTATATATATACACCATTCCCCTTATTTAGCTTATGGTTATATATATGCCAGCATTAAACATACCGTATATTTAACAGCGAAGCAGCCGACAGCCTCCGAGCGGATTTAGTTTGCCATAAAAATCCTCGCTTTAGTCATTAAAAATCATCAATTTTAGGGTCCCCGGTATTCGGGTAGCCCCTTTTTTGGAATAAATCTCACCATAAACCTCTTTAAGAAATTAATTTTTTTGTAGTCAATACGTTTTTCAAAAAAGAAGAGCCGACACGCTGGAAACTTTAAGCGCAGTCTTGAAAGAAGTCAGACCTCAATGTTATATAGCTGTCAGCATCGAACTCTTAAGAGAATTAGCGGAAGTTCATCTCGAATTAATGGGTCTCAACCTTCGTCGGATTTATCTTTCCCAACCGGAATCGAAAAAAGGAGGGGACGAAACCGGAAGTCAAGCTTTTAATGATCTATCCGAACAAACTCTTCAAAAAATGGAAGCGGTCGCTGATATCCATCAGAAATTAGATCATTTCAGTGAAACATTAGGTCACGGAGCTTTTGGGGATTTCGAAGCCGGTTGTGGTCTTTCCTCTGCCGGGAGCGATCTTAACGATCTTTTAATTCCGAACTTATTCGAGCCTTGCCCTGCTGAAGAGTTTTAGTGGAGAATTTTTTTTTTTTTATGGAAATCTGAACTGACGAATCAAAAGTTTTTAGATTTTTTTTTCTTACGATTTTGTGCTTTCGAATATGCTTTTAAAACCAAAGGAGCTATTTAAAAGAATCTTAGAAAATTTTATTTTTGAAATAATTTACTATTAAAGTGATATTTATATACATTTTCAAAAGGTAGAAATTTTTTTCAAAGGGCCGAAAATCGTTTTAGATTTCTCTTGATGATTATGGTCTTTAGGATGTTTTTTCAATGCTGGAAATTTTTATGTAATTATTTAAACAAAAACTTAGGAAATTTAAAAAAATAATTAACTTATCAAGGTCTCTGAGCAGGTCTCAGATCAGTCCGGCTCGAGGTTTAAAGTTCACTTTAAATATGACATCATCATTTTAGAGGGTGGAAAATGTGGGAGCTTGGGGGTAAAAAATGTTACAAAAGTTATGGCGTCATATCTGCATGGCCCTTATGGGAGATTTTATTCTTGATTTGCTTATGCAGGCTACTTTTGAGAAAAATTTTAGATGTCAAAGTGGAGGCTGTAAAATTAGCAGTTGCTAGGCTTAGAGGCCATTTTGTTTTTTTTTTAATAAGGGGCTTTGGGTATGTTGATAATTTGCCCATGACTATACCATCAAACTGCAGTAACTTTCTTGTTAAGGCTAGTCTCCAGTCTGTTTTTTTTTTTTTTTTTTTTTCAACACCCTATACTTTGAAAATCGTCTGAATTTTATTTTTGGAGTAAAATATCAAGCTTCTGCTTATGAAGCTCTTTTTGTTGTTGAACAAGCACCCTCAGCGGAAATATCAGATTTCTGCATCTATTACTTTTTCTTAAAAATTGGGTCTACGATAAATTTCCAAAATTTCCTGGGATTTACCACCATTTTTTTTAATTTTTAAGGAAAAGTAATTGATGCAGAAATCTGAAAGTTTCACTGAAGAGGCATGTTAGATCATAGAAGGAGGCATCGCAAATAAATTTTAATGTTTTGCTCCTAAAAGAAGTTATAATACAATTTTCGAAGTACAGGGTGTAAAAAAAAATAGACTGGAGCATAGCCTTAAAACTTGTATTTATTAGGTTAAATACAAATTTTAAGGCTATGCTCCAGTTTATTTTTTAGGAAAAGGTGTAAGAAATTTGACTGACATTTTGTTTTTAAATCTGTCTTTTGAGTGTGTAATAGTGGCCTAAGTGCATTCTAATTGAAATTTAATTTCCATAAGCTAAATATAGACAAAACTCTCATCTTATTATGGTTTGAAAATTAGGGAATTCAAATATTGTGTCAACATTTTATGAAAAGGGGGGGCTCTCCGAATGATGACGGTAAAAGGCTGTCGACGAAGGGCAAGGGGAAGAAGGCAGAAACGTCCAAAAAATAATATTTGGAAGGCTCCTTTAGCTGTTATATACAGTCAGACCTTTATAATTTTCCAAATGCTTAGCTTATAAGCCTCTCTTAAGCTAAGTATTAAAAATCTCAAATTTGTTGACCGCATTTAATATCGAGGCCCCTACACGTAATAAATATGATGAAAACATATTAAAAACTATATACATGAAGTCTATATGTTACTTTATAGTGTTAAAAAAAGAACAAAATTTGCTTGTACAAGCAAAAAAAGGACAATCGTTAATGGACGCTGAACATTAAACAAAACAATTTGGTTATTTTTTACTTTTTTTAACAAAAAATTTATGTAGACCGATTTGAACTTATCAGTTGTATAGACCGCATGCACAAAGGGAGAGGAATCCATTTTTAATGAGATCCTGTCAGTCACGTTCAATTTTACTATCCGCCATGTTGTGGAGTTGATGCTTGTAAGACGTTTGTTTACTTTTGAAGAGACCGTTAGATAAGATTAGTGGAAAAGCTTTTTTTTATATTAAAAATGGTTTATTGCGTGATTAAAAAATTTCGAAATGGGTCCAAGAAAAATCCGAAAAATCCTGGCAAAAGATTTTTCAAATTTCCAGCGGAAATTACTAATCAGTGCCAGAAAACAAGAAGTTTTAGTGCAGATAGGAGGCAATTGTGTATGGAAAATCATTAATATCATTAATTGTTTCCCTTAAATCCAATTTATACGGATCTATGCCATTTAGAAACTTATTGTAAATATACCTTTCTTAATCGATTCCTAACATTTTACGAAACCGTTTGACTTTCTGTTTTGTTTGGAAACCAAGCTCCACCAATATGGTCACCAGATCACGTGACCTGTGTCACGTGGTCTGGTGGATATTGGGAGATTAGAGCTTGGTGGATTATGGGAGATAAGATCTTAAGGTGGAATATCAGACACTTGTGAGTCAAATCAGGTCCTTGGAAAATAAAATTAAATTCAGCCGTTAAGTAAATTTATCTTAGTTAAAAATTAATTTAAGACTTTTCCTTTTTTTTAATAACTTGTATATTTATTTATTTATATATAAATATTTAGCATTTATTATATATAAATATTTATAGATGCTTTGTTTGTAAACTTTTTACCATTTTCTTATTTTCAGTTTTGTTACCAACCTAACTGTTTTAAAAAGGATGCTCAGTTGAGCATCTTATGTCGAAAAATTGTAAACGTACATATAAATAAATAAATTATACTAGTTATTTAAAAAAAAGGAAAAGTCTTAAATTAATTTTTAACTAAGATAAATTTACTTAACGGGTGAGCTTAATTTTTATTTTCCAAGGACCTGATTTGACTCACAAGTGACTGATATTCCACCTTAATGGAGTTTTAAGATATTCTGTGATTTTTTCTGACTTGGATACATTTTCCCTATTTTGCTGTTAAGGATCATATCAGACCTAAAAAATCGTTCGCATCCTCTAAAAAAGTAAAACAAAAAAAAAAAATGTTGAAAACAGTGTCAAATATTCACATTTCTTCCAATTTTTGTTATTTTTTATTTTTAACTGATGATTTTTACAAGGTAAAACAATCGTGGAGAGCCGTTCATAAATGACCTTTTGAGTTGCTTTTACATTTACAAACCCCATTTCCCTTTTTTAATGAAGCTAATTATGTTAAGACCTAAATTTTTTGACCCGTCCTCCATTTGAGCTTTATGTAATTTATGTACGGTCTCCAGGAGCTTAAATTTTAAATGGTCAGGATCTTGCTAATTAAATGCTTTTCAAAATTTTAAGATTTTTATCTTTCCTATTTCAGGTGGAGTAACAATGGATCGCATCATCGAGCTCCAAGAAAAATACGCCAAAGTCAGAAAGCTAACCGAGGAAGAATGCAAGAAAGACCCGGAAACGGAACCGTATCGTTCTAAATACAAAGCCCGGGACATTCTGACGGAAATGAAGGAAATCCTGATAAACCAAATGGATTCTTTGGAGGCGGACGACCCTAAAACCGCGGAATTGGAACCGATGTTAGCTTTGGTTCTCCTTCAGCTTGGGACGTTAAGCTTGGACACGGAGGAATTGTCCCTCGGGGAGGAATATCTTATGAAGTGCGTGGAAACCATAAAGGATCATCTAAATCCTAAGGTGATCCTGATTTCGCTTAATGCCAGGAATCAGTTAGGGATTTTGTGGTCTCAAAGGAGCGATCCGAGCAAAGCGAAAATATGGCTGGAAGGATGCGAAAAATTGTACGAGGATTACATGAAGAACGCGCCGGATGAACCGCAAAAAAATCTACATCAAATTTTCGAAGCGGAGCAGGAGATTTCGGACGTTTCCGGGGAAAAAGAAATCGAAAAGGTTCACACTCTCACGAAATTTTATTTGGCGCAAGTTTACGGGACGTTAAAAGATTTGTTTAGATCCGCGATCTACTGCCACGAGACGTTAAGGAGGCAGTTGGAGCACAAAGAATACGACCCAATCGATTGGGCCCTGAATTCCGCCACTCTCTCGCAATTTTTCATGGAGCGAACTCTTTTCAAACAAGCGAGGCACCATTTAGCTGCTGCCACTTACATTCTAGACGAATACGAAGAGAATTTAAAGCATTTAGAAGGGACCGAGGAGGAGATCGAAAGCAAGAAGGAGGAGTTCCGTCATCGATCTGCAGACGTTTCCAGGTAAAGAGATTTTTGGTATATGCGTTTTAAGTACAGTATATTACGTATAAATATTACTACAAATATTACGTATAAATATGCAATAAGAGGACGTTTATGTTACCTCATCATTTTGGGAGGGGGGCAGGGAATCATAGATTTGATGACAGATGATCTCTAGGGAATAGGTGTAGCAATTAGTAGGCGAAATGTATATATTCATGAATTGCTTATGCTTAGCTTATGGGTGTGTATATACCAGACCAAAATGTAAGTATATTTTCTATCTCTACTGAAGGAGGGTTCACAGATTGCTGATTTTGCATTTTGCACGAATTGTCGTTATTTGCATTACATAAAATGGCGGGGGGGGGTAGTTTATGGAGTGAATTAATTTACCGAACCCTTCCACAAACATTCTTCTTATACTTTCGTAGCAAAGAATTCTAAATTCTTTTTAACATTTCAGATGTTGGGCGAAATACGGGATCTTCATTTTGGAATATTCCAAAAACCGACTGAGCGACGAACAGGCGGACGCGACGGAATTAGATAACGAAGACCTTAAAAAATTATGGTTCGAGCCTTTGGAACTTGCATGCTATGAAAATCAAATCACAGACACTCACGTCCTTATGTTTGACGAAGCAAGAGAAGTTTTTTTGTTTACTCAAAAGCATTTAAATAAAGCGAAGGAGTATTATAATTTAGAGGATCACGCTTCTGATCACGTTCAAGTCGTACAAGACCACAGTCAGTTATTTAAGCATTTGTCCTCTTTCGAAGAGGACGAGGAAAGGCAGTGTAAAATGATGAGGAAGAGGTTGGATTTGTTGGAGGTAGTCGTTAAGGAATTGAACCCGCAGTTTTATATGAACGTTTGCCGGCAGCTCTGGTTTGAAATGGGGGAATGTTACCACGATTTGATGCAATTGAAGCATCAGAAAGTTAAAGAACTGGAGGAAAAAAAGAAGGAAATGCCCACTCCGCATGCTCTTAAGAAGATTAATTTCCTGTCGGAGAGCAGCATTATGAATTTTAATAATTTTTTGGAGTCTGTGAAAGACAAAGCGTAAGTTTCGAGATGATCGATTAAAAAATTAGGCTATCAATTCGATTCAGTTAAAAATTTTTTTTAACACCTTTTCTTTTTTATTTCAGAACGCAGAAGCTGCCTGAAAAATTACCAGAAGATTTGATTAGACCAATTTTAGTGGCTCATTTTTACCTTGGCCGCCTCTACTACAAAATCATTACTGCTGACCCGAGGCAAAAAATTGAAAACACCACCAAATCCTACGAGTCGTTCAAGTACCTAGTCGATTACTGCGAAAGTGACCAAAGCGCTAAAAGCCTCGTAGCCGAAGAATTAGGCATCAGCAAAGAAATGATGGCTTTGCTCCAAGTTAAAATTCTGCAATGTTAAATTTTTAGCTTTCGAAGTTAGATATCAAAATTATTTTTTAGTTGTAATTTTTTTTTAAACATTTTTTTTCAAGACTGATTTAATAATAAAAAATTATTCTATATTTAATTCAGGTATTACATCCACCGGCATTAAATGATTTAACTGATCTAGAACGGACGATTCGTTAATAAAAGTCAAACCGTCTTTTTGCAACTGGTGTATAGGCACTCCCACGTGATTCGCGACTTCTTGCAACGGGAAAATCAAGTGGATGCACTTTTGAAGGTAATTTACAAGGACTTGAAATCCTCCGCAAAATCTTGTAAATTTTTCTTTTTCCTCTTGATCGAAAGCCTGTTGTTCCTGCCTGTAGAACGACATTATGATTTTCGAACAATGTTTCAAAGAGTCTTGGATTGTTCTGGTCACGAAATCTGCTACCGCCAATGGGGTGCAAGTCCTCAAGTCGTTGAAAGCGGTTAAAATCCCGTTTAAATAATCGGCGAGGGGATAAAATTCCACCAAACACATGGGGGGCTGTTCCGGTTTAGAATCTAAATTTTCTTTTATTTTCCCGACGGAGGAAATTTTTTTGATGACGAACTTGTCCATGTCCTGTTCGAATTTTCGGTTTACTTTTCGGATGGAATGCTCGAAATTCTGTTCGATTATTTTGAGGAATTTCACGGCTAATAAGGCTCGGAAATCCGCTCCCACTCGGCTGAATGATTGTCCGAAATACATGCACTGACCCATGATGGAGTCCAGGGAGGAAATATTTTTGATTAACTCGGGATCGTCTAAAATCGTTAGAAACTGAGAAATTTTCTCGTTTAGCCAGCTGTAGAAAATTGAAGTTTCATTTATGTTGCAGTTGCTTGGGGATGGGAAAACAGGCTCTTCATCACTGAATATCGCTCTGAACTGAGTTATTATGTTGAAAAGATGAATCCTAGTCAGTTCAATAGTTTTCAATATGTACTGATTTGCTAAAAGGAAGAAAAATGATTATTATTTAATTTTAACACTCAGAAAATTTCAGCCATACCATCTGTTTTCGGAACTGAAGATAATAAATTTTGCAGCCATGTATCTCTAGCTTGCAAGAATTTCAGTCGTAACTCTGCATCTGAATAAACTTCCATTCGTCTAAGGTATCCTACAATTTGAAGGCACTTTGGTAGTTGCAAGTCTGTTCGGAGTTGTGCTATTAATTGATTTAGCATAGCTTTCCATGATTTATCAAATTCCTTTACAATACTCTGTAAAAAAAAAAAAAAAAAAAAAAATTCCATTTATAAAACAATAACATTCAAAAAAATTACATTACAACAACAATCCCTTACGTTAATTATTGCAATGTTCCCATGCTTTTTCCCTAGCCATCTCACATAAGATGACAACTCTAGAGCTTCTTCAAAATGCCCATTTCTAATGCAATTATTCATCAACTGTGGCAATTCCAATATTTCCAACAGCTGATTATTTTTTGAAAGGACTAATGAATTTAATTTCCTATGTGCATCAACCTTGGAAGAAACAACACTTAGTTCATGGCATCTTGCATTTAATTCAGGAAGCTCTTTTATCACTTGATTTAAGTTTTCTTCTGTCGTACTGAATTTATTAAATATTTCCCTTGAACATTCAGCTGTTTGGATGAATGTTTTGTAATTGGAAAATGCTAATTCTTGAGTTTGCTCCAGTAAATGTTTTTCCTCTTCTCGTAGCCTATCTGGTTCTTTAATTAATTTGTCAATGCCCAGGCTGCCTAGCTTACTAATATAATCTATACATTCCGGGTTGTCTAAATAAGTGCCTGAAAATTAGAAAAAAAAAGGATAACAATGTTGACAATATTTCTGTTCTAATTTTAAAACCGAAAGAATGACAAGGTTTAAAGCAATAAGAATTGCTATTAATATTTATAATGTTGCTTTGGTATTAATTTATAAAGTAATTAAATTAAGCATCATATTTTAGTAATAATTACCAGGCGAAAGCAAAACATTTAAAATATTATCACTATCGGTAGCCATTTTGACATGTAGCAAAGTAAGCAGACGACGAGTCAAATTCCGAAATTTTTTTTATTTGCGAATATTTTTTATAATTGGAAATAAATTCTGCTATTTCGAAAATGATATCCTTTGGTTAATTTTTTACTATGAATGAAATTTATTCGAAAATTTCCCCGGTAATAAATGTTTATGGCTTCTGAAAGCTATTGTTTTTGAATATTTCATTGGCGCCAATACACACCAGCGCTCTCTATCTTAAACTTACGAGAGACCCTTGTAATCTGAGACTCAGTTATAATATCGCCATACTTGACTGTGTTTTATTGCTTTTAATGCCTCTTGAATGAATTCGTTTTTAATTGTTATTTTTTTAATTTTAATTATAGGAGCATAAATAAGGAAAAAGTTATTTGCAAGGGATGAATTTCGTAAAAAGACGACAAGTACTGGATTTAAAATGGCGACATGTGGTATTTCAGTCATTACGTAAGGGATCCAAATAACTTCCTATTGGTTTGCACATGCGCAATTCATTTCCTAGCAAAATTCACTTCGTTTTTACCACGCTTTTATTTGTTACCGAACGTGATTGGACAAGTTCGCGTGGTTCACCGTATAATCAGTTTGTTCACACGGGACGCGAGTTTAATCGTTTGGTTTTTTTATTTTTTTTTTTGTTTTTGTTTTTTGTTTTGAAATAATTCTCATTGTGTGAAAGTGATATGATTATTTAAAAATATTTAGAAGTGATAGTGATAAAAGGATAGCCCCATCATGGATCTTGGATATAAATACCTCTTCATAGGGTTGTTTTCTACGATGTGCCATTTCGGTGAGCTTTTTTTTAAATAATTCAGTTTTTTTTTAAATGTTGAGAAGAAAAGCTTGAATCAAAAAATGATGCAACTTAAACTGAAATGGTTTTAGGTGTAGCTCTTATCTATATAATCCAGTGGGGCAAGGCAGAACATGTTGGATAGCTTCTAGTATAAATTGTTTTACTGACTAGGCAAGCTTAAGTTCAAACTAAACCATGAATTTCTTCTATTTGAATGTAGCAATGTTGACCCTTATATGTGAAAATATTTCTTTGCAGTTTTAAAAAAAATTAGATGCTTGTAATCTAGGATATAAAATAAAAAATTAATTTAGGAGGGCAAAGTACCGTCCAGAACCTAAAACTATTTTAGTTTATGTTGCATCCTATTTGGACTTCAGCTGGTATAAACTATTATATGTGTACGTGCATATGAAAACCTCCACTTGTACAATCCAGATATTTGGTTTTGATTCAAAAACTTATTTGTTTACAAAAGGTTTAAAAAACAAAACATACAATCCGGAATGTATAAGTAAGTGGGAGGTTTTCATATGCACATACACATATTCTTATCAAATTCAATTCTTTTTTGCCCAACTTTTTCCCCTTGGGGGGGTTATTCAAACTATTTCATACAATTCTAAAATGATAAAAGATGAAAAATTAAGTTTTATAAATTTTCATAAATAGAGTTTTTTTGGTGGACTCAGGGCCGCTATTGCACTGACCGGAAGAACCGTCATTTCGGACTTTCGGACCGTAGCCATAATTGTAGCCGTTTGGATCATTTTAGGAGTTAAAGGGTTAAAAATGACTTAAAAATGTGATGGTGTAACATTTGAATGGGGCCATTATGTTGAGTTAAAAAAATAGCAATGAGAATTTGAGCCTTAGGTTAGCCTTTGGTTAATCCATCGGTTAATCAATTGGAGGGCTACAATTAACTGGAGCACCGGAAACATCTTTCGCTAACACCTTTTAACCTTTATATTCATATGTTGTTTTTTTTTTCAACACCGCAAATTGTATTCGTGAGATGTATCTTAGTCTTAGGCTCTATTAGGTGGCCATGTAGAGGGCCTTCGTAGGGCCCTTTGATATTGAAAAAGTAAAATCACCTGTCTTAAGTCTAAAATAATCCAATTTTTGGGGAAGCTGTTTACATACGTTAGTATTTAAACACTAGGAAGATGTTTCCATAAGCTAAACATTAGAATATGTTTTATTAATTCAAGTTGAATAAAGCCCTTATTTAAAAATAAAGATACCTAAATAACTTATTCAAGTGAATTTTAGGATTTTTTACTGCTTGTACTGTAAAAAACTGATCTCTCTTTAGCTAATTATAGGATTTGAAAAATTTTTAAATAAAAAATTTGAACTTCAAATTTGTTGTATAACCCATTGTAGGCCCTTCCATTACCTACTAAGAAGTCAGGAATTTAAAAAATCCCTATACCGGACCGCATATATGCGGTACTCGTCTTTAAAGGGTACCCAAGAAAAAGTGCATTATAAAATTTTATAACTCTATAACGTTTTGACCGATTATAAAATTTTATAACTATTTATAAATTTTTATAATTACAATTTTTAATTGTGCAATAGATTAATTTTTATGCTTGAATTGCACTATATTTAGCATATGGGGACTCTTAAGGCTCTTTTTTAAAAATTTTTCACAAGAAAAAAAAAAATGGGAAAAAAATTACAAAAATTTTGGAATAAAACCCGAGCCTTGTGGTCGACATAACAGCCACTCTTATCCACTACACAGCTTTTCAACTGACTTTTAAAAGCGGTAATATGGTTCTTAAATTGCCAATTATTTGGACTTATAATATTTTCCAGATTTTTCCAAATTTTCGGTTTATTTCTTGTATTTTTAATTTGACAAAAGCTCAAAAATAAATGAAAACAGAAATAGGAAAATTCGGGAAGCGTTAGAAGATAATAAAAAAACTTAGGAAAAAACTGAAAATAATTTTTGCTATAAAATTTTTATAACGAATTATATATAGATGTCTTTTTTTGGCGGTTATAAAATTTTATAACGTAGTTTAAGTTTTTAATAACTCAATTTTATAACACAATTTTCCTTGGGCAGCTCAGAATTTGCAGCCCACATCTTTTACATACCGTTATTTAAATGATGTGAGCTGCGAATTCTAAACTGAAATTCCAGTAAATTCTGAGACCCCACCTTATTATTTTTAAGTTGGTCATTCATTACGTCGTTCGGGCGCATATTGGAACAGTAAATGAATTATTTCGAGATGAATCCATTTTTATGTGTTTTCAAAATCTGCTTCTCTTCTCTCTTCCGAGGATGCCTGGTGCCCGGTTCTAATAGCCAAAACTCTTTTTTTAGGGAAACCGCCGACCAAGGGTTTTGGTAAAATACGTTGCAGTCGTGAATTCCGGACGCTCCGGAATGTTTGTCCGGCAGTTTCAGAGGATTCCTCACGAAGTTTAAAAAAAAAAAAAGCAATACATTTTATTTCTTCGATAGCTTCGTGTGGTTTTGAAAACACATCAAAATCGATTCAGCTCGAAATAATTCTTTTACTAAAATAAAAAAAAAAAAACTTTCTGATACGAAAAACAAGATTTTGAAATCAATTTAGTTTTCTTTTTTTTTTCTTTTGCGGATCTATTGTTTGAGGAAATTTTGACAGCTGTTCAAAACTTTGCTGTTTTTTTTTCCACCCCCTCATTTGGAAAAAAAAGAAAGTTTGTTGTGGTATTGAATGCTCTTCTCTTTTTTTCCCCCCCGCTGATTCGAGTCAAAGCCAGCGTAAATAAATCATAAAAAATAAAAAAAATTTTGAAGCTTTAAAAAAAAAAAAAATCTGGACTGCATTTCCTTCCTCGACGGTTTAATAAACAGCATTTAAAAAGCTAATAATTTGAGCATTAAAAACCCACTGTTACGAACACCTACGATTTAAAGAATTAAATCAATTGCCTAAATTATACAAATGCCGTCCTTGGCAGTGCGCTATATAGCAACATCTGGTTTGACTGCTGACATGTTTTTTTTTTTTTTTTTTTTTCTTCTTCTTTTTTTTCTCATGTATTTAAGCATTACCGATGGATCTTCACATTAAAAAACCATGACAGGCATCATAGTCGTCCTATAAGAGTCCTATTTTTTCGATTTGTCCCATATTTTTGTAGTTTTATTACTGCAAAAAAAAAAAAAAAAAAAAAAAAAATTAATGTTTTATGATAAATTTGTTATTTTCCGCTCCAATATTTGATTTTTTTTGATAATTTTTCTTTACATTACAAACTTATTTCTTTATAATTTAAAACAAAAAAAAATTAATTTTCAAATTTCTTTATCAAAAAATTTTTATTCCTTAAAAAAAAAAAAAAAAAAAAAAAAAAAAAAAAAAAAAAAAAAAAAAAAAATGGAAAATTAGGATTTTTGTTCTGTTTGTCCTATATTTCTTTTTAAAAAAACCGGTCCTATATTTTTTCAAAAAATGTCCTATTTTTTTTTGAGGAGGGACTATGATGCCTGAATTATATCAGATCCCGATCCCTGTGATAATAAAAGAAACAAAAAAATTTATGCGCAAATTATTCCCGTCTTTTTCGTTCGAAAAAAAGTACTAGAAGATTAAATAGTCTCCTGAGTTGGAAAATCGATATTCTCACATCAACGTCACGCTTCTTTTAATTGAGTTTGAAACCTATGTTTATTAATGCAAATTATTCGTTTGACTAATAAAACCTTAGCGCGTGAAGAGGCCTTAAGGGTTTTTCCCCTCTAGGCATACGTCGACCTCAGAATCCTGTTACAGAGAGTTAGTTATCTCGAAATAAAACGTCGTGCATGCATTTCAATTTTTTTTTTTTTTTTCATTCGATGTAAAATATGCTATTGCTGATATTTTTTCACGATATGAGCTCACCACCACATGAAAAAAAAAAAAATTGATAACGTTTCAGCGGTTCGTGATGTTTATTGAAAAAAGCGTGAAGAGGCATTGAAAATAATTGTAAGTTAAAACGTGGCGATGCATAAATGGACAAAAAAAAAAAAAAAAAAAAAAGACAGCAAAATTGAATTACATCAGCACTCAAACCAGATGTGTATGCAAACTTACGGGAAAAATTAAGTGGAAAAAAAATTGATAAAAGATTAGTAATTTCAAGGAAAGAAGAGGTCTGTTTTGGAAAGCTAAGCCGAATTTTTGAAAACTGGACTCTGAATGGGCCGCAATGTATAAAAATACGGTATCAGCAAAGTCTTTGTATTTTTTTCCGAGGAGCAAGCGTTGACTAAGCTCAGAGTTTGATCTTTCTTTGGGACCATTCAAATATGACGTCATCATTTTCTAGGAAATTTTTTTATTCACCTCTCCCTCATAGTAGAAAAATAGGCTTCTGTTATAGACATTTAACATTAATGACATCATTTGGGTTAACCTTCCCCCCCCCCCCCTCTTGAAATTATGACGTCATATTTGAATGCCCCCATATCAACCCCCTCGAAGAGGGTGATTAAGACTCAAATTGAAAATTGAAAATTGAAAAATTGAAAATTGAAAATTGAATTGTTTCTCAATCGAAAATTTCAAAATTGTTTCAAATTAAAAATTGTTCTTGTTTTCCCATAAATGGGGATGCAAAAAAAATTTTCTTGAAAAAATTTTTCTGATAAAAGTAAGAAAAAAAAAATTCTTTTTTTTTTTTTTTGAAAACAAAAAATTTTCAAAAAAAATTGAAAATTTTTCTTGTTTCCCATTAATGGGAAAACAAAAAAAAATCCATTTTGAGTCACTCCTGGGCTAGTATTAAATTCATGTAGCATTACTTAATTTTTTTTCGACTGTTAAGCTACTTAATTAATCTTACTTAGTAATTTTGAAAAAAAGTTTAGAAAAATTTATTTGATTGTGCTAGAAAAATTTTTTTACTCGTTCGAATTCTTCTGTTTTCCCTCACTTTTTTGAATAGCAGAAACCATAAACACTTTCAAGATTTCATTTGTATTCAATGCAGAGGTTCACTTTCTGGATATCCTATGCAGCAATACTTACATATAATTATAGACTTGATGTTGGCTGAATCTGTTTAAAAAGAAAAAAGATTGAGACAAGTTAATAACAAGTGAATCAAAGTAATGTTTTTACGGATTTAAGCTCAGTTGTTATGAATTAATTAATTAATCAAACAACACAGTATGAAATGTTGTTTGGTCAACTCTCGTCAAATCGGACTTTTTGTCATGCATATTTACACCCTAAAGACTAGACATTTAATGGCTGCTGGAAAAGAAAAATTATAACATATCATATCTTTGTTTTTTATCCCTACAAAAGGATTTCGCAAGCTTTTGTCGTTTCCAAAAAGTACGAACGGTTGGTCTTCTGTCAAACTTAACGTTTTGGCTCTGAGATGCAGATTTATAAAATAAGTCACGTAATCAAATTTTTAAAAAAAAAAACGGATTTCGGGTTTAAACTTGGTTCAAGTAGTACTCTTTGGGTTTAAAGTCCGATGAATTTTAAATTCCCGGAAAGCATCATCTACTTTCCTCTCATAAATTTTCAATATTGCATAGATCGATAAAATTTTACCTCACTTCCCCCTCCTCCTTGTTTAGCTGTTCTCAGAATAGGATTGATACTATGTGGTTTTTTTTTTCTCCAATTCTGTATTTTAGAGCCGGAAAGTTAAATCTGTACTAGACAGGATTGCCAGATCTAAAATTACAAAAGTGGTACATGTCAACCTTAGATAGTGCTACGCCCGTAAGCTAAACATTGGAAAACATTTTTTTTCGGTGGTACAGGGTACCACTATAGCGGATTCAATAGTGGTATCCCATAAGCTAAACATAGAGGCCTTTTCTTCAATAGGGGTACATGTACCACATATATAAAAACCTCGCATATATACAATCCGCTTAAACCGTTTTAAAACTGAGCTAAAATAAAATATTGTCACTTTTAAGATGGCGACTTGTTTACCAACAGATTATTGAATTAATAATTTTCAGTTAATAGCATGAATACGCTTTTCTTTTCTTTGGTATAATTTCTGCTTCATTGATATCCATAGGTTTGGGTGTCTCCTTTGAATAAGAGCACTAGTGCTCTTAAGTGCTCTTATTCAAAGGAGGCTCTTATTAAAACGAAATGTTAGAGACCCAAGAAAAAAAACGTTATAAAATTTTATAACTCTATAACGTTTTGGCAGATTATAAAATTTTATAACTATTTATAAATTTTTATAATTAAAATTTTTAACTGAGCAATATATTGATTTTATGCTTGAATTGCACTATTGCTGCTTCTCCATTATGGCTCAAAATTAATTTTACAAAATTAATTTTATAAAATTAAGCTTATTGGGAATAATGCTTTTATTTTACTAATCGAACATGAGGATGACTTAAAAAAAGAATAAGAAATCTGTAAAAAATAAATATGTTATGAAAAAAGAAAGAAAAAGCGCATAATTTCCGGTAATTTTATAAAATTAATTTTGTAAAATTAATTTAGGACCATAATGGAGAAGCAGCATATATTTAGCATATGGGGACTTTATAGGCTCTTTCTTAAACATTTTTCATGAGAAAAAAAATGGAAAAAAAAAATTACAAATCTTTGGAATAGAACCCGAGCCTTGTAGTCAACTTACCAGCCGCCTTTATCCACTACATTACTTTACAACTGATTTTTAAAAGCGGCAATATGGTTCTTAAGTTGCCAATTATTTTGACTTATAATATTTTCCAGATTTTTCCGAATTTTCGGTTTATTTCTTGTATTTTAAATTTGACAAAGACTCGAAAATAAATAAAGAAAAACCGAAATAGAAAAATTTGGGAAGCATTAGAAGAAAATAAAAAAAGCTTTAAAAAAAAAACTGAAAATAATATTTGTTATAAAATTATATAACGAATTATAAATAGATGTCTTTTTTGGCGGGTTATAAAATTTTATAACAAAGTTTATGTTTTTAATAACTAAAATTTATAACCCAATTTTTCTAGAGGCCTTCGATTTTGCACCTCGGGAGCTTCATTTTCGGCATTGTCACTGGCTTTATTTTCAAATAAATCAGTGGTTTCATGTTCCGCTATGTCGTCCAAAGACAAAGTGTAGTAAATTTTAAACTGCACTCCTTACTTTAGCAACTGCATTTCTACTTTTTTTTTAACAAGTTTTCAATTGAGATTTTCTTTGAGATTTCGGCTTTTATAATATTATAAAAGGCGATAGTTTTTCCTCTTAAAAGTTTTCAATTGTTTGGATCGGTTTGATAAGGGGAAAGGCTCACCGGAAGGTACTTTTCATGTGAAAAAAAATCTCCTTCATCGACTTCATTTGGGTCATCATCAGGAATTACGGGATCGCTATTTTTTGTTCGCTCTCATCGCTATTTTCGTTACGTTCGTTTAAAAGACCTTCCGCCTCCGGAGGGAACGTCGGACCATAAATTTTGTTTGTTTTTTAAGGAAAACCATACCTCTTTCTTCCAATAATTTTTTTTATCAACAAATCGCGATCTTAAAAGTGGCAATAGATTTTTTTTTTCTTTGATTCAGTTTTAAAACGGTATAAGTGGGAGGTTTTCATATACGCGTACTTTAGGGTGCTTTTTTTTTTTTTTTTTTTTTTTTTTTTTTGGCAATTTTCGAATTTCAAATCGCGTGACCCCAAAAATGGTTTTCCTTGGTGTACTGATAAACCCAATTTTTTTTTTTATTTACTCGACGGGGAAGAGTGGCGACTTGAGCTTAAAGTTCCAAAAATTGCCATAAGAGAAAAAAAAATCGACAATTTTTTTTTTTCGCAAACAAATGCGGTTTCTTATCGGAAATTTTCCGTGGATCACGAATCTGAAGTATCTTTTTTTTATATCTGGTCCGGTTTTTAAGCTAAAAACCAAAATATGGCAAAAAAAAAAAAAAACGTGGTTAAGTGACAAAAATATTACTTTGTCACATATACGGTACTCCGGACCGCGGAATGCCTGTCCGCGTTGGATCTGACTCATTAAGGTAATAAAAAATTCAATCTTTGGCCCTCCGGCATCAAGGCCTCGTTCCCCAACAAATTTAACGCTAATTTTCAAGAATGGCGAAAAGTCGGGTCTGTTAACAAAAAAAATCAGCGATTCCAGGGGGTTTTCCCTGTTAACTTTAATTTCTCTGCCTTGTCTCATTTGCCTTTTCAGAGGCTCCAATGCCTCTTTTATTGTTATTGGAGATTCATCCTTATTTCCCCTAAAAAAAAAATATGCAGTACACTACAACATTACTAATTTCAGCAAAACAGCAAAACGTTCACTTACCTAGATTCCTGGAGGCTTCGTCTAATCGCCTCCCGGATTTCATAATCATCTTCATCGTCTGATGGACAATAATCTTCACGGTCTTCCGTGCTATTTAGCAAAACAGTTGGTTCTTGTTGGTTGTCTGGCAAAAGATTTGATTCATCTTGGTTGCTCCGCAAGACAATTGGTTCTTCTTCGTTGTTTCGTAATATAGTTGGCTCATCTTGGTTATTCGGCAAAACACTTGTGTCATTTTGGTTGCTCGACAAAACACTTGGCTCATCTTGGTTCTGCTGCAAAACACTAGGCTCATCTTGGTTCTGCGGCAAAACACTTGGTTCTTGTTCCGAAGGCCCGTATTCATCGTCGTCCATTTCCTGAAAGTGCAAACGTATTAGTCACTACAATATGAAACAAACTCCTTAAAGTAAGATAGGCTACCGTATTCTTTTGATGCAAGCCAATACTGAAAATTTTTTACGGGATCATTGGAATTTTAAATACAAGCTTAAATTATGTTTTGAAGTGATACATTGCTCCAGTAGAGACGTAGCATGCGAATTCAAATGCTCAGTTAAAATTTTGAAAACGGAAAAAAAAAAAAAAAAAAAAAAAAAAAAAAAAATCATTCTGGGATATGGGGGCATATCCCTACGTAGAGCTACGTCTTTGGGGTACTGTCCTGATATTGTTAAATTGAAATAATGAAACGATTTAAAAATTTTAAGGCAGTATTATTGCTTGTTTTTGGTCAAAAAATTCGAATTTTTTGATAAAAATATAATTTTTTTTCCTGGCATGAAGAAACTTGAAATTTTAAATACCAAAAGGAGGAAATTTTTTAAAAAAAATCAGTCAAAATTTTAATTAGTCTTCCAGTAGTTAAAATTTTAATAATAAAACATTGCTTTTTGACTAAAGGAAAAAGGACAAACATTTTAAAAAAGATATTTAAAAAAATCAAAATTAAAACATTATTGAAAAAAGTAAAATATTTTATTTTTAAGTTTATGAAGTCTAATTTTAATACTTAAAAAAAAAGATATTTAAAAAAAAACGGCGAAAATTAAAAAAAAAAAAGTTAAGTTAAATTAAATTTTAAGTTTAAATATCTTGTAAATTTTCCTTTCGAGGAAAAGTAATTTTAACAAATGTTCGTTTCAGAAAATGTTTTTTGAATAAAATTTTTAATAAATTTCTTCAATAATCAAAAATCATCGAAAAAAGTGAAAAAAAAAAAAAGTCAAAATATCATTTTAAATTTTTCGAAGTTAAAATTTTAATCTATATATACATGTATATAAGTTTGTCGTTTTCTTGTTTGAATCAAAGGATTTTTACTTTCATTAATCACTTAGGCATCCTGAAAAATTGTTACCAACCGATTATAAAAAATTTCCGGAAGCAAACAAAGCATAAATTAACGGTAGCGTGTTTCAATTTTTTTTTTTTTGATTTCTTCTTCATTTTTAACATGACTGCCTCAAATGATGGGAGTTGCCACTATGCGTGAATATTCTTAATTTAGTGGAATAAAAAAAAATAATAGCCCTGAAAATGGGTATTCGAAACAAAAGAGTATAAACTTAATTTACGGTTTATAAAGACGGATCATTATGAAACGTTAGTAATATAAGGATAAGATTTTTATTTTTGAAGGGAAAATGGAATCGCTCCTGCCCCTTCTTCCTCCTTTTTTCTTTTTTGTTTTTTTAAGAGGAGAAATCTCTTGCACACAGAATCTGATATCGAGCAAAAATGTGTAGCATAAACTGAGGAGAAATAATATGTTTCGAGTCAATTTCGTCTTTATAAACATTGCACAAGACTGCTGAATGTTATTTACACAAGCACAGGCAGATTATCCTGTGTTTACATCTGCTTATTCGATTCAGAAAGCTAGATTGATTTTACCTTTCATTAAAGCACACCTACGCCATTTGGAATATTGGTTTAGGGTTTAAATTATCACATTCGGATTACTTTCATTTCGTGTTTTAAAAAAATATATATATATAGGCCTATTTGTTGCTGTTTCACACCATCGTTGTAATTTTTAAATTCATGACAGTTTCCTCTATGGTAATTTGGGATCGTACAAGTTTTACGTAAGCACTTAATAGGGGAGGGGGGTATTCCATGTCTGTAATGCTGCTTCTCCATTATGGCTCAAAATTAATTTTACAAAATTAATTTTATAAAATTAATTTTATAAAATTATTGGGAATATTGGGAATAATGCTTTTATTTTACTAATCGAACATGAGGATGACTTAAAAAAGAATAAGAAATCTGTAAAAAATAAATATGTTATGGAAAAAGAAAGAAAAAGCGAATAATTTCCGGTAATTTTATAAAATTAATTTTGTAAAATTAATTTAGGACCATAATGGAGAAGCAGCGTAAGATTTGAAATTTTAAAAATTTGCCGTTAAATATATTTTCTGCATGAATTTTTAAAAAAATAAATTTCACTGTTCTCTTTTTGACGCTTAATTTTTTTTTTTTCTTACACGGTAAAAAATTTTATGTTAGTAACATAAATCGTGTGTGGACTTTTTTTTTATGTTAAAAATTAACATATTTATGTTAAAATAATAACATAATTATGTTAATTTTAACATAAACTGTGTGTGGACTTTTCTTTTTAACATAAAATTTTTTACCGTGTAGGAAAAAAGGGAATTTTAACAATATTTTTTTTATGAAGATGATCATAAAAAGAAAATTATGTTACAACCTCTTAATTTATTAACTGATAATATCCAAAATTGTAGAGATCATATTTAAGGAAGACAGAAGAATCTACAGTATCCTGATTTGTAGAGACAGTTAGTTAACAACTGAATAATACAAGTGGCCTGTTTTACAGCAACCTGCATCTTTCCTTAATTTTAAAATGATTGGATCAGCCTGAAACAAAAAAAAAAATAAAAACAAGAAATTAATTTTAACCGATCTACCCTCACAATGGTCCTGAACAAAAATATTATTCGACAAAAATGTCAAAAAAACTGCTAATGAGGCTTTGTTAGGAAACATCTTAACTATCAAAATTCACTAAAATCAAAATCTTACCTGATCGTCTTCCCCTACCCCCGACAACCCCCCCGGCCCCTCAATTTTTTTTCCAAGACTTGTGACATATCAAGGCTTGTTACATTTTATATGAAAGCCCATGGAAAATGCTTTAAAATGAGACATCGCCGAGGTTTATATCTTTTACCGGGACGGAGATGTCGTCGTTTCAATTTCCCAAAATTAAGCGTCTAATTTTCGATCTCTCAAACGACCAAATCTGATATCTCAGTGCCGGCAAAAGATATAAACCTCGGCGAGGTCTCTTTTTAAAGCATTTCCAATGGGGTTTCATATGATATGTAACAAGCCTTGAAAAAAAATTGAGGGGCCGGGGGGGTTGTGGGGAGTAGGGGAAGACAATCAGGTAAGATTTTGATTTTAGTGGATTTTGATAGTTAACATGTTTAGTTAACATGTTTACTAACAAAGCCTCATCAGCAGTTTTTTTTGACATTTTTGTCGAATAATATTTTTGTTCAGGACCACTGTGCCCTATTCTATTTATCCTATCTATCTAAAATCCCAATACCACAAATCCCAACTGAGAGAATTACACCCCCCTGCCTTAAAGCAGTTTTTAGGTTTGTTGAAAAAATTAAATTAAACTTAAGAAATCACAAGTAAAATTTCAATTGAGCAACTAGTTTCCTTACCTCATCATTTTTCTCAAATCATCATTTCTCATTATTTATAACCTATTAAGAGTATGCTGCAGTCGTGGCAGCAGACAAATCGTATTTTTCGATTTGAGGGAAAACGAAGACGAATATCGAGAATTGAAAAAATTTCCCATATTCCAAATTTAATTCTAAATATGGGAAATTTCTTCGATTCTCGATACTTGCTTTCGTTTTCTCTCAAATCGAAAAATACGATTTGTCTGCTGCCACGCTGCAGCATACTCTTAATAGAAAAAAATAAAAAATAAAAATCTTGCGTAATATTAGGAAAAAGGTAGGGGGGGGCGGTTGACCATTTCTTACGCTTCTTACACCCTGGGAGCGGAGAGGGGGTAAAAAATGGGCAAAAACATAATACTTGTATCATCCCTTTCTTCTACAATAGCTTTCCAAAAAAAAAATTAAATATGTGAAACTGTCATGAAGGTTGTTTACTGCACTAGGGTGTTTGGGAAAAAAAAACGAATTTGCGAATTCGAATTTGGTCACCCCCAGAATTTGTTCCTTTAGTTGCACCTGAACTGCCTGAATTTTTTCAGTTTTTTAAAATGACGGGAAAGCGTGCCGCCGTGAGCCGTAATGTCGGATAGTTCCTATAAGAACAAAGAAGTCGATAATGTTTTTTTTTAAGTCGAAAAATAATCTATTCCAACTAAAGATTGTGATTTCCCGGGAAATTCGTGAATCCGGGATTCGGGATTTGCCGTGGGTTTTCTAGAAAAAATAGTTTCCCAGAATTCGGAATTTGGGAATTGAAACCTCTCCGATTCGGCGCAATTCATTTGAGCCAATCGGATTAAAAACGCTGTCATCAAAGGAGCCAAAATATTCATTTCATTTGAGCCAATTATAAAATCCGGAACTTTCAGAAGAGCCAGAATAAAAATATTAAGTTTTTTTAAAAAGTACATAACAGCATTTATTACATAACAGCAGATAAAAATTCTTCGCGATCTCTTTCTTCCTGTCTTACAAAATTTTGCTTGTTTTGGCGGCAAGATGCAATTTTTGCTTTAGACTCAATCTCAATATCCCGAATGACTTTTAATACTTTGATTACCGTAAATAATAATTTTTTTTTTTTTGGCTCAAACGATATAAAGTTTTTGGCTCATTTGATACTTTTTGGCTCAAATGATTACCGGCCCTCCGGTTTATTCTTCCAAATTATTTTCATCTCTTAAGTCATCGAACCTAAACGGTTTGATGACTTTTATCCCTAAGAAACAAAGAAACCAAAAAAAAAGATATTAAGATTTTTTTATCTTAAGGAAGGTAAAAGTTGTTGCTGAAAAAATGGCTGAAGCTAAATCAAAATTTTTTGAGCCGTCTCAGCTATTTTAAAGCAAAATTAACCCCATAATTCTTGAAATCCTTCGAACAAAGGTTTTTATGTAATTTCGGCCTTTTTCGTGAGGGACAAAGTGGATCAAACTTGGCGTAAGGGAGTCAAATCAAGCCTGGACCTAAATAAAAAGTTCGAAGATTAAATGTTTTTGGTCCCTAAAAGGTCCCTAATTTTCCCAGTTTTGGTCCCTAAAGTTCCTAATTCTTTGGGGCTAGAACGGTTCAATGCCTGTGACCCCTAAAAAAATAGAAAAAAGAATTAAGAGTTCTTATTCAAAATTTGTCCTGTGTTTCTTTCAAAAACCGACCCTATATTTTTTCAAAAAATGTCCTGTATTTTGTTAAGGACAGACTATGATGCCTGTTTAAAGCACAAAAAACTTAACCAGAAATCGTTTCAAATTTGATTCTGACCTATATCCGGACCACGAATAATATTTTGCACTTCATAGTTTTAGAGAAATAAATTATCCCGAGAAGCTTACCGCCTCTAATTATAATATATGTCGATAGGAGATAGAAAGAGAGAGAGAGAGAGAGAATTTCAAAATTATTAGTGAAAGCATTTTGGTCCTTTACCCTCTCCCCCTTCGGCCGTCGTAAAGATTACAAGCAATCGGAGTGCTTATCTGCTATTTGAGAATAACCCTTCCTTTCTTAACCTTGATCTTGGTTGACCGTACAAAGGGATGAAACATGGTAATTTAGCGGGAGAAATGTTGTCATCCGAATGTCTGACTCTGCCTGGAGAAGATAACAACAAAAGCAATTGTTTCCTCGTAAATGACCCACAGCGTGAACCTTTCGGGAAGAAGGGGGGGAAGAGATTCTCTCAAAACCCTTCAAACTCGAAATCCACCAGAGAGATAAATGGCGTTTGGTTGACCGAAATAAATAAAATGCGAGATTCCCACTCCCCCCCCCCTTTTTTTTTGTTGAAAATGTTTGAATCATGATTTGTGACGAGCTCGTGGTTACCTGACGAGGAGTTTGTTATTTCGTTTAAAATTTCAGAGGGGGGAAGAAAGGTTGAAGGTAATCCAGATGAAACAATTAAATTCGAATTAAAAGCAATTTAAAAGGAAGGGGGGGCTACCCGGTTTAATTGCCGAGGTTTTTAATAATACAAATTATTTAAGGATCGATTGCTGCTGGCGGTTTTCCTTCCTGTTGCGGATCATCATTTTTAAAAGTTTTGAGGGAAATGGTTTTGTTTGGTTTTTTTCGTTATTTATAAGGTCGAAATTTCACGCTAAAACATGCTTCAGTAACATGTTACGGTAATACGTTGACAACATGTTGCGCAACATTAACCAATTTTCTTTTTCGCTGCGCAACATGTTTTAACGCTTCAACATGTTGGGTAACATGTTGAAGCGTTGAGGCAAGTTGAGCAACATATAGTCTCAACATGTTTTTAGCGTGAAATTTCGGTCTGATAAAGTTCGTTTCGTGAATTTATTAATGAAGATTGCGGATATACAGACTATACTTTTAAGCCGCAATTTCACGCCAAACATGTTCACCCAACATGTTCGTCGAACAATTTGGTGTTGGATTAAAATGGCGGACATGTTCATTGAAAAGTTGGACGAACATTATCACCCAACATTTTCCTTAACATGTATGGTACGCTCTACATAAGCAATGAGGCTTTTTTGAACATGTTCGCCGAAAATGTTTCCAACATGTTGGTATAACATGTTTGGCGTGGAATTGCGCCCCAACATATTTTTTATTCAACATGTTTTAATTGTATTTGACTGATGTGACGTTTCTTTTTTTACATTTTCTTCTGATGGCTGTTGACGTGATGCTGATACTGTTCTTTTAAGGATCAGAAAATGTTGCTACTGGAGCATTAGATGATATCTAGGATACTTTCTTTACTTTACACTTGGCTAGCGCGTCCTTTTTTTTTTTAACAGATAGTTTTGTCAATGAGTTATGGCATTTTACCATAGCCGGTGTTTTTTTTTTTTTTTACAAGAACATGCGTTTTGTAAGTTATTCCCGGTTCTAGAAATTCTTTAAGCACTTTGTCGCCATTGGATCTTTTGTGGTTCAAAATAATCCGTTTTTAGTGGTCGGCTTCCTGTCTTGATATTCAGTTTTCCTTCTTTGTTGGTGGTATTTTTCCATTCCTTTTGTGGACAACCTTTCAAGACTTCTGACATGAGCTTTTGCGTTCGTGTTTTTCTTTATTATGGCAAGACCTACCCCTTCTGCAATAAATCAGCATATTTCTTACTGCTCATTACACAGAGTAAAAAAAAAAAATTGTTGATTTAATTGCGAGGATTTTTTAAGAAATTCTTAGTTAAAGGAAAACAAAAAATTAATAAAAAGATTACCCTGGTAAAAATTTATTCCCTAACATTACTGATCCGGCTTTGATTCAAGTTGAAAAACCTGACTGAAATGTAACTGTTTTCAATCTTGATTCATTATTGAATCAATCTAGATCAACGATTCGATCTTGGATCAGTATTGGATCCAATTTCCAACCAAATCCAGCTCGAATCCAGACTGATAACTGTTACATTTCAGTCAGATTTCCCATTATCGACCAGTCTGGCCAAATTTTTACCAGGGAAATTTTTACCAGGCCATAGACGTCGCCGCCCTTGAACTACTTAGTAGGCTACGGGTAGGTCTTTCCAAAATTGTAATTTTTCAGGAGGCACCAAACCGCCTAAATTGTTTATGATTTGATTTTTTAGATTATCTCCGACAAACTTTTCAAGTAAATACTCAGCTAATTCTAAATCCTCTTCGGAAATCTCTGGTTTAAGTAACTTGTAGATACTGACTACTAAGCACATCAAATGTTGGAAACGCTCTTTGGACAAGTATTTCTGTAAAATCGGGATTGAGTAAAACAAAAGAAAATTGTAAAATTCCGACGCCTTATAAAGATTGAATTCGGTGATCGGTCTTGGGTTTCTTGAAAAAGTGTTTGGAGGTTTTATTCCGAGCAAATCTAGATCTACATTACTGATGCAGTTCCCAAAATTCCATGGCCCAGGTTTGTTGATCCAATAACCTATGAATTGGTGTACATCACCTAACAAAACGGAGTGCATATACTCCGGCCCTGCTGCTGTACTGATGTCTGTAGCTGGAAGGTGTTTCTCTTTTTTCTGAGGTGCCCGATCAGCCATTTTTTCCATTCTTTTCGCTGTTCTTAACTTAAGATTCCTGATTTCATAAAACGGATACGTGCGTTATAAAATTTTGTAACTCTATAACGTTTAGACCGATTATAAAATTTTATAACTATTTATAAATTTTTATAATTAAAATTTTTAACTGAGCAATATATTAATTTTATGCTTGAATTGCACTATGTTTAGCATATGGGGGCTTTATAGGCTCCTTTTTTAAACATTTTTCATGGGAAAAAAAATTGCAATTTTTTGGAGTAGAGCCCGAGCCTTGTGGTCGACTTACCAGCCGCCTTTATCCACTACAACACGTTTCAACTGATTTTTTAGAGCAGCAATCACTATCCTAATCATCACTATCCTAAAGTTGATGAGTTTGTTTGTTTGTTTGTTTCTTCGTCCGCTCGAATTCTTTTAAAATCCCTCAAAAATCCAAAAAAAATCGCACCGACTTGCGGTTTGCACCAAAAAATCGCATTTTTTTTTCTCTTTTTTCCCCTCTTCTTCTCGATTTTTTTTCCGCCGTTCCCGAATCCGGGATTATTAAAAAACCGGGAAAAAAATGAAAAAAAAAAAAGGTCACACAGCGAGGAAACGGTACTCACTGGTAAAAACTCTCGTGCGCCTCCCGTCTTTTCACGTTCCCTCCCGGGTCCCGGTTTTAAATTTTGATAATCCGTTTTAAAAAAAACATTCCTCGTGTTATCCCGATCATTTTAAAAAAAATCCCAACCTTTTTCGACCATTTTTTACCTTCTATATCGAAGATTGAAAAAAAAAAAGTCGTAAATCATTCAACACGGAAAAAAAAAATGAAATCTCAAAATGGCGTCTTTTTTTTCACATTTTCAACGTCTTAAAAATGGTTCCCGAAAATGAATCAAACATGAAAAATATTCTAGGAAAAACGAGGATTCCGACGAACCCGCTCCCGAATTTTTCCGACACCGGGAAAGGTTCAAAATCGCCATTCGAAAAAAGGGAAATTCCGTGCAAGATCCTGCAAGATTTTACAAACTCGGTATAGGGAAATCAACGTACAGTGATGTGACGCATTTCATAGGTAATCTTCAATACGGCAGCGTAGCCTGCACGGTGCTCAACCAGTCTCCGATTATCGGGCGGAATGGACGAAAAAATCTGACTTCACAGCGGGTTTAGGGATCATGAATATAGTCGAAAACAAGCAACCGCCAAATCGCGTCAGATCATCCTGGGCCCCCACTAGGGCCCCCCGGGAGCCCCAAACTTCTCCTTAGTCGTGTTGTATATCATATGAAAACCCGTTGCAAATGCTGTCGAATGAGACCTTACAGAGATTTCTATCTGTTATAGGCATGAAGATACTGTCATTTAAAAGGGTCTAAAATTGATCCTTCATTTTGAATGGTTTAAATGACGATATCTTCATGCCTATAACAGATAAAAATCTCTGTAAGGTCTCATTCGACAGCATTTGGAACGGGTTTTCATATGATAAAACACACGACTAAGGAGAAGTTTGGGGCTCCCGGGGGGCTCCCTAGCTCCCTAGTGTGGCCCAGGATGATCTGACGCGATTTGGCGGTTGCTTGTTTTCGACTATATTCATGATCCCTAAACCCGCTGTGAAGTCAGATTTTTTCGTCCATTCCGCCCGATAATAGGAGACTGGTTGAGCACCGTGCCTGGTTGGTAGAAGCATCGCTTCGCAACCCTCTGGAATCATGTTCGTGGCTCGCCTCGGATTTTTTTTTTTTTTCTCGCAGTATTTTATTTACCCTTTAATTAACTTGTGTGACAATTTTTTTCTTTTTTTCTGTTCCCGAGTATTTCACAAACTCTTTTCAGCTGTTTATAAAAATAGGTAGACATTATTTTTTTATTATGAAGAAAAAAAAAAACAGGGTTGAGAGCAGTAGGCCGGGGGGGGGGGGGGGGGTTTGCAAAAATTTAAAGAGATGAAACGACGAACAACAACGAATCCGATAAAACCACAGTACAAGTGTAATAAGTGGTATGTCAAAAATTTGCCTTAACCTATGGTTCAAAATTAATACACTATATATCCTTTGGATGCAAAATCAATGTTTCAGCTAATGAAGTTAACTCACATGGGAGTGTGTGTTAGAAAAATTTCACCATTGAATTTTTGGTTAAAAAAATAATTACTATCTTTAGCTTATGGGAGAAGTTTTAAAAAATTTTTGTTATTAATTAATGGCATTAAAATTATATTTACAATACTATTGTAATAATTGGGACTTCCGGTGAATATGTTTTGTTCTTGATTTGTTTTGTTTATCTTTTTTTTTCTATGTTTTTATTATGTTTTTTTTTTTTTTTTTTTTTTTTTCCTTTTTCAGAACGCGGCACCATACCATACATGTACAGTTTTTTTAATGTTGTTTTTCAAAAATGACACGAAATCAGTGAGGATAATTTCAATTTATCATCCCCAGGAAGGAGATTCTTCTATTCAACTCACCCACCACCTCGTTCCGCGAACGATCAGGGGTTTGCTCCCGAATCACCACTGCTTGTTTTGCTTGCCCAGATAAACGATCGTTTGCTTCTTTGAGATCTTTAATTTTACTTTCTAATTCCTTCACTTTAGCTTCTAGATGAACACAACCAGAACACTGAACACAACTGACATGAACTTTCTGGAAATAAATTAAATGCAAAAAAATTATATACCGTAGATTGGGGTGAAGTTGAAAAGGTGGGGTGAAGTTGAAAGGCCTGAAAAAGTCATTATCAGCACAAATTTTAGCATTATGACTATGCAGCGGAAAAGTAGAGAACATTTCTAGTTCACTTCATTGCATTTAGAGATAAGCAGGCGATGCTTAATAGCATTTTTTAGGCCTTTCAACTTCACCCCAGCTTTCAACTTCACCCCAATCTACGGTAAAAAATGTATTATTTTTATACGAAAAATTAAACATGCACAAAAAAATCATTTTTTTGTGCACCCCTTGCCTCCCCCCTTCCATGTAAAAGAGTTTTTGTGGTCCCTAAAAGGTAAAAAAAAATCCTTTTTTTTTTTTTTATTTTTATTATTATTTTTTTTTTAGTTTTATCTGGCGCGACCGACGTTTTAAATTCTTGACTTTGATCCATGAAATCTGATTAATTCGAAAGGATCCGGGAATTAATTAGCCGGATCGAAAAAGATCCTGGATGATTTTGTTTTCTTCATCTTTTTAACTGCAAATAAGGGCGTTAAAAAAGTTGACGCCTCAAGTGTCCTTTTAATGATATCATTAAACAGCAAAAACCAAAGGGTTTTATAGTTAACCATCTTGAGAATCTTAATGTGTGTATTCTTGTACTATGTTGTGTACTGTTAATGCTTTCTTCAAGCTTTTAACGTGGATTTTATGGAGGAAATTGTGTTTTCTTTTTCGTAAGAACAAAAAAAAAAAAAATTAATTTTTTCCTTTTTTTTCGGGGTTAATGTGAAAGAAAGCAATTTAATCGTGTTGAGTCTTGATTTACGGTCTTTTTGCGGTTGAATCGAGATGCTTGGAAAGTAACTCCAATTTCGGACGATTTTGTGGTTTTGGGAGGATCCGTATCAGATGTGGAAGATCCAGTTATTAATTAACTTTAATTTTTTTTTTTTTTTTTGTGAGTCTTAAAATGAAATCATTTGCAAAGAGAAACGATGAAGTGGTTTTAAAAAAAAAATTAATCGACATCTGGTATTTGGACCACATTGATTTTTCGGAGAGAGAACCGAAAAAAAAAGAATAATAAAAATAAAAAAACCTCTGGAACATATGGGAACAAAAACGGAATAATAATCATTCTCTAAGTCGACTGTTTATTTTGTAATCTGAAGGAGAAACGCGCAGTGCAGTAAAAATTTTGAGGAAATCTTTAAAGAGGAAAAATGATCTTTTTGTTTTTTATTCAGACACATAATCTCTTAAAGTTTTAATAAAAAACCCTGGATTAGTGTTCATTAAAATTGAAGCGGATGGGAGTAAAAGGTCAGCCGGCGGAGTTAATTTTTTATTACAGACTTTACGTGAAGCGCTGTTTTTTAAAAGTAGCTTTTTTTTTTAAAGCAGAAAAGCTGTAGCGTCTTTTTTTCTCTTTTGTAAAATTCGCTAATCAAAGTAGGGTTTGATGATCGAAGTGCTTAAGCATAAAGTTTCAAAGATAAGGGATACAGTTGTCTTTGAAGATAGACTCCGAAGGTAGTGCATTACAGGAAAATGAAATGTTTACGGTATCTCCCCAGACCTAACATTCTAATTTGAAATTCATTCTTTTTTTTTTTTTTTTTTTTTTTTTTTTTCCTCCTTCATTTTCTCGTCTTCTTGAGTCTGTTGCCTTCCGCATTTTCGAGAATTTTTTTTTAAACTATCTATTTTCTACCTTTTTTTTCTCGAAAAAAAAGAAACGCTCGAATGGAATTGTTTTGTAATATCCCGGAGCTTTTATATTACTTGCCGCTTTTCCGAAGCGTTTTTCTTTTATTATTTACGCGAAATGTCTTATCTAGCTGAACCTATTCGCGTGGCTCATTTTCTTGAATAGGCACCTTATTTTTGAACTGAAGAGCAGAGTCTTTTAACACTTTTCTTGAGTCTCTTTGCTCTCCGCATATTCGGGCATTGTCTACCAGGACTGCAATTCCGATTAATTTTTATTCGGAATGGGAATCGAAATTGGAATCTGGTACTTCAAAAGTAACTGGAATTGGAATCAAAATCCGTGTTTATTTTTTTTTTGAAGAAATAATAATCGGAATTGGTTTGGGTATTGCAGCCCTGCAAGGACGCAAAAGTGAGCATTTTTGGTATAACAATCTTTTCCATTCATTTTTTTTTTTTAATTTTAATTTTTTGTTTTTTTTAAACGAATTTTTTGTTTGGAATTTTGTTGTTTGCCCAGATAGCATTTTTGATCCATTGGACGTCCTGTAGACTGTCCAGATCCATGGGATATACATAGAACGTTAAAAGGACGTTTTTTTGAACCAGGGCGAAAGCGCAGACTGGCTCCTTTCAGCAGGACAGAAGCCAATTTTCTTGGGTTCGACTTCCTCCCACTTCTTTTCTTTTAACAGTTATGAGCTCCTTGCAGGAAGGAATGCTTTTCAAAGCCAATTTTCCAGAAATATGGCGATGGTTTTTAGGGTGGTTCGAAAATCAAATTTTTTGGAAATTCAAAAAAACTCATTGGTGAAATTTCTTTATCAACCCTGAATTTTTTCAGATTTTCTGAACGGCGCGCCGTTCAGACGCCGCGGCGTCTTGAGGTGTCAAATTGGCCTTAAAATTTCCAAAAAAACCAAAAAGAATTTTTTTTTTTTTTTTTTTTTTTTTTTTTTTTTTTTTTTTTTTTTTTTTTTTGTATAAGAGACAATTAATTTCTATCGGAAATTTTTGCTTTTTTACAAATTTTTAGTTGAAAATAGTTTTGGTGCAAAGTTTTCACAGCTTATAAATCCGGCCTGTGGCTCGAAAATTGCGCACCAAAACTAATTTTGGACTTCAAATTCGTAAACTACGCAAAATTTTCAGTGGGAATCGATGGTCTTTTATTTAGGGTATCCCTTACTTTGCGAAGTTTGGATTTTCGGAGGTGCCACCCCCTAGCTTTTTTAATTTGTGTGAGATAATATTCCCTGAATTTTTTCAAATTTTTTACTCAACGGGAAAGCGTGCCTCATCGGGCTTTTAGTTCGGAAAAATCCAATAAGAACCAAAAAGTTGATAATTTTTTTTTAAATTCTAGTTCCTATCGGAAATTTGGAGTAGATTTTGCATTTGAAAACAGCTTTTTTTGTATCTGGTCCGGTTTATGAAATAAAAGCCAAAAAGCAATGAAAACTGTGGACTTAGTGCTTTTTGTCCCTTTTCTCGATTTTTTTCGTCTTATTTTGGCCTCTTGCTCAAACACCGGGCCAGGGACAAAAAAACTATTTTCAGATTCGAAATCTAAGCGGTTCTTATGAAATTTTTTTAAACTAAAAGCTCGATGAGGCACGCTTACCCGTTGAGTAAAAAATTTGAAAAAATTCATTGAAACTTATCTCATACAGATGAAAAAAGTTAGGGGGTGGCACCCTGAAAATCCAAAAATCGCAAAATAGGACCACCCTACCTTTTATGCAAAAAAAAAAAAAAAAAAAAAAATTGCGTTTCTGGCTCTTGTATGGGAATTTTTTTCCTTTCGGAAATTTCGAAGCCAATTAGATATCGTTCAAAAAATTAAAATCGTTGAAAAAATTCAGGTATTATCGTTATAAGAATTTTGAAATGCCGAAAAATTTGATTTTTGAACCACCAAGGGGTCGCCCATATATTACGTAACGCGAAATTTTCCATTTTTGACTCCCTCCCTCTCCCCCCCCCCCCTCGAAATAAAAATCAGTCATCTTTTTACTCGGGGGTCAACGTGATTAACGTTTCAGAAGTCAAAAAAATTTTAGTTTTATGATAAATAATCCGTTTTTAGAAATAGACAACAGACATATTTTGAGCTGTATTTTTTTTTTCTCAATCTATGAGGTCTAAAAAAATAATAATTGCAATTTTTTCTATTCACCGATAAGGAATTCTACAATAAAACTGAGAAAAAAATTTGGAATTTGAATTCGCGCTAAAACGGTCGTGACGTCATCGGTCTAGTTTTGCGTGTGTTCGTTTTGTATGCTTATAAATTTGACGCAGTTTGACGTGGTTCGAGTCGTATTCCGCAAGAACGAACATACCTGGTGCAATGAGCTTAGATAAATAGTAATCACGTGACTAGACCGATGACGTCAAACCAATGAGAAATGTTCAGGGGTGTGGTCACGTGACAAAATCTTTTTTCTACTTTTTTTTTCTTCCCCTGACGATTTATCAAAAAATTTTTGCAAAAAAATTACTATTTAGTTTTCAGCAAACATTCGAGTTTTTATTTCTATCATTACCTCAAAATGTGTCTGTTGTCTATTAAAATTTTTTTGTTTATTTCGAAGAATAACTGGGAAAATTTTCTTTAAAAGAGTGAAATTAAATTGAAATAATTTTAATATTAAAATTGCATAACACATGGCCCAATCCCCCCCACCCGTCCGTAACAATGCGTAACACCTCCTTCGACCCCCAACCAAAAGCATCATCTTATGAAAATATGCTGAATTTCATCATAACTTATATTTAATTGATGTAATATTGCAGTTGAGTGCTGATACGGTTTTATTGGCATATTGTCAGCGTCAAAGGGTTAAATATCACGTCATTGATCGGCGACCTCTTTTAAAAGGTTGAAGACACTCGGGTTTCGGGAGTCGTGTTCCAGAGCTTTTGGGTCAAAATATAAAACGCTATATATGATAAATGGGAAGGAAAGCGCATACCCACGTAATTAACTCTGCACTCAAAAGCCCCCGACCGTCTGAAAGTTGCTTCAAAACTGAGGGAAAGTGCTTTCGAAATATGTATATGATATTAAAATAACTTTTTGGGAAAATAACGTAAGGATAATTTCCAAAGTTCAGCAACTAAGCATTGTTGTTGCTTTAGATTTCGCATTTACACAAATATACGGGAAAAGTAGATGGATGTAGTAATCGTATAAAGTAAATTTTCTTTTGTCTCTCGTTTTTGAAAATTCAATTTGGTTTTATCAAGTCGAGACGAAAGACGTATGTGAAATAAATGTGTTAAGGATGAATCTTTCTTTTGATTAAAGCCCCCGTTGTCGGATTATCAGCATTAATTAATAATGCTCGTTTAAAATAAATTAAAACGTTTTATGGTGTTGAGGTTTGTCGTCTGGACTTTTTTTTTTTTTTTTTTTAATTGTTTTGATTCAATTATTGATTTTCATTTATTTCATGGCCGATTTTATTTTTGTTTGACTTTTATTTTTTCAATTTTTTTACTTTTAAGGACCAATAAAGTCAGACGTTTTCCCAAAAAAAAGTGCTTTATAAAATTTTATAACTCTATAACCTTTTGGCCGATTATAAAATTTTATAACTATTTATATTTATAAATTTTTATAAATGAGCAATTAATTTTATTAATTTTATGCTTTAATTAAAATTTTTAATTGAGCAATATATTAATTTTATGCTTGAATTGTACTATATTTAGCATATAAGGACTTTATAGGCTCTTTTATAAACCTTTTTCATGAGAAAAAAAGGGGGAAAAAATTGCAATTATTTGGAATAAAATCCGAGCCTTGTGCTCGACTTACCAGCCGCCTTTATCCACTACACCCATTTTCAATTGAATTTTAAAAGCGGGTTATAACATTTTCCAGATTTTTCCGAATTTTTGGTTTATTTCTTGTATTTTTAATTTGACAAAGGCTCAAAAATCAAGAAAAACAGAAATAGAAAAATCCTGGAAGCGCTAGAAGAAAATAAAAAAACTTGAAAAAAAACTGAAAATAATTTTTGTTATAAAATTTTATAACGAATTATAAATAGATGTCTTTTTTGGCGGGTTATAAAATTTTTTAACGAAGTTGAAGCTTTTAATAACTCAATTTTATAACACACTTTTTCTTGGGCTAAGAAAAATAAAAATCGAAAATGGCGGATCAATTTTATTTTTGGCGCAAAATTGCTTTTTCTGTTCGGCATTGCGTCATTCTGACATCAAATTTGAAATCTACGACACCGAAAACCCGGTTGTTTTGAAAAAAGAAATTAAATAAGTAAATATGCGATAATTTTTAATACATGAATGCGACACGAGTTGCCTATACTCGAAATCGGTAGGCGCTCAATATAGTTTTTAACACAGGGCGAGTATCTATGGGGATAGTTTTTTGCTCGAAATTATTTAAAAATAAAATTTCGGAAAAATATTTTCCGAATTGTTCCTCAAATTCTTCCTTCCAGAAGTTTGCTTTCATTCCAAGTGAATCAATAATATGATAGCTACATAATAATAGCTACATTCAAGTTCAGACAAGACGCCTAAATAACCCAACATGGGTGCCAAATGACTTTTTAGAGGCCCGCCAAAAACATTTCTCTTTAGCGCGATTGCCAATTTATAAATCTGCTTTTGCCTCAACAGACCTGAATGGCAAGAAATATTTCCAACTGATAGTAGATCCGAAATAATGTTTGCTAACTAAGCAGGGCTGGCTAAAAAAAAAAAAAACTGTCAAATTGGATAAAACTTCAAAGAAAACTATTGAGATGCATCGAAAATTTCAAATTCCTGTCCGTATGCTAAACATAAAGGGCGGATTGTAGGCCTTAGCCCTTTTCCGCCCAAAGCAATTTATTTAATTTATTCATTAATTAATTAATTTTTTTCATTGAAAACCTTCCTCCGAATTATTCTTTCCTTTTTATTTTATTTTATTTTATTTTATTTTTTTGATTTTATTTAAATTGATATAAAGCATGGAAAATCTGTGAATGTGAAAATTTTTCATAAGGCAAAATATCTGTTGATACAATTTATAATAATTTGGCAGTGAGGTAAGTCTTTCATAAATTCGGGTTTGAAAAATTCAAATGATGACTGCAAAGTATATTACAACTTTCGGCTTTTTTAAAAAGACTAAACGTACGGAATTTGAGATTTAAAAACAAAAAGGTGTAAGGGAAGGGCTAAGAATCCGAAATGACATATCTGAGCCAATCCGCAAGTACCGTAAGTCCGTTACTATTCTTAGCTTACGAACGGACCTACGTACAAATTTTCCCATTAAGCGCGGATCGACTCATCTCAGTTTACTTTGAAGAAAAAATTAAACTCAAGTGTTTTCTGAGTCATTATTGCTGCTTGTAAAAAAAGTATCTTATAAAAACTCATCGATTGTAATTATTTCTTGAAATCCGATAATTCACTAAAGAAAATGATTTGAAAAAAATCCACCAGGCAGCGCTAATAGTTGCACGTACCTTTGCTCTTTAGACTTTAATCAGTTCATTGTTCCGCCATGTTGGATTTGACAAAAATCGCATGTCATAGGTATCGGTATTTTGAGCCGGGTAATTTTTTATTTTTTTATTAGTCTTGTTAGTTTGTTATTTTGGAAATAATTAAAAGTGATACATTAACGTTTGAAAGGAAATTTTATTGATTCTAAAATGGATAATATATAAAATAGGAACCCTGGAATTGGGTTTGTATGTGATGGAATGAACAAGGTAAGGTTAGCTTATCAATTTTTTCTTTTGGACTCAACCGAACCGTTATTCTTCAAAGAGTGCTGCTAGTAATTTATATCAAAATCCTAATGATGAAGTTTAATATGCTTCAAGCTTTTGTCGATTAGTTATTAGATAAATAAGGCTCATCATATGATTTTACAGAATGGCAAAAATATGCTTTTCGTAAATGACTTTTTATTGCTGTAATAGTTCTTATTTAATTGGGATGTTTTTAAAAAATTTATCAATCATTCACAATTAACAATCAAATGGAAAATTGGATCCCCTGTAATTATTATAATTATTTAAAGACTCGTCATATGATTTTGCTGAATGGCAAAAGTATGTTTTTCGAAAACACTTTTCATTGCTGTAGCAACTCTTATTTAATTGGGATGCTTTTATGGGTAGTTTATTGAAACTATGATTAGTATGATGATTCTGATTGACTCATTGGAAAGGATTTTCATGTGATAATTTTTTATGAGTCAAGAATAGATGGGTCCAATTTCCTTATTTGATTGTTAATTGTGGATGCATGTTAAAGCTTGTAAGATTCAGGTGTAAAGATAACAATTGTTTTTGTGTAGATTTAAAACGAAATCCATTTTTATTTTGGAATAATTATTTAATTAATCTTTTTAAAAAAAATTTAACTTAGATCATCAAAAGACAGGGCAGAATATTTTTTCTGTTTCTTGCAACGCTGATTGATTTTTGTCTGGTTCACCCTTAATGAACTTTGGCTGTTCGTCTTGCTTTTGCTTGTTTTTGCCTGCTTCGATTTAAGCCTGAACCTTATATTCTGGTGTTAGCTGATACCATTTCTGAATTAGATTGCAAAACAAATTTTGTTTATAGGATTTGCATGAGTTGTGGATGAAAAACTTCAGCAAATTTCAAGAAGCTTGAAAATTGCATTTTTGAGTCGTTCTAAATTATATTACGAGGGAGGGAAGGAAGCATTTTGGCTGTTGTAACAATTTTATGCAATGGGGAATTAACTAGCCGTCCTCACAATAATTATTCCAAAATAATAATGGATTTTGTTTTAACACAAAAACAACACAAAATCCATTATCTTTACACCTGGATCTTAAACTCTTTTTTTTTTTTTTTTTTTTTTTTTTTTTCAAATTCATGATGCTTTAAACTACAGCTGTTTTAAAAAATTTTTTTTTTAGTTGGGGTTCAATTCTGAAAAATAAGATGAATTATTGATTTTGCGATTGCAGATTGCAAGCCAAATTTGAAGCTAGCTTTGTGAAGAAAAAATGAAGTCGAAGCTTTGGGCATAAAATAAATGAAAATAAATTTTTCCTATAATCCCGAAAAATCTAAATATTAGGTAATTAAAGAGGTTCGGGAATATGGAAATTCTGTCAGCAAATTGTAAAGTTAAGTTCATCAATGTGGAAAAACGTGTCTCCGGAAATAGTTCTGATAGAATTTCAACGTACACATCCATTCCCTTTAAAATCTCTTCCCTTTGAATTATTTCGTTTGTGACGTCACGTCCATATCTCCTCGTTTCCGCCTTTTTGTGACATTGTCGTTTTTTTTTTTTTTTTTTCCCTCAATAAAACGACTGAATATGTATTTTCGGGGATAACTGCGGATCAATTCGACGAAATGTTGATGTGTAAACATGAGTTCTCTGTATTGTGAGCGTCAGCAATGGAATATGATTTTGCGAATTTTCCTAGAAGTTCGTGTGAAACGAGACTCGGCCTAAAATGGCTAGTTTGCTTTGAGTGCAAAGTTAAGGTCGAGAAAATATTTATGAATGATTTTAGTTTTTGAAACCATTCCCGGAATGGTCGTTAGAAAAAAAAAAAACTTCTTGCAAATTTGTACGTCAGAGCCAAAACTTTTGAGTTTGAAAACTTCGAAATAATTGATCTTTCGTTTTCAAATTGATTTGGCTGATGGGATTGCTCCCTTCACTCATCCCCCCCCCCTCCTTAAAAAAAATCGATAAACATGTAGCATGTTTTTTTTTTTTAACATGATGTAAATAAAAAGGAAAAACGTGTTGAGATGATGAGGAAATAATGACTGGGATAAACACGCTTCATTTTCCTAAGTGCTGGTAGTTATAAGATATTGAGTTAGTTCGCAAAAGTTTTGACGGTTGTTAGCCTTCCTCATTTTACATGAATTAAAACGTTAAAATTTTCCCGGGAGTCTTTTACGGTATTTAACCGCTTTAAAAATGCGAAACTTCTTCTTTTTTTCTTTCCCCCCTTTAGATAAAAATCTTTATTCGACGTGGGCAATAAACTAACTTCTCATGGAAACTGTGGAAAAAGAAATCCGGAAAGTTTGGAAAATGAATTTTGATACGCTGGAAACTTGGAAATTAATTAGTGTTTAATTAATTTGGCCTTTGATTTTGTTTTTTGGTTTTGAGTCGTAACAGAATCGGTGGTCAGTCAAATAAATTAAAGCAGGCGAGGGATTCTGGGGAATTCAGCTGACTTTATTTCCAAGATGTTACTGACCGAAATTTTCCATAAAATCCCAGTATTAGTTCCAGGGACTGCTAATTTATAGTATGAAGTCAGAATTTTGAATTATATTTAAAATTTAATTCGGCGGAGCCATTTTAAATTTTAATAATAATTTGATTTTCGGCGCCATATTAAATTTCTTGTTCTGAAATTTTGTCATTTTGACGTCAATTTTAAAATTTACAAGGTGGAATCCCACAAAACACTTATTCTCCGATTATTGCATTGGAGAAAATAAATCTTATGCGATATTTTGAATTAAGCTTACAAGAAATCGATGAGCGGTTTTTATGGTTTAAATTATGGGCTCGTAAATTAACTTTATGTTAAAAATAAAATTTTAGTGGAATCTTTTGTTTTTTTTTAAAGCTAAAAGTTTCTAAATCTATTCTGTTCGATTCAGTTTTTTTTTTTTTTTTTTTTCGGCATCGGATTCTGACCCCTAATCGAAATATCAATTTTGGATTTTCGAAAAATGAAAAAACTAACCAAAACGGGAATTCCCGTTCCCGGAATGTAAATATGGCGGGAATTTTCAGTCTCTAATCCCAATACTAACGGTAAATTGCAAGTTTCCCTTCAGCATTGGAATGCTGCTGCAATGCATTGTTAATGTAGGGCAACTTTAAAAAAAAAAAAAAGTCTGAGACAAAATTTTTGAGAAAAATCTTTCTAAGATAGACCTAAATTTGAAATTTATATTTTGGGAGCAAACTCTACTCGATTTTCCTTATTGTCAGCCTACATCACAGCATTTTTGATAAACTCGAGCAAGCATCAGGTGCTTTTCATTCAACATAAACTTGCCATGTTTATGAAGAACACTGACTGGCATGTAATCTTCTCTTAAAGCTCGTGAATTTTCTTCCGCGAAACTTTTAAGCGAAGAATGTTCGTCGGGGAATAATGCACTTCGTCCGATACCCCCCATTGTTCGAAAACACGACTGCTCCAAACTGATAAAAACTATATTATTCCAGAACAAAGCCTAGTTTCGGTGAAACAAAAAAGAAAAAAAAAGAAAAATCTTGAGCGCTGAGGTTTCTCTTCAGCGCTCAAGATTTTCTTTTTTAAACCGGTAGCTTTTCCAGTCTTTATAATGAAAAAAAAAAATCTTTCTTTTTGTCAAAAGGAAGAAAGCACATTAAAAGGTAAGCTTTTTCACACATCGTCGATTTTAAAAGCCTGATAGAAAACGAAACAATTTTAATGACAGATGTTTTTCTTTTTTTTTAATAAGGGTTTTTCTGACCTTTTTTTTTTTTCGAATTCGTTCCTCTTTTTTTCGAGGCGAAAGAATTTTTTAGAAGGTTTTCCGGAAGAAGAAAACGCTTATAATTTTTTTTTCACTTTTGAACAATTATAACAGTGGAACTGCGAGATTTTTATAATTTTTTCGAAAGGAGAGGTTTTAATAAAAGTCAACTTTGTACTTTTTAGGGCGTAATAATTACTTAAGAGTATAAAAATCTCACCATTTATTTCCGCTAAAGAAAAAGAAACATTTTCATACGATTCCGTAATCAGCTGTAGGGCCTCCGAAGAACATGGCATAAATGAATTATGCTGAACAAGTCGTGGAGGCCCACGAAGCGGGCCGTAGCGGCTTGTAAAGATCTAAATTCATTTTTTGGGCTTAGTTGGGTCAACTTAAAATATGGTTCCGCTAAAGTTGCAAAACCTTATATGTCCAGAAAAAATTGGTCGAAGGAGTTGGGGTTGGACAGCATTAATACCCTTAATAACTTCAGAAATTGCATAAATTCAAATAATGGACCGATAGGACAATCATTAAATATACACGCTGGAACAATTTTTATGGCGGTGTTTCCTATGTTTACCTTAATAAAATCACACCACAAAAATTGTTCCACCGTGTATAGTTACACAATTACTATATATTTGTGACCTCCCGTTTGCTTTTCCTATCTTGAACTTTTTTGAATATCCTGTCATCCCTGCCTTGCATAACTTAGGTCTAAGCAGTAAAAATGTTTTGCTTTAAGACTCGTGAGTACTTTTTCGCAATGCATGATGTCGTCGAGATGTTGCTCGATGTTCCTTTGCCGCTAAGCAACATCGCTTGTATTCCGAACGAGGCATATTCATTTTTTTGGGTGTATCATTTAAAACCATTCCGGCCTAAAAATTCCTGATACAACGCTCACAAATAGTAGATTCCGTCACAAGGATGAGTATGTGAAATTTATCCTGTTCGAGACCTTTGTTTGCCGCCGAGCCGAAGGCGAGGCGAGGCAAACAAAGGTCGAGAACAGTATAAATCTCACATGTCCATCCTGTGACGGAAGTTAGTTTTTATTACTAGTGGGACTTCCGGTGAATATGTTTTGTTCTTGTTTTGTTTTGTTTATCTTTTTTTTCTATGTTTTTATAGTATTCTATTCAACTCACCCACCACCTCGTTCGGCGAACGATCAGGGGTTTGCTCCCGAATCACCACTGCTTGTTTTGCTTTCCCAGATAAACGATCGTTTGCTTCTTTGAGATCTTTAATTTTACTTTCTAATTCCTTCACTTTAGCTTCTAGATGTGAACACTGAACACAACTGACATGAACTTTCTGGAAATAAATTAAATGCAAAAAAAATTATATAAAAAATGTATTATTTTTATACGAAAAATTAAACATGCACAAAAAAATCCTAAATTATGTATAAAGAATTTCACTTTTTTTTCTTTTTACTGAAAAATTGTTTTTTCATACTAAAATATAATTCAATATAAATTATGCATAACTAAGTATGCGTAAGTATGCATAAAATGGGAAAAGTTGAATAACAGTAATATTTGCAACTTTTCCTGGTTAGATTAGGTAACACGGTGGTAAACTGGCAATTATTATTTGACTTAGTTGTCGACAAAATCTGACTTCACAGGTGTGCTAGGGACCTAAAAAGAAACTAAAATCCGTTTAAATGAAAATCGTACATGCTCGTCTTTGGCAAATATGGCCAAATTTCTTGCTTTTGTCGCGTCATTATTCTTAGAAGACGGCGTTTGCCATAAGCTAACTATAGGTGGCGTATCAAGTAATTTTTTTCCTCATTTTACACTAATTTAAAACCTAAAAATAATTTTTTTTTTGTTTTTGCAAAAAAAAATAGGGAATTTCACATAAAAATTAAAAAAAAAAAAAAAATCACATTGAGTATCGCCTTACATTCCAATGCAATAAACAAATTTATATCATGAATGTACCTGAAATGAATATTTTTAGGTCAAATCAAACACCGATGAAATTATCGACAATTCATATGATATAAATTTGTTTATTGCATTGCAATGTAAGGCGATACTCAATGTAATTTTTTTTATTTTTAATTTTTATGTGAAATTCCCTATTTTTTTTTTGCAAACACAAAAAATAATTATTTTTAGGATTTAAATTTGTGTAAAATGAGGAAAAAAAATTACTTGATACGCCACCTATAGTTAGCTTATGGCAAACGCCATCTTCTAAGAATAATGACGCGACAAAAGCAAGAAATTTGGCCATATTTGCCAAAGACGAGCATGTACGATTTTCATTTAAACGGATTTTAGTTTCTTTTTAGGTCCCTAGCACACCTGTGAAGTCAGATTTTGTCGACAACTAAGTCAGATAATAATTGCCAGTTTACCACCGTGGTAAAATGATGCATATCCAGATTTTCCTGCTTAAAAAAATATGCAGAAACTTTGCAAAAATTATGCATGTCCTGATTAGGCATCACTTTTAGAAAATTTATGCACAATTTACGCATATAATTTCTTTCAATACAAAAAGCAGAAAAATTTTCAAATTACATGTCCTGATTATGCATCGTTTTTACAAAAGAACCTCGCACAAAATAATAGGAATGTGGCTATAGGATGAAATTCCATTTTATTTGTTTTTGTTTTTGTTTTGCTGGTTTTTAAATATGAACTTCATCCGATTGCCGAATTCCTATTTTTGCTTTATCGACCGCAGGGAGAATACAGCATTGCTAAAAGCAAAATTTGGATGGTGGATGAATGTGTGAATGTGTGTTAACGAATTTTTCAGAAATTCGGATTTCGTAGGCCCAGACTGCGGCTTTGGTGATCTCTGATCGAAAATTTCCACAACAAAAAAAACCCTAAAAACAGATTTAATTGAAGACATAAAGAGAGAAAAAAATAACTGGCTGAAAATTACTTTTATGAATCACATCAATTGGTTGTGTCTTTTGAAAGGTCTATTAGAGAGTCGGCCACCCTACAACCGTATAATTTTCCTCCCCTATTCCGATGGTGTCATTTTCGATTAATCAACTTTCAAACTGAGCCTTAGAAATCTTACAACAAACTTTTCCTTAATTTTGAAAATTAATCAAACAATAGCGTGAGTCATCGATCGGAAGACTCTCAAACGTAACAGCCCCATGATGATATGTCGAACCAAGTAAGGTTTCCTTCCTTCGAAGCTGATGTTCATTCTCTTTTCAATATTTTAGATGAAATTATTGTTTTTTTTTTTTTTAAATCATCTGCATGAGGAAGCCTAAAAAATCGCAAAAAATGTGAAATAAATTAACTCAAAATTTGTTTGTCCGTTTAAAAAGATATCCCCCCACCCGAAAGTTAAAAAAAAAATTGAATTTTAAGGATGCCAAATTGGAAGGATGGACCTAAAGAAAGCGTAATTTATTCATTTTGCGGGCGGATTTGCAATTAGACTAAATACCGAAATGAAATCCCTTGGATTCCCTCTCTTGGTCGTTGTTCTTCAGGGAAAAGGAGGAATTAGGACGGGGGAAAGAGAGTATGAGGCGATCATTCATTCGAGTAGCATTGCGGTGGAAATTCTTGTTGGGATTGTTATTTACGGCATGAGCAGCCTACGTTTGATTGTTTGAAATTGTTTACCCTCTTAAAATTTCGCATTTTTTTTTTCTCCGGGAAAATTTTCCTTTCTGAAACTTTGAAAAATCAAACAAGAGAAAAGTCGAATTTTGCGAAAAGAGGCGCTTTCTCCCTTTTATAAAGTTTGAATTTACTTTTAAAGCTGATCGTTGTTTATGTTTTATGGGCTTTCTTTTATGGTAGATTGCTCTAATTTTGCGAGTTGTAGCGGGATATTGGTATCTGAGGAATGGTTTATTAGTTTGAAGTCTGAAGGACAATCCGGTCTCGATTTTACCGAAAATGGATTGAAAAAAATGTCAAAATTTTCGTTAATGCTGGCGTCTATTGTTAGTGCTAGGTTGGTGCCATATTTTGAAGTCCACATTTTCGTTAGTGCTGGGTTAGTGCCATATTTTAAAGTCCACATTTTCATTAGTGCTGACTTCTATCGTTAGTGCTAGGTTGGTGCAATAGAATAAAGTAGATATTTTCGTTAGTGTTGGCTTCTATCGATAATGCTAGGTTGGTGCCATATTTCAAAGTCAATATTTTCCTTACTGCTGGCTTCTATAATTCTCTTCTATAACATTCTTCTTGCTTTTGCAGAGGAAATCACTTTATTAAAATGAAATTAATTAACGCTTCAATAGGATCGTTACTTAAAACTAAGGCAAAAATCTTATGGTTAATGGTAACGAAATACATTTTGCTTAATTTAGCACCTATATTATTTTAAGTGTTTTAAAGCGAATTGTAAAGAGACGTTTAGTAAAAAATGTTTAGTAAAAAATGTTTACTTGAAAAGGTATACAAACGGACAACTTAAGTAGACATCTCGGCATATATCGCCATCACGGGGTCTACCAGCGTGGTTTTCTGAATGTTGGTTTTAACTTTTTTATCGCTTGCAACATTATTACACTCGTCCCAACAATCTGTGACTCGTCTTTTATAAGCGATGTAATGACCCGGAAGCTGAGCAATTACACTGACTAACCAGTATTCTTGTGCACCCATAAAAAGTTGGACTCCCAACTTAAGGGAGTCCAACCCCCGCCAAGGTGTCGCGGACCTTTTTGCTAAGGGAGGCCATAGTTTTGCTCTTCGTTTGAAGGAGTTCAAGATTCACCAACCTAGCACTAACAATAGAAGCCAGCACTAAAGAAAATGTGGACTTTAAAATATGGCACTATCCTGTCATACCTGCCATACCACTAACTTGCCATACCTTTCATGGTTAATTTCTGATATAAATCTGTAAGTGCCGAAACTTCAGCTTCGTGAATCATTTTGAAATTTTCTAGTTCTTTATCTTTCTGCTCTAGTTCTTTATCCTTCTCCTGCAATTTTTTTTGAAACTGTTTGTATATGGTAGCACTAACGTAGCACTAACGGTTGAGGGTGAAAACGGGGGTGGCGGGATGGGTCGAAGTTAGCCCGCCAAAAGACTATCTCCAATAACTTTTTTCCTATCGCAGCTTTAACGGAGCACTAATGGTATTTTGTAGCACTAACGATTGAGCCTACTGCCTGGCTCTCTGATATGGTTGTGCCAACTTCGCGTACACAATTAAATTAAATAAAGAATTGAATTCTCTAAAATTAAAATAAATCAAGTAAATTAAAATGATTAAATATATTTAAAAATTATTTCTTATTATTTCGGCGGGAAAGGTTTCATATTTCAAATTTTTCTTCTCCTGTTTGTTTCCACGAGAGTACTCTTTTGTTCCGGTCGTGGTAATCTTTTTCATCCCAATTGTAAAGGCACGGGCGACTTTCCACCTCGTCTATGAGACGCTGTTTGTCAATAGTCTTCTCCTACTGCTAGATAAAGATTTCACTTGTTAAAATTATAATGTAGCAGTTAAATAGGGAAATAAAAACTTTTCATAGACTTACGTGACATTATGATTCCAAGAAAATATTTTTCATCACTCCGAGCAGAAAATGGGACTTTTTGCCCGATTGAAAAACGAAAAAGTTCATTTTCCGCCGGAGTGATGAAAAATATTTTATAAGTCAGGCACAGAGGTGGCTTACAGGCCTCGACTGGCTACGGCCTCATTTCGTTCGAGCCGTAAACCCCAGTCTTTGCTGCAATTCGCCACCTCCAAATGTGATATGTAATATACTATCGTTGCGAATTCAAATACACATGTCTGATCAAAATATTTCTCTTTACATCTCATTTGAAGGACACGTAATCTTGCATAAGATTGGGTTCTAGGTGTTCTCCACTCTTTTGTGGTATTCAATCTCCTGAATTTTTCGTACACCACACAGTAAAACATTTGATGTCAAAATCAACATAAGTAGGTCCACATAATAGTTATGTTGTTTTTGTTTATGTTTACCTTTTGGGGGGGGGGGGGGGAGACCGATAAAAATTCGATATCATGGGTAATAACGGGCACCCTACAGAGAGAGCTTTTGCTATGGTACAGAATTCATTTCACTCAGCCAGATAAAATTAATTCATCGGTTGGATCTTAATCAACCTAAATTGGGTAACCTCATTTAGGCTTGCCGAATTTAAGATGCCTATTTACTATGTCTACGACTCTTTCCAATAGTTCTGCTTAATTATATATTTATTTGGTTCTTGTTCCTTCAATTCCAATTGATTATTGAAATATTTTCTTGGATTCTAGGAACTATTGAAATGAAATATTACGGTAGGGTTTTAAATGTTGTTTATGCGTTAATTTTCAATACTGTTTCCATAATTTAAAGTTTTTAATTTTATTTGTTGTCTTTTAGCCTTGATAATGTTTTGAAAATAGAACGAAACCGGTCGGCAACTTTACGTCTATTTTATTTCAATAGTTCCTAGAATCCAAGAAAATATTTCAATAATCAGTTCTGCTTAAGTTTTGCTTATACCTTAAAAGCAAAAAAAAAAGAAATTATGAATGTTTACAACCGTCATTCATTTTAACTCTAACTTACAAAAAAGGTTCGCCTCAAAAGTCTTTTATTTAATTTAATGGCGAGCTTAATTGGAAGTTACGGCTGTTAATAGTAGTACTAAATACCGGTATACATTTTTGATAAAATAATCTTACAGAAATGCAGTTGAGAAAATAATTAACGTTGCTCTGCGAAAATTTTCTGAGTTGCAAGATTTTATGCATTGCAAAATTTAAGTACATTCTTCATAATACTGCTGCAACCATCCCCTCTTCCTCATTAGATATCTCGAAGAAACAGAGAACACTACTTAATAAAACTCATTTTTTTATTACTCGAAATTATTTTTCAATATATTGTATTCACAGATACATTAAAAAGAAACGGATGTTTAATTTTACAGAGAATATTGTCCTTAATCTTTTTTTCGTAAATAAATTTTTCACTCTTAAAAAACTAGTTGTATTAGCATTAATTCAACAAATTTCCCTGCTTCGTCCCTGATGTAAACCTTATTCAAAAAGGTACTGGCATTGAGACCGGACGGAATGTGATTTATTTAGTGTCGCGTTTTCGCTTCGTTTGTTCCTTTTTTTTTTTTTACAAATTTTTTCCCCCGGTTTTTAGCAGTTTGAAATTATTGCGGCCAGTGATTGATCTTTGGATAATACAGCAATTTGAGTAAAAATATACAATACAAATAAAAACGTAAGTATTAAATTAAAAATATTTTTCGTTTCTTCTTTAAATAATATTAGTTAGGAGAGTTACCCATTTTTTAAAAAATTTTTGGAGGCAAATATCAAAAAAACTGCTGCTAAAGGTCTCTGAGGTAAAAAAAATTCATCAAGAATTTTGTACCAGGTTAAATGATATAATCAAATTTTTATGTACGCCACGTTCTGATATTCTTCTTAGAATATAAGTACAGGCATTATTTAAAAAATGTTCATTATTCCACGATATATCCTAACTTTTCTTGTCAGTCGATAGAGAATTTAGTTTAGGTAGACCATAGTGATTTTCGCTGTATAAAACCATTTTTTTTTTTAAATTTTATTGATTCGAGAAGTTTTCGCAAAATATACAAATGTTGCGCCTGTAAATAACATTCGAAGTAAACAATCAAAATAAAATCGTAAAAAAGGTGTAAGCATCCTCCTTAACATGAAAATTTTCAAAAATAAAAAAATGAAGGAAAAAAAAAAAAAAAAAAAAAAAAAAAAAAGATATGAATCAACAAAATTATCTTCAAAGTGTTTGCTTTCATAATCATTTTTGCGTAAATATTTATACTAATCAACCTGCAGGCCTATTCTCTTGACAATCGTCACATTAATTAATTTTTTTTTAAGTCTCAATAAACGAGTCCACGAGCATATCGGCTCAGTGGTCTAGGGGTATGATTCCTGCTTTGGGTGCAGGAGGTCCCGGGTTCAAATCCCGGCTGAGCCCTTTTTTTTCTCACGACTAAAAAGATAACCGGTCTTGTGAAATCCCCGGAGGAAACCTTTCATTGCGGAAAGTCGAAACATTTTCTTTTGCCTTTTTTCTTAGTTCCGATTTTTTTTCCTTATCGTCAAAGTTTTTCCATGAAAAGAACTGATTAAATAACTCAATCATATTTACTTTCTTTCCCCAAGTGCCAGAGAAAATTCCGTGATTTTTCACTCCTACCTCCCTCCCCCCGGTCTCCGTTTCGATATTAACCCAGAAAAAGTTTTAGAATTGATGAAATGATATGAAAACAGAAGATGACGTCGGATAAGACGCCGGGTTTTTTTTTCTTACCCTTCTTTCTCCTCCGTTAACTTTTATCGGGTAACGAGAGGAAAGGAAAACGCTCGGGAAATTCCGCTTAATTTGACATAACTTTTCTAAAAGGATTTTACCCACAACTGCAGAAGTTGAAATGAAAATATATATGAACAGCGAAAGTTTTAACTTTGTTGAAACTGGATTCCGAGGAGGGGTACCCCAACTTTTTAATTTTCGTTTATGATGACGTTACGCAATATTACACCCTGAGAAATGTGACGCGTTAATTTCTATATTTAAAATTTATGCGTCGTCTCCTTTATTTGCATTATGGTTACGTCAAAATACGTTTTTAATAAAGAGAGATCCGACCTATGTCAAATTTTTTTTTTTTTTTTTTTTCATCGGCTTAGTTAAAGCCGTAAAACTTAGTAGAAAGATATATGTGAAGTTGACGGATAGGGGGGACGACTTTTAAAAAGTCGCCATTTTTGAAGTCTCAATTTTTCCACATCTCTGCCGCCCCAAGTGAATTTGTCTTATCTCCATTTTTTTTTCAAAATGGAGATGGTTCATTTTGTTTCGGAATAATGTGAACAGTACATGTACATTGTACATGTTTACAGAAAGAAAACAAACGAACTGCCATTTCTGAACAGAAATGGAGATAAGACAAATTCACTTTGGGCGGCAGATTTACAAAAAGTTTGAAAATTGGGAGTTTTATCCAGTGAAAGAAAAAAAAAATGGGGAAACTTATTGCATTTTCCAGACCTTTCCTCGCTTTAACGATTGATGATAAAGAAAGCTCTGTCTCTTTTTGAAAGTGACTGTTGATGTGACTGCTGACTTGCAGTCTTCACTGTCCGTTTTAGATGTATATTAGCTCTTTCGGCTATGAATTTCTATATAGTAATATTTCCGTGCTTCGGAGGTAAACTAACGTATCTCCATCGTAAATATGATTGGAGATAGTCTGTTTCCACATTTCGTGAAAGTGTCATGTGACCACAAGTTTACACCAACATGAGCGTGTAAACTTGTAGTCACATGATTTTTACAAACGGTCGAAACACACTATCTCCAATTCTGTACTAGGCAGGTCAACTGAGCTATGTCCATCACAATAGTGCATGGAGATATACACTTTTGAACCGTTGCAGATCAAAAGTCACGGTCGCCATATGTTATTTTCGTATAATTCTAAAAAATAACTCCATTTTTTTCCAACAAAAAATAATAAATCTATTTTAAATTAATTACACATGTGTGTACGTGCATATGAAAACCTCCCACTTATACAATCCGGATAGTATGTTTTGTTTTTTAAACTGTTTGTAAACAAATAAGTTTCGAATCAAAACAAACTATCCGGATTGTACAAGTGGGAGGTTTTCATATGCGGGTACACATGTCTTTTTTATTATACAAGACGCCATTACACTTTTTCCTTTTCTTATTTTATCAAAGGATCCAAAGGAGTCCTGTCAAAAGATTACGGCGTTTCTAACACTATTATTAGGAGCACCGTAAGTATCACTGACATTAAACGATTTTAACGTGATGGACCCGTTGATTATTAAATTAAAAAAATCGTTGTACAGATGTAAGTTGTCGCCAATCCATGCGTTTGGCGTTTTCTTCCTCGATCAGGACGATACACGGAAAAAAAAGTTCGCTTCCTGTTACTGAATGTTAAGTTGGGTCTTGTGACATCTAAACATTTGAGTTCACAATACTAAAAATTAGGTAATTATTACTAAACGTTATTAATCATTACGAACTTTTAGTAATAATTACTAAATTTTCGGTGTTATCTACTCAAATGTTTAGATGTCACAGGACCCAACTTAACATTCAGTAACAGGAACCGAACTTTTTTCTCCGTGTATCACCGACATTGATGACAGATTCCTTTTGCTGGGAACCGTGGTAAACTAAATTAGCAAAATATTCCGTACGGAACCGTTGTCTTAAATCGGCTTTGATTTGTCCTAAATACCGTAACCGTTTTTGAAGAGCTGTCGCTTCAATATGATCGAGATCCGGTGTTTCTCCAGAAACGATATCCCGAAGGAAGGAAGAAGGAGAGATAGGTAAAAATTGATCCCCTTCTGAGAAATAAGTAAGGGGACGTGAATTTATCAAGTTTTCGATATCGCAAAGGACAGTATACAATTCCTCATAAGTTAATGTCGCTCGACCTAAATTTCGTTTAAGAAGACCTTTGACGGATTGAATCAGCCTTTCCCAAAAGCCTCCCCACCAAGGAGCCTTGGGAGGATTGAACTGCCATTCGATGCTTTCGACAGCGGAGAACTGACGAATTAAGTCCCAATTGATTAGGGCGAATAAATTCTCCGTGCCTTTGAAATTTCCCCCATTGTCAGACCGCATTTTATTATTTTCAAAAATGGGAATTCCCTATTCCCGGGAATGGAAACACGTCGGGAATTTGGATTCTTGACATGAAAATCTGGATATGTTTAATTTTTGCATAATTTATGCATATAATTTTTATAAATCGGAAAGCAGAAAAATTATGCTTATTCAACTTTTTTTTCCATTTTATGCATACTTATTTAGGCAGAATTATATTACAAGATGAAAAAACGTTTTTCTGGTAAAAGAGTTCAAGTTCTCTATATATAATTTATGCATTTTTATTGTATGCCCAATTTTTTGTATGATCTTTGCATTTATGCAACTCTTTTTCGTACGGGGGGCATAAATGGTTATCAAACTCAATATAAATTTTCGTCTGACTTTGAACGGCATCTGTCTTCATCATGGACATGCCAGAGAAAAAAATTAAAATTTAAAATTCAACTTTTTTTTTTCAAGCATTAATTGGCGATATTTCGCATGTCGAAGTACTACATTTTAATATTCGAAGCGTGCCATTTGAATTATAATAGCAAGGATGCTTAATAAGCATATTTATAAATGCTATATTTTTGAAAGATACTCCTTTATCTCGCGTGGCTTGCTAAATCAAGAGACTTGTTTATTTAGCTTTTTTTTTTGTGCAATGTAGATTATACGCTATTTTTTGTTGTTGTTTTGCCATTCGTGTAAAGGTCGAACAACACAAACATTGTCGTACCGTACAGGAAAATTGCGTCAAATTCAATTTCGACAAAATCAGCAGGGCGACTGGTAAATCATATATCGAAACCATTCAGCTGAATCTTCGAAAAATAAAAACATAAAACAAAAGAGAAAAAAAAGGGACAAAAAAGCTTTTTATTTCGCTGAATACCACTGAACCAAACCCCCAATGTTGCGTTCGTAAATTTATTTTTACCGTAATCATGTAAAGCTTTCGCCATTAAGTTTGCTTTACGGCGGACCGTAGCAAGCGACGTACAAAAAGCTTAGAAAAATCAGTTACATATAAATTTTTTTTTTCCTGCTGCGGATTACTAGAAACAAAGTAAACTCACATAACGTGAAAGATCAAAGAACATCCTCTTGGGATTTTCCTCGCTTTATCTTCCGAAAGAATATTTTTTTTTCTTCTTTTTTTCTTCGTCGAAATCTGATATAAAAATAATAGAAATATGTAGACGTGTTACGGGGAGATCTAGGATGCAGCATTTTAAATGAGTTCCCGTTAAATTTACATAATTCCAAGCTGCCTTCGATTTTTTTTTTTTTTTCCATTTACTTTGAGAGATGAATATTTTTTTTCTTTTAATCCGAAAGTGGAAAAAGGAATAAAAAGGGACTGAATGACCCCGATAACAAACACGTTAAAAATCGACAGGACATGGAAAAGAAGGAAATAGGGATGAAGAAAGGGCAATGATTCGGGATTTATTGTTATCGGTATAACTTTCTCTCTCTCTCTCTCTCTCTCTATCTTAAATAGCCTATAAGGCACGGGAATTTTCCTCGGGCCAATACAATGTCGTAGTTTCTTTTTTTCCCCTTTTTTATTGGATTGCCTAAAAGAAAGTTTATCATTTTCTATTATTAAAATAGAACATGTCTCTTTATCCGTTTCATAAACTGGAATCGTATCAAATTGTACGTAAAAGTCGTAAAAGTTGAAAATAGCCGGCTAAGTTTGCTTGAGGAAAATATGAAAAAAAAAATTCCTGTTGTTATCTTGTTTTTATTTTTTGCAGCCGCGGTTTTTCTTTGCCTTAAGCAGATTTCCAGACTTAGGGTATTTAGGATTTGGATCCAAAATCGACATCATGTTAAAAGAAAAAAAATCTTTGTTGCCCGACTTCGGTTCCAGCCTCCATGACCAAGTTTTTATTATCCAAACTATTTTCCAAAAGCAGAATTGGTTGCGGATCATAACCCTAAGGAGTGGCGGATGATTCCAAATTTGATAAATTCAATTCATGATTCAACCAGTTTGCTTTCGCCGGCATAGTGTGCATTGAAATATTTTCAGATTGCCGGTTGCAACAAATGCAACAATACACCGGTTTTTTTTTCCTTATTATGTTTCTTACCCTAAAAAGTTTTTAAAAAATTGTAAATAGCAGTTCAACTTTGGCCGAAATTTAATAATATGTTGATCAACATTTTGAACGCAACTTTTTTTTACGCTTCAACAAGCTGTAACATGTTGAAGCGTAAAAACAAGTTGCGCAACACTGAAAAATGAAAAATTAAAATTTTTTAAAGATTTTCGATCCTATATTTTTTATTTAATTTTTTTTTTTTTTTTTTTTTTTTTTTTTTTTTTTTTTTTTTTTAACGGGAATTGGATCTATATATTTTTGAAAAAATTACGATTGATTTTCTTGAGCTTGGTTCAGTGACAAAGGAAATCAGTTGAAAAGTTAAATGGAAGTGGCGAAAGATGGAATCGAACCATCGACCTCTCGTTTCAAAAAAATATAGATCAATCCCCGTTGAAAAACCAAAAAATTAAATAAAATTTTGTTTGAAAAATTTGATAAAATTTAAAAAAAAAAATTAAATAAAATTTTTTTCTGTGGTTATATTCGGATTCTACGATGTCGAAAACGTATTTCAGCAGATTTAATCCCCCAAAAAAAATTGTCAGAGAGTTGAAAATCGACTTAAAATTTATTTTTAGCCGAAAAATTGCTATTTTCGGCCAAAAAATGGTGTTTGGCCATATAGGGGTGATTCTGTTAGAAATGGGGTGGTCATTTTCGGATTCTACGACGTCGAAAGCCCGTAAATAACCTGGTTTGGTCAAAAAATAAAAAAAAGAATTCAAGCACAAAATGACCGTTGGCCACCACTAAATGTGGTCGAAAAAATTTGAAAAAAATTACCTTTTGTTTTTATACCATAAGAAAAGTGAAAATCGCATGATGAACTAATCACGAAAAGTAAGGTATTTTTTCTTCTGCCTCTTTTATGTTTTTAATTGATGTCTAAAAGCTTTTTTTATTCAACTGTGTTTTGCAGAACTAATGCGCATGATCATGTGCCTCCGAAATTTCGCGCCCATTTTTTCTGTAGGGTCTCTTCTAATTAAGGGTCCCTACTATTGACCATCTTCAATTTTATTTTATAAAAATTAAAATACTCGTAAATTTATTTCTAAAAAATTTCAAAATCTATGGTTTTGCTATCCTTAAAAAAAAACGCTTTCTGCTTGTTTGTTTATTTTTAATCCGAGGAAACGATTAGCAAAATTTTTCGTCAAAACAATTTTTAATCTTGCTTTTATACATATATATCGTACATATTATATACCTACATTCCATTGTACTGATGACTCAGAAATAACAAAATCGAATGAAATTCCTCTCCCGGTGAAACGTTTTCCAACCGAAAATCCCATCTCTTGTCAGGAAAATCGTCTAAATTGAAATCAGGTAACATTTTCATTCACTTCCCTCTTAAAACCGTAGATATTCATGCTAATGATCCAATTAAATCCGTAATGATACCATTTTCTGACTCAGAAAGAGACCATATTTTCTATTGTTTATTGACATTCAAATCGGTTCTGTTAAAATTCAAGTCAATTTTTTTTTTTTTTTTTTCGAATGAAAACATCGCCATTTGGTTTTTAATGTAAGAAAACCCGAAAGGACATATTTTCCGCTCGGCTGCATTGGCTCGGCGCCGGTATTCCTTTTATACGGAGACGTAACAAAAATTCATGTGCACATTAATCCCTTATTACTTTTTGAATGCATTTTCTTGATTTTATGCGCAGTAATAAAATAAAAAAAGTAAAAAAAAAAAAGAAGGAAGAGAATTTTTATCCAAGAATCATTTATACTGATAAGAATGAGGAGATAAAAAAACATTTGGTTATATTTTATTTTGATTTTGATTAATGATTTCTCGTTGAAATCGAGATAAAAAGGAAAGTAAAAGGGAAATCTTGATGTAATTAATCAAACCATCTCATTTCCATGCCGCACCACCGATTCGATATCTCTAAAAGTAAAAAATAGTACAAGCTCCTCTTTCAGGGGGTAAATGGAGATTTGTTGATAGACAACTCTTGGAGCAAAGATTTATTCTTTATAAGGCTCCGAAAAAGAATTCGATGGCTCGAGAGAGAGAGAGAGAAAAAATACGGCTTTGGATTCCGTCAATATAAAATGACTTGATGCATCACTTTCGTGTGGGATGATGGGAATCACGCTATTTCCGGGGTGGAAAAATCGATGGTGATAGGTTTGTGGATTTGAAAGCGGAAAATTAGGTTGGGAAAGTCGTGAGATTTAAAATTTTGGAATTTCGATGAGGAGGAGTGAGGGTCGGGTTTAAAAAGCAGAAGAAAATTGTAGCTATGTATTTATTTATTTTTTGTAAATATGGTTGAAAGTTTGGTTGATCTTGTCGTCGAAATCTGTTTTCCGGAGTTTTGAAATGCTTCAAATAAGGACTTTGTTAGTTTTTTGTAACAATCGCCTTCCTCTCTTTTATCTTGAAATTCAAGAAAATCGTCCAACAATGTTATTCGGTATTAAAATCGCAATTAGTCCATTTATCATGTTCAATTTTTTTGAGGAAAGGAACCTTATTGAAGAAAAACCCCGAAAATTAGTCAGATCGCAAAAAACTCCGGTTTTTTCTCGATATTTAGAATCTTGGTCTAATAATTTATTTGCGCATGCATTTTTTCGCGATTTGATTAATTTTCCGGGTTTTTCTTCAATAAGGTTCCTTTCCTCAAAAAAATTGAACTTGATAAATGGACTAATTGCAATTTTAATATTAAAATATCAGTCCATTGTCCTCACCATAGGATTATCTTAAATGTTTGTTGGTATAGGAGATCATTTTTTATGATGACATCACGAAAAGATGAGGGTAGTACCACAAAGGATTAAATGTTGAATGTTAAATGATTTTAAAGGGGTAAATCTACCGAAGCGAGCTCAACAGCATTTATAAGAATAAATGACTTGACCAGGAATTACATTTTTAATAACGATTTTCGAATGGCACAGACTAAATCTAACCCGAAAGCGAGATTTCCATATGAAAACGTGGGAAAATTACAAAAATTTCACAGACCGTAACTCGTCGGAGGAGTCGAACCCCCGGTCCTTTCGGTATAGCCCCGACTGCTCTTATCCACCTGAGCTAACGGATCTGCCTATGAAACTCTTGTAATTTATGACTCTTAGGTGTAAGGTCGCGAATTTTTTAGAGAAAAACCTAGTACGATACATTTTCGATAGATGTCATCAGACTTCACATTTCGAATGTTAAATGAAAATATATTGTTATTCTAGGGTGGAAAATTAATTTTCCACCCTAGAATAACAAGATATTTTTCATCGCTCATAGATGGGAAGAGCCCTTTCCCATCGATGTAAAGCGGGAGGGAATGCCGTTTTCCAGTTATGGAACTCGCCATGTTCTTGGTACTTGTAAACAAAGAAATAAGATTTTTTCTCAAAACCTCATTAAAAATCTCATTTCTTCGTTTACAAGTACCAAGAACATGGCGAGTTCCATAACTGGAAAACGGCATTCCCTCCCGCTTTACATCGATGGGAAAGGGCTCTTCCCAAATATGAGTTACGAAAAATTATTTAACAATATTTAATAACTATTTAAAATTATTTTTGCTTTATCGACCGCAGGGAGAATAAAGCATTGTTTTTAGCACAAATTTCAGATTTTTAGTTTTTGATATTTTTACACGTTTTGAAGTCCCCTGATGCCAAAAAAAGCAAAATTTGGATGGTGGCCGTGTGTGTGTATGTGTGTATGTGTGTATGTGTGTATGTGTGTATGAATATATGAATATATGTGGAAAAAAAAGTGTCTGTCGGAGGAAAAACAGAAAAACGAAAGAACGGATTTCGATGATATTTGGTGGGTAGCAACTTCTAATGAAATGTAGGTGCTGATTAGTTTTTGAGTTAAATCGATCCAGGGATTCGGAAGCAGTGAGTGAAAATGTTAAATTTTCAACAATTTCAAGATCTTTTTTGACTATAAATCGCGAACGCAGCTACCAATTGAGTCCTATTTTCGTACTGCAGTAGATATTCATCCAGATACGCTACCATTGAAATTTGGTTAAATTCTTTTGAGTGGTTCAGAAACGGTGAGCAGGGCTAAAAGTATGGGTATAGGCCTAAAAACCGATATCTCGACTTTTGAAACGTCACTTTATGACGTCATCGATTACGTCAACAAAGCGATTTGGATGCTGATTGGCGGGTTCCTCGTGGGAGCTAACGAAAAAATAACCGTATTTTTGAAAATATTTTCGGGGTAGAGGATTCCGAATCTGAAATAATTTTTCCGAAATTCGAATCCCTTATGCCAGTATTGCGGCTTTGGTGAACCTCTGATCAAAAATCTAACCGAATTTTTGAGAATATTTTCGGGGTAGAGGATTCCGAATCTGAAATAATTTTTCCGAAATTCGAATCCCTTATGCCCGTACTGCGGCTTTGGTGGACCTCTGATCAAAAATCTAACCGAATTTTTGAGAATATTTTCGGGGTAGAGGATTCCGAATCTGAAATAATTTTTCCGAAATTCGAATCCCTTATGCCAGTATTGCGGCTTTGGTGGACCTCTGATCAAAAATCTAACCGAATTTTTGAGAATATTTTCGGGGTAGAGGATTCCGAATTTAAAATTATATTTCCAAAATTCAGATTCCGTATGCCCGTACAGTGGCTTTGGTGGACCTCTGATCAAAAATCTAACCGTTATGTATATTATTTATAATATACATTTCATAATTCGTCGATAAAGCACTTTGATCGGTTCACCGATCTCATTTTTTTCCTGGTTCGTTTTATAACCATTCATTCATCAGTATTATTACTGGCTACCAATTTCGTGCGTCGGAGGTGAATCAACGTATCTCCATCGTAAATATAATTGGAGATAGTGTGTTTCGACTCCGATAGTGTGTTTGCAAAAATCATGTGACTATAACTTTACCAGGTCATGTTGGTGTAAACTTGTGATCACATGATACTTAACACGAAATGTCGAAACAGACTATTTTTAATTATATTTACGATGGAGATACGTTAGTTCACCTCCGACGCACGTAATTAGCAAATAAAATGTTAAATTCCTTAAAAATATTTTCTTGTTTCAATGAATCAAGAGCGCAGGCTTAAAAATACCTAATATTGCAACAGATCTTTCAGATTATCTATTCCTAAAAACGGTTGGATGGAGATATTTATCAGTCTTTATGGCTGTTGCAAATAACAAAATCAAAAATCTGTACCTCAGAGCCAAAAGGTTCAATATGCAAATTAAAGCTGTCCGCTAAACGTTGTTTATCCATAACAAACGGCCATGTTTAATTTGCATATTGAACCTTTTGGCTCTGACGTACAGAAATGCAAGTAACAAAATCCTCCATACAAGGCCTATCGTCCATACAACGCCTATCCTCCATACAAGGCCTATTTTCCGTACACTGCGTATCCTCAATTTACTCTTTCCACTTCATATGCACATTACAGTCTGTCCTAAGCTCGAGTTCCTCCTTCATTCTTCAATAGATACAATTCTGTAACAGTAATATTTTCCGGTTTTTTCCCAAACTTAGATATACAGGGATTCATTTAAATAAAACTAGTAATGCATTTTCCTTTATTATTAAATTCTATTTCTCGGTAACTTTCTTTTCCCTTCATCGTTTACAAAATTAAATTAATATTTCTTTCTTTCTTAGTAAAAACAATTTATTCGAAACTGTTTGTTTCCTATCTTTCACAAAACTAAATTCACATTTTCTTTCTTCTCTTTTTTTAGGTAAGTCTTATTAAAATTTGAAATTACATCAGCAACTGTGGTAAGTCTTGCAATTTACAAAAACAACATTTTAAACATCTTAAAAACTAAACATTAATAAAAGCGAAAAAACAAAAAAAAAAAATTTATATGTCAGCAATTCGGACCACTCCATTTCGTTCAACTACGATTTCCATCGCCCGTCCAACTCGTCCTTCTCCTCCTCCTCTTCCTGTTTCCCCTCTTCCTCTACCTTTACCTCTTCTTCCCCTACCACCCATTCTTCTCCCTGCTCTTCTTCTCCTGTCGTCATTCGCTTCATTGGCCTAATGCAATTTTATTAAATGAAACATTTAAATAATGACATAAATAAAAAATTATTGTTTTCAGTATTTTTACCTTTTGGTTCAACATTTCCCTTAAAGCCCTATTTTCTTCTAGGAGCCGTTGCTGTTCCTAAAATGGAGGCAATCAAATTTTCATTAGTATCCATAACAAATTTTTTTCCACGTTCCCTGCATTTTTTAAAATACAATGTAATATAAAGAGAAGACTTCTTACTCTAAAAAAACGCTCCAAATCCACCTGCTTGACTTTTCTGATTGTTGACGTCTTGGATTTGCTATGTGTATTAATAGCCTCATCATTGCCTGAATTCTTGAAACATAAAAATTAATAAGTTAAAATAAAAGAAACATTAGGCTATAAAAAGCGTTGTTGTTATTATTATTAAATGTAGATCTTTCCTAACCTTCTCTGGTGCTTCCCTGATGACTACATTCTGGTTATCTCCTGGGTTGTTTTCTTCCGGTTTTTCTTCCGGCTTAATAAGAAAAAAACATAAATATGTGTACATCCATATGAAAACCTGCCTTGTGGGGAATGGGACTTACAAGGCTGTGGAAGTTTAACTTATTAAAAATCACATTGTTTACAAACAAAACGTTTTCTCCGCCATTCCCCACAAGGCAGGTTTTCATGTGGACGTCCACATATATCGTTTAAAAGTTTTTAGTTGTAACATTTACGAAAAATTTGATATACTTTTAAGTTGACTTACGGTAATTATCATCGGAGTTTCATTTTCATTTCCTTTCTCTAGTGTGTCCGTCCCGTCTGCTTTATCTCCTAATCTCTTTATAAAGATATTTTTATGTCTATTATCTGTTCCCTATTAAAACAAATAATAGACAGAAAAATATATTGATTGGTATAGGATTTTAAAAGAAATAAACTGAATCCGAATGACCCAAGCTTGGTTGAAAAGTACTGGGATGCCTTGATTTACGAGAAAACATTTAACAATTGGAAGAGTTTTTAAGATTTTGTTGTCTATTGTGCCAGGTACTGGCTGTTCAGATGCTGGGGGAAAATTGGAACGACAATCGGAGGGAATAAATTGGAAGCGTACGATACCCTTAAGAGATGCGTAGAGCATGTCCGACAGACAACAGAGAACAGACAACAAAATAAAATTAGATTACGGGATAAGGTCCCGGAAATTGTTTTGCTGACAGTTCTGGAGTACTGTCTGCACGTCCGCATTGTGGGATTCTCCATATTTAAGATAATAATTAATTGGCATCGTAAACACGAGGAACTTCGAGAATGCGGACGTGAAGACAGATAACGAGTAATTCAGACCAGATTTAGACTTATTAACGAATAAATCAGATCACAGAATAAAGAACTGTTGTGACATGGGTCGAGACTCACGAATTTCGATTTTTCCCTCCATTACAAGTTGAAGGAGTGGATACTTTTCATTTGGAATTACGAGTCAAAAATAATCGAGCTTACGATGCTTAATCTCGTAAAGCACTTCCAACTCCTTTGCGATACGGTTTATGCTCAGTTCTGAAGTTCTGTTTGCACGTCCGTATTTTGGGATTCTGCATGTTTAAGATAATAATTAATTGATATCTTAAATACTGGGAATCTGAAAATGCGGACGTGCAAATAAAAGCGGACACGCAAATGCAATCAAGTACGTGGTAAGACTCCGGAAATTGTTATGTTCATAGTTCCGGAGTACTGTCTGTTTTGTGACCGTTCATTATGAATCAGACACCACTGGGTTGCTCTTAGCTTCCCCCCTTCCCCCTTACCTTACAGGCATATTATTTTTTTAAATTTTTTGTCTGCGGTTCCTCGCTTTCTTCTAATTTTATAAAAGTTTCCTGCGTGCTTGTTACGGATTTTTCTTGCATCTTACTTATCTAAGACCACGCTTATCGATAACCACTGACTTATCGATAATTTATCGATTATCGTCTCGACAAGTGGTCATATCGAACAACCCTAAAAATCACCTTTTCGGCTACCTGTTTTTCATTCTCAACTTCGATTTTGTTTCCTTCTTTTGTGAATAGTTAAAAAATCCCTTCTTTTCATTGTAAATAGTTGAAAAATTTTCACAATCAATCAATTTTTAACATTTTTAAGTTGTTGTATTAGCTTTAGCTTTAAATAAAGATAAAAAAAAAAAATTTTCATCGAAAATTTTCCCCGACACGTTGGGGAAGCTCTACATAAGCAGTGACAGTTTTTTAAGAATGTCATGGGAAAATGTTTGTCCAAGGGGTCGTACATATATTACGTAAGCATTTTTTTGACAGCTTTTGACCCCCTCCCCCCATTGTAAGACAAAGTAAGATTTTGGAGGACCCCCCCCCTAATATTACGTAATATTTTTCTTTCCTTAAAATCCCTTTAAATTTAGTTTTTTTATGATTTTCCTCATTTTTTATGATTTTACTTCATTTTAAATGGTTTGAAATTTTTATTATTTTTTTTTCAGTTTTGTTTTATTTTTATTTTATTACTCCAATCGATTTTTATATCCATTGGTTAAAAAATATATATATATATGAATGCTTACGTAAGATTTTACAGACTCCCCCCCTCCCCTTCGTAAGCAACGTATAATATAAATAAATAAATAAATAAAATAAATTAAATAAATAAAATAAACAAACGTAAGCATTGACCGGACCCCCTCCCCCCCCTAAATATGCTTACGTAATATATGTACGACCCCCAAAATGTTCGCCGAGCATGTTCACCACTTTTATCAAACCCAAACATTTTCACCCAACACGCTTAAAAAAGCCTCACTGCTTATGTGGAGCTTCCCCTGCATGTTGGGGAAAATGTTTGGTGAAAATGTTCGTCCAACATGTTTGCGGAACAAATTCCCGACTTTCATCCAAAACCAACATGTTGGGGAAAAATTTTCATCAAACATTTTCCTTAACATTTGCATATTATTTAAAGGGGTCATGCAATAAAGGGAGAATTTCGGGACGATTAGAATCTCATTCTCCTTATGGATCTGACTGGTTTCCATAAGCCCCTTGAATGTAGGCTTCGCGAAATTGTTGTTGTCCCCGGAAAGTTTTTATACATTTTGTGCGTAATTGCACGCAAATCGTGTCTAAAAGTGCTTATGTAAGACTCTTAAAAAGTCTTTCCCTCTTTGCAGACACCCTCCTTCCTCACAATGCATGGATACGTATGTACGACGCCGTAAAATGAGTCATACATCATGTTCGTTCCCCCTAATCTGCTAATGAAATTTTTTTAAAACTGATCCTTAACCTCCCGACGTTTCCTTGATTTTCAGACCACGAGCGAAAAGGCCGAATTTCGCATTGGTTTTCGAAAAAGCAATTGTGCATCTATTGAAAGAAGTTGACAGAGCTCATTTACGTCATTTGCATGGGGACGGTGCATCGATGCTCAGCTACGTGTTGCGAAGATTTGACGGCATTCGTCGAATCCGTTTACTCTTCCATCAAACAGTCAGGGGAAACATTGAATAACGCGCAGCAATACGTTTAAGATTAATTCAACCATGTTGAAAATCGTCTTCAGAGATGCGTTATTAACACTGCGGTCAACTAGACAAATTCTGTACCTCAGTGCAGAACTAGACCAAGTCCATTCAAGGATTGCAACTTTTTATTTCAAACCCGAGTTTACAAAAGGTTAAAGGTATAAAGGCTCAGCGGTTGGCAGTTCTGATTTTATGCCTTATGCTAGCAAGTTTATTTTGTTAACACAACGGAAAAATTTACTCGCAGAAGACATTCATTTGAGTTGGCAACGCTTGTATATGCTTTGTAAAGTCACGTTTGAAATGAAAGGTGGCAAAAATGGACTTGAAATGCTCTACACTGAGGTACAGAATTATTTATCCACAAAAATGTGGTAAAAATCTGAATTCACATCTTTATTAGGGATCAGTTAATTATCCAAAATCTGTTACAACTGAAACCCTATCTGCTCGTCTTAACGACATAAGATGTTGAGCTTATGCTTAACTTATGGTTAGAGTGGTGATACGCCTAGACTGCACTTACTACCACTAGGCTGTACTTACCACCATTTAACTTATGTCCACAAGTTAAACATAGACGCAACCCTTTATCTCGCTAGGACGAGCAGATAGGATTTGGGTTTTTTAATCAATTCCTAATGAACTTGTGGAGTCAGATTTTTACCACACTTTTGTGGATTAATAATTGTCTAGTTGACCAGCGTGTGAAATGAAACGACGAGGCCAGGACATTGAAGAGGCCAGGAAAATCAAGTGGCATCCTTTTAATCGTTGCGTGGATCATTGCGTTGATTCCAACATCGAATTGATCCCTAAGATTATGAAAAAAAAATAAAAGAAGTTTTAAGTCAAAAAGAGCAAAGCATCCGGTAAATAGCGTAGGACTACCTTGTTAAGTGGTAATTGATTCGTGGAATTGATGATACGCATGTATAAAACCATGTTTTTTTTACTTATTATATACAATTAAAGAACGAGTTGGGATTGCATGATGTATGCAAATGAAGTGAAGATAGCTATTCTATTGTCCTCGTGATAGAGAGCGGCATTTAATTATTATTTTTTTTTTTTCGTCTTATTATATACCCCATCGTTTTATTAGGTTGTGAACAAGTAATATCTCCAAACTAATTAAAAGCAGTTTCGGGAGCACAATAAGCTCTCATAGATGTTATCGTGAAGTGAAGTCCTTCCCCCCTTCCTTTTTTAGACCCAGTTTTCAGCTAACAAAAAGATGTAAAACAAGGAGGAAAAAGGAACCTGGTTTAATAATATCGCAGGATGGGATCGACCTATAAAATTACATCATCATATTTTAATAAGGAGTCCTTTAAAAGGTGGGGGGTTAATTTATAATTTCATTCTCGCTTCTCCTTCCGCTGGAGTTCGTGTCGTTGATTATTATCAATTGCACAGAATCCTTAAGTCGAATAAAAAGCTTTTTTGAAATGCATATTAATGTCGTAGGCTCGGATAACGGATATTTAAGAATGAATATGCATTCATGGCTTTACCTGAGCCGACTACCATTTCTGGCAATGGAACATGCTTTTATTTAAATTGCGTTAAATTATGCTTTCATGATTTGAAAACGTAAACATTTTACTATCGACGTTCCTTTTGTTTTGAGAAGAGGTCTGGGAAATTTATTTATCTTGGTGCGGCAGGTTTCCCGCACAGATGTTCAGTCAGTTATACTTCCATTGTGGTCTGAAATGTCACTCAGCAAAACCTAGTTAGTATGGGATCCGTAAATCCCTTTTGATTTCATTTGATGCAAATGAAATATGTTCAATTTTTTTAGTGCTCATTTCAACGATTCAACTCATTTGAGTCGATTGATATTGGGACTAAAATCTTGTCTTTAACACTCTTACTGAATGAATCTGAAAAGGTCATTTTTTAAGAACAGATTAATGTTAACGCAGCATTTGAGTCATTGATAAAATTTGATTGTTTGAGCGTTGACTAAATTGCGAGTATCGTGCGTCCTTATCTTTAAAAAAGAAAGAAAAGTCGAAACACACCTAAAAATTGTCACAATTTTTTCGAATTGCACCGATTTGAAATTAAAGAGCATCACACTGTGGGGTACCCCATTGTAACCTTGTTTTTCATTCTCTCTTCAAATAACCTTAACCTTTTATTCCGAAATGTAAGCAATCTTCTTTTTCGTAAAAAATCGCGTGATCGAGACTCATCGTCGAAAAAGGAACAATGAAACAAAAAAACCATTGATTCCGAAAATTTTTTAGTTAAAAATCTACATTATTTTTCCTCGATCCAAAGTCCAGGAAAGATTTCCCTTCCCGAAGCCGTAAATAATATGGAACCAATCATTAATCAACGGCTAAGCCATCAATACGTTATTGTCCGACTAACCTTTGCCTAACGTATATTTTAAAACAATGTTTTTTTTTTTTTTTTTTTTATCTTTCTGCCAAACATCGGAGGATATTTTTGAGAATAATTTTTGTTTATCCTGAATAAAATAAATGAATAAAGGTTTAAAACAAACAAATAAGTTTGGCGTTCATCAGGCTAATCGATTTAAATTCCGCAAAACCGAACAAGGTTTGAATCGAATTAGTAAATCATACTTCACCGATCACCATTATTTATAACCCGATGTCCCTTCTCCCACTACTTTTTTCTCCCTTCTCCCTCAGCCCCGCTCGGTGGTCCCACTTTTGTTTCGAATTCAAATCTCAAAGGGATTCTGGTTCGGCTTTTTTTTTCTCGCGTGAATTATTGTCATCCATATATTTTGTACCGCAAGGACAGACAATGAAAAGCTCTTGATGGTCGTTTATTTTCAGATTTTTAAACCAAGAAAAAGTTTAGTTTTTAGGTTTTTTTTGTGCGTTACTTTAGCTATATCTGAGTTGTCTCTCTGAAAGTTGAAGTTTCCCTTTCTTTCAAATATTCCGTGCTGCCAGCTGATAGCCTTTTACTCTTTCATGACCTTGTTTTGGCAGTGGTCATATTCCTTTCGGTATCCGTAAAGCCTCCTCTTAATACACGATTATTATTTTTTAGCGCTTTTTTTTCTCGAAATGATTATTATCTTCAGATTCGTGATAATTTTCTATGTTGGGAAGGCTCAGAATCAATTTGGCTGTGTTACCATTTAGTGATTGCACGGTAGTGGGGTTTATTCAATACCGGTAGTACGGTAGAAATTTTGCTCAAATACCGGTTTTATCATTCAATACCGGTATTTAAAAGATGAAAACAATATGGAGCTGTATTTCATAGTTTTCACATGAGCTAATTTCGAAGCAGGGCTTATTTTCCACCTAACTCTTCTAAATTTTAATTAATTTCATAGGCAGTAAAATATTTTTATTTGTTAGAGTTTATGTGCTCTTTTTAAGTCATTGAATAATCAAAATTTTCACTTCACAAGCACGAACAAAATATACACAACGTCCTACTACAAAATATCGGCACTAACAGCTTGAAAAAAATGAATGGCTAATGAAAATATTTCAACAGAAAAAAAAAGATTTGATGAAAAATAAATGACATAAAAGGGGGAAAAAATTATAAGAAAAATAAGTCTTAGAAGGTAGGGTACTAGGGTGTCCTTTATTTTGCGAATTTTCGAATTTGGTGTGGGGCCGAGTGGAATCTTGTCCTCTATGGGGCCCTAATAAACCCTGAATTTTTTCAGATTTTTTACTGAACGGGAAGGCGTGTCGACTTGAGCTTTAAGTTCCGAAAATTCCCATAAGAGAATAAAAAAGTCGACAAATTTTTTTTCGCGGAAAGACGTTGTTTCCTATCGGGAATTTCGCGTAGATCACGAATCTGAAGTCGGTTTTTTTTTATATCTGGTTTGGCTTTTGAGTTAAAGGAGAAAATGTGGCAAGAAAACCTGGTTAAGTGACAAAACGCACTAAGTCATAAGTTTTACTCATATTTTGGCCTCTAACTCAAAAGCCAAATCAGATATAAAAAAACGAACCTCAGATTCATGATGTACGCAAAATTCCCGATAGGAAACGACGTCTTTCCGCGAAAAAAAAAATTGTCGACTTTTTTTTCTCCTATGGAAATTTTCGGAACTTAAAGCTCAAGTCACGCCTTCCCGTCAATTGAAGTTAAGGCACGCCTTCCCGTTCAGTAAAAAATCTGAAAAAATTCAGGGTTTATTTGGGTTCCATAGAGAACGAAATTCCACCCGGCCCGACACACGGAGAAAAAAGTTCGGTACCTGTTACTGAACCTGTGACATCTAAACATTTGAGTAGATAATACCGAAAAAATTTAGTAATTATTACTAAGAGTTCGTAATGATTAATAACGTTTAGTAATAATTACCTAATTTTCAGTATTGTCAACTCAAATGTTTAGATGTCACAAGCCCCAACTTAACTTTCAGTAACAGGAACCAAACTTTAGTAACAGGAACCGAACTTTTTTTTCCGTGCATCAAATTCGAAAATAAGGGACACCCTACTAGAGGGTATAAAAAAAGGGATTTTGCAAAACAATTCCTAGAAAATTCGGCCTTTAAGTTAGTCAGATAGCGGCATGAGCACAAAGGCAAAACCGAAAATGCGTTATCTTAAGCGTGCATTCTTTAATTTTAACAATTTTTGTTTTTTTTTTTTCATTCAATGGATATCATTTTTTTTTTCCTTCGCTTAAAAACTCTACTACCGGCCTTTTTGAACGGTAGTACCGGTACTACCGTTTTGCGAAAACTTCCCTAAATACCGGTAATACCGGTATTACCGAAACCGGTATTGCAATCACTATTACCATTCGAACATTATTTTACATGCTTTTGTCTCATTAAATGGCGATTTTTTTAAAAATATATTTTTAGATCATGAGTACTAGACATTTTGTAACGGCTACCAAACATTAGACTTCATTCTCTTTAGTAGATAATGAGTACTTTTATATGTTGAAATGTACGGGCAGGAACCATAATTGCCGGGCGATAGTTGCATAAAAATTATTTTCACGTGTTCGAAAATGCTGACGCTATCTCTTTCGTGTGTTCAACACGTTTTCCCATTCCTACGTTCCGTAAATATTACGCGTGTATCAAGTCTGCTGACTTGAATTTTATTATTAATTTTATAAAATTTTCGTGCTTTTATCCCTTTCTGAAAAAGGAGGGGAAAAAACCTCGGATTAAAAATTTTAAACGACTGTTTTGAATCGAATTTTTTGTACTTTGCGTGATGTTGACCTGTCAACTCAACTTGACGAGAATTTTTTTTTTTAATTTGAAGATTTGATGTCAGCTGTGTAAGAAAAGCACCTGGCGGTTTTGTTTGACAGGATGTTTAATTCTTTTGATTGGCTATTAAAAAATAACTGGGGTCTGGTTTTCTCGTCCTGCTGGAAGGGAAAATGAAAATTATTTTGTTTAATTCGGAAAGGGTAACTTGTGCTATGGGAAAAAAAGTTTTACTTTTTAACATATTATATGTAAAAATTACATATGACTTATATGTAACATGAGCGCCAATAGATTATATGTTATTTTTACATACAGTGTTTTATCCGGGTTACACAGTAAAAAAAATTTGTGTATTTTTAACAATCCCGGTCCACACAATCTGTGTGTCTGTATCTCTAATATGCTGATGATTTTTGGAATTCGTTTAAAATTTCAAATTCATCATCCGGTTTTCCTCCAAAAAAAATGTTATAAATTCACAAAAGAACTCTTTTAGTCATTCCGGTCAAGAAATAGGTTTTGGTCCAAGACATCAATTTCGCTCAAACTTTAGGGTATGATACTATAGGGTAATGGTAACTTTACCCCAAATTTTCAGCCCTCTACCGTTGCTTGTTTTTGCCTCAGAGCCAAATATGTGATTTTTTTAAGGTTTTAGAAAAAAATTCATAACTTCACCAAAATTGAACCGATTTGAACGAACAAAGCGCAGTTTGATAGCTTATAAAACGGGCTTTAGAGGGGTGTATAGGACTGATAAAAATTCCGTTAGCAACAATTTTTAAAAATCAAAAGAAAACTATTTTTAAATTTTTTTTTTTTGATTTTTGAAAACACCCCCTCGCCGTTTTCACATATGTTTTAGAGGGCTTTGAGAGCTTTCAAATGCTTTTTTGGAAACTAAAATCGGCCGCAGCAAACAAATGTTATGAATTTTTTTCTAAAACCTTCAAAAAATCACATATTTGGCTCTGAGGCAAAAACAAGCAACGGTAGAGGGTTGAAAATTTGGGGTAAAGTTACCCTTTAACACAAGTTGACCTAAAGGCTAACCCAAGAAGAAGTGAGTAATAAGTCCGACCAATATAGTGATGGACGACAAGACCAAGATGATTGTGTCTTGGTCAATGATCGTCTTGGAAAGGTTGAAAAAACGAGGCCTTGTCTTGTTCGCAAGCTTTCCAAAATGGCCCCAAAGCTTGTTTTTTTTCTTGTTTTGGTTTTTTAACCTTATCCAAACTACAATAAATGGAACGTTACATTACTAAATATTTCAATAAAATATTCCATTTGTCAAATCTAATGTACTAAATAAGATATTACCTTAAATTTCTTGAGTTAAGTCTTGTTTGGCTTTGTTTATATTTTTTTGTTTGTGTTTTCTTTGACCGCCATTACAGAAAAGAGTGTCACAAGAAAAAAAGATATTGTCTTCCCAGGTAGCACAAGACGGGCGAAGAGCTCTGCTAGAATTTCTAATGTCCCTCTACGAAGAAGTTTCCTAGAAGGAAAATTATCTAGTAGACATCTTCTAGATCAAAGACATCTAATAGAGAGCTTTCAAGAGGGACATTAGCGTATCTTCAGAAATCTAGAGCCTGTTTATAAGCACAAAAGTCGTCTTGTGCTACTTGGGCTTGTGAGTCTTGGTCACGTGACAAGAATAAACAAGCATTTTCTTGTGCTTGTATCGTCTTGACTCGAATCCATCACTAGACCAATACGTTATAAAAACTTATAATTAGATTATAAGTTTTATCATCTTGTTACAAGTATTTAAAACAACTTATTGACCGAACTTACAACTCACTTTTTCTATGGTAACTTGCAGTACACGCTCTCCAGTATTCCATTTAGACTTTTAAATTTTAACTTGATTACATTCCATTTCTATTATGACTATAAGAGGTAGCGCCCCTCTCGGCTTTATAAATTTTGAATTGAGGTCTCTTAGATCCGCAGAGCAACTCCTCGTTAGTATAATGAAGTGGGGGCGATTATTACGTTGGATTACTGAATGGACTTAGGACTAGTTCTACTCTAAAGTACAGAAATATCAAAAGATTGTTGTTGGCTTTGGTACTGCTATTGGTATTGCCAGAAGTGCCGATGCCATCTAATATCTGCCTGATTTTTTTCTAAATTTGAATTAATTTTATATATGTTTTTATTTTTTATTTTTAAATGACAAAATCAACAGGCGATGTGCCCTTTTACAGATTTGTTCCTATAACGTTAATCAAAATCAGAATCAGGAAAAAAAAAAAAAAATACAAAGTTTTTACAGAGCCATTAAAGTTCGTTTATAATTCTCTAAGAAATTCAGTGAAGGATTTTTTAAAAGTAACCAGGGACATGCAAAAGAGATCAAGATCTAGATCTAGATGTTTACATAAATGAGTTGACATTTTACAAAAAAAAAAAAAAGTTGCAACGGATTAACTCACTTCTAAAAGTTTTTCCAATGTAACTTTGTTAATCGCTAGATATTCCTTCCATCTCTTCTCTGATTTGCACGGTGGGTCAAGAAGATAATAATAAAAAAATAGAATTTTTTTTCCAAAATAGCCGGAATCGTCTTCGGCTTCTACTTCGGGCCCCTCATTGACAAATGCGTCCGTTCATCATGTGCACGGATGCAACATTTCGTTTTCGCCTCTCTCAAATGTAAAGAAAAAAAGAAAAATAAAGGAAAGGGAACACGGAAAGGGAAACGTGCCGTTTTATTCGAGGAACTGATAAGAAGGATGGTGAATTTAAGATTGCTGTTTTACGAGCACAAAGGAGCTTTTGCATCAAGGCTCCAAACCACGTTCGGTAAACGCTCCCACTTTTCTCTTACAACGTTTTATTTCCAATTCACTTTATTTTACAACTCTCAAGAAATATTAGCATTTCGCCCAGACATTTTTTTTCTTTTTCCTTTTGCAATTTTGTCTCCGTAAAAGTACTCGAGCTTTTCCTAAAAGAATTCAAGCTATTTTCTCCCATTACCATGGGTAATTATACAAATTCGTTTTAAAAGAAAAATTCTCCGACGTTTGCATGAATTTTCGCAAAAATTCAATTTCGACGAGGAACAATCCCCGACCTGATCCAGTTGTTAAACGGTTCATCCATCATAATATTGACAGGTTTCGGATGCAGATAAACCGAGGAACCATCCTCCTCCCTTTTTTATGCATTAGGAACAATCCGCAAAATATATTAGCACGTATTTTCAAAGTTGGAGATATAGGGTGTACAGAAAAAAAAAAAGTGTTTGGAATTTTGTTGCTCACCGAAAAAATAGTTTCATTGGGGGGTAAAAACCTCAAAAAAATTTTGAAACATTTTTTTTTTACCAGCTGGAGGTCGCGCTTTGCGGAAAAAGGACCTAAGCCAAGAATTTTTTGAAAGCGTTCAATTAAGTTAATATTTAGCTCATTTTTCAGTAATCGATATTTGTAAAAGGGGTCTAATTATATGTTTTTGAGGTCGTAGAACACGAATTTCACCATCCCGATTTTCTCCGACCAATGCCTGAGTCGCTGTTACCGCTTTTTTAGCGTTTAAGCCTGATTTTTTGGGCTTGATTTTTATTTATGTCCAGATTTGGAGCCCCCAAAATTTTTTTTTTCCTTTTAAAGTTGCTTATACTTATGAAAAAAAGCTTGAGGAACACGAATTTCACTATCCCGATTTTCTCCGACCAACGCCTGAGTAGGGGTATAAGTAAGAATTTGGTTTTTTGAGCCAAAAACTAATTTTTTTGTAAAAAAATGGCGACAACTCCTCACCAGTTCGAGTTAGAGGTCATGTTCTATGACATTTTTTAGTCAAAACACTCTAATTAATAAGGTAGTTTTGTGTTTTGGATCAATTTCCAAAATTTTTTAACGGACGAAAAATTCTACCAGTAATTTTTTTGAAATTCCAAATTCTTTTCGTCCGTGAAAAAATTTAGAAAATTGATCCAAAACACAAAAGTGCCTTATTAATTAGAGTGTTTTGACTAAAAAATGTCATAGAACATGACCTCTAACTCGAACTGGTGAGGAGTTGTCGCCATTTTTTTACAAAAAAATTAGTTTTTGGCTCAAAAAACCAAATTCTTACTTATACCCCTACTCAGGCGTTGGTCGGAGAAAATCGGGATAGTGAAATTCGTGTTCCTCAAGCTTTTTTTCATAAGTATAAGCAACTTTAAAAGGAAAAAAAAAATTTTGGGGGCTCCAAATCTGGACATAAATAAAAATCAAGCCCAAAAAATCAGGCTTAAACGCTAAAAAAGCGGTAACAGCGACTCAGGCATTGGTCGGAGAAAATCGGGATGGTGAAATTCGTGTTCTACGACCTCAAAAACATATAATTAGACCCCTTTTACAAATATCGATTACTGAAAAATGAGCTAAATATTAACTTAATTGAACGCTTTCAAAAAATTCTTGGCTTAGGTCCTTTTTCCGCAAAGCGCGACCTCCAGCTGGTAAAAAAAAAAATGTTTCAAAATTTTTTTGAGGTTTTTACCCCCCAATGAAACTATTTTTTCGGTGAGCAACAAAATTCCAAACACTTTTTTTTTTTCTGTACACCCTATTGGAGAAGGAAAAGAGAACCAATTTGTAAAAATTAGTAAGGAATTTTTTTTTTTTTTTTTTAATTTTAAATTTAACAGCAGCCTTTCGTAAGATGTTGCGGTGCGGTCACCCATAAGAGCGAAGGCAACAGGGAATCCCTGAAAGAAACAAAGAACACCGCGCACCAGAATAGGGAAACAGGTTTCGGTTAAGTATGTTGTTTATATTTTGTAACAAGTTTGTTTACAAACATAAACAACGAATACCAAAATCATACTTAACCGAAACCGATTTCCCTATTCTGGTGTGCGGTGTTCTTTTAATGTCACGAATGGGGATTTCCGACGCAAAATTATTCCGCTAGAGGCGCTGGAGGTCTTTAACGGTTTTTAATTTTATTGGATGTCAACAATTAAAACAAAAGAAAGTTATCCAATCAATCTACGAACCGTTAAAGACATCCAGAGCCTCTAGCGGAATAATTTTGCGTCGGAAATCCCCATTGCTAGAACTCTTATTTCTCGAATCGGTCAAATAATGTGTATTACTCAACGACTTACATAATCTTGTACGACAGTCATAATAATACAGAGCTGTCCAGAATTCGGCTGCCTAGGCGTTATTTTAAAGGTTCCGTCCAGGTGTAATTCTTCACTCTCTTCAGCTTTTTAAAGTGCCTGATTTTAAAACCCCGACGGAATCGGGGATTTTGACGTCAGGTGCTGCTTCTCCATTATGGCTCAAAATTAATTTTACAGAATTAATTTTATAAAATTATTGGGAATAATGCTTTTTTTTTTTATTAATCGAACATGAGGATGACTTAAAAAAGAATAAGAAATCTGTAAAAAATAAATATGTTATGAAAAAAGAAAGAAAAACCGCATAATTTCCGGTAATTTTATAAAATTATTGGGAATAATGCTTTTTTTTTTTATTAATCGAACATGAGGATGACTTAAAAAAGAATAAGAAATCTGTAAAAAATAAATATGTTATGAAAAAAGAAAGAAAAACCGCATAATTTCCGGTAATTTTATAAAATTAATTTTGTAAAATTAATTTAGGACCATAATGGAGAAGCAGCAGGGGTTTACTACATCCCCGAATTTTTTTTTATTCTTTTATTTTATAAGTTTAAACTTTTAAAATTAAAATTTTTGAAAGTAGTAAATTAAAATTTTTCTTTATTGATTGATTAATGAATAAATGATTTAAATCAGTTATTTAAAAAAAAAAATTAGCTTTAGATAGAAAGAAAATAATTTTTGCTTACCGGTATTTAAAATTTTTCTTCGGAATAGGAAAGTTAAGTGACGCATATCCTGGTTAAAATGAGCTATTTACTTCATAAAAATATTACTTTAATGAAAATCAAAAAGGGTCCATGAAGCAAAGTCGGAGAAAAAAATTCCAAAAATTCCGAAAAAATCTGATATTTTGAAAAAAATTTAAAAAAGCGGCAAATAAAATTGTGACATCATTGTACTATAATTTGAATTTTAGAAGTTTGTGTTCCTGCTATCGCGCCTTTCGTTTTTTCCATGTTTTTGTAAGTAGAAAAAAATGGTACATTTTATTTTTTAACATTTTGGAAAAATTACAGATCAAAACGTAAACAAAAAAAAAAAAAAAAAAAAAAAAAAGAAAAACTCAAACATGGCTCATTTTTGGATCACGGTTACCAAACTCTATTTTTTTAATAGTACAATTACGTCGCAATTTTTTTCCCGCGTTTCAAACGACTTTTTTTTTACATTTTTAACAATTTTTTTACATTATTTTCGGTATTTTTTAAAGTTGGATCGGAACGGATCATGCCCAAGAGCTGATTTTTCTTTCCAGTAATAAACGTTTACTAAGCTCAAAAGAATCGATCAATAAATAAAGAGAAAATTTAGTTTCCTGTTTTTCAAAATTTTATTTTGTAAACTTAAGAATAAAAAAAATTTATTTAAACACAGTAAAAAATATTATGTAAATACCTATGAAAAAAACAGTCTACATAAATTTTTTCGGCAGTTTTTTCCAAAAAAAAAAAAAAAAAAAAAAACCATAAGAATTATGTAGACCGATTTTATTATAATTATGTTAGTTTTCACATAAAATTTTTTACTGCGAGGAAAAAAAATTGCTTTAAAAAATAAACTCAAAAAGATGTTTCTAATTTTTATCATCCTTTAAAAAAAAAACCGATGAAAATGAATGTTATTAAACGATTGCGGAAAGATCAGTTCCGAGTTAACTCGGAACTGATCAACCCGATCGGAAGATCAACCCGAGTTAACTCGGGTCCGTATCCGAGTCAGACCCGAATATCGAACACCCCTACTTATTAAATTCTCCTCATGCCTAATTTGTCAATTTTTTTAATATTTTTGTTCGCGCATTTAAAGGAAAAAAAATAAATAAATAAATAAATAAACACGGGGAAATTCAGCACACGGGTATATTTGCTTATTTCTCTTCTTCTTTTCCCCCGATGGAAAAGCTCTCAAAATGTAGCGTAATTTGTTTACGGAACAAATGGGATTTTATCTCTTTTTTCTCCGGAATGTATCAAGGCATTTATTTTTAGTGCCACTTTAAAAATACGAACGGGTGTATTTTTACACCAGAAGGCTGTCATCGATTTGCTTAATTCCTCATGGGCAATTCGGAAACAATTAAATTTCAAACTCGATTAAAAGATTAAAAAGGAAAAAAAAAATCTTTGCCGGTACATCGATCAAAAGATATACAGATATCACGCAACGGGATTCATATTTAATTAGTAACCTTGGAATAGCCCAATAAATCAACGTCATATCTACCAAAACGTTCGATACTTTCCTATTATTGCTTTTTACCCAGTTAAACTTAAAATAATAAATCAAAGCTTCGTACCGAAACTTTTTTGACGGATTAAAAAAAAAAAAAAGAAAAAAAAAATGAAGTAGGTGGGATTTTGAAAAGATGGGAAGTTTTTCTTTCATTAATCCTTATCGTTTTATGATAATGTAAGCTCTTCCGAAGATAATTAATGACGAGGTTTTGAAATAGTTGGAAATTCTATAAATAAGAGGGGTTTGCCAGATTAAACCGCTAAATGTTTACATGACTGTTTAAAGTTGTAAAATTCCCAGGAGTTTATTTGTGTAAAATTTCGGAGAATTTGTTTGTCTTAAAATTTCGAGAATTGATAAGTAGAGAAAAATTGAAGATTAATGAGAACAATTAGTGTAGGTTTTATTTGTTAATTGATGTTTATTAAGGGGACGTTATTTATTGGGAGATTTTTGACCCCTCCCCCCCTTCGGCATTAAAAAGTAGACTTTTCTCGGGTATTTAACATTTTTAACATTGGCATAAGCCTGTCCTTTTTCTAAAATGATGACTTACTAACTTTTTCAGAACAAGACTACCTGATTTCATCAAAAAATTGTAAGTGATTCTTTACAAAAAGAAATAAAAAAATTTTTTAAAGTTTTGGTGAATGTCCCCTGAAATTCCCATGAATTAATTTTTTTCGTTTTGAAAATTTATTTCGGTTGACGTCTTCAGCCGTTTTGGGTTTTCAATTAAACCTAGATTAGTGGCGTATTGTCTAGTTTCAGTTCCTTAATTTTTTAAAAATGTTTTAATGCTTTCGAATTAAAATTCGAAAGCATGAAAAAATCTTTTTTTTTAGCAAGGCTTACACCCTTATTCTGTATTAATACTTTTTTTCTTTTCTTTTTAGGTAAGTGTAACAACCAGTCCTCGATATCTTCGTATCTCCAAGCACGCTTGTGACGGAGATACGTCAATTGATCTCCGGCGCACGGATATAAGAGTACAGTAACGTCATTTTTTTTTAATATTGCACCTGCTCTTAAGTGGTGTATGAGGCAGGTCCTTAAGGGCCGCTCCACTGACAAATATTTAGAGAAGAATCCAATGAGGATTTTTACGGCAAACTAAATCCGCTAGGGGGGTTCTGGCTGCTATCATGGTAAAATGGCGGCCGACTTCGGATTGGTCAATAAATATTCCCTTCTCATATTAATGTCATTTATTAACCAATCCGAAGCCGGCCGCCATTTTACCATGATAGCAGCCAGAGCCCCCCTAGCGGATTTAGTTTGCCGTAAAAATCCTCATTTTTAAAAAAAATTCTAGCCCTTATTGCGTAGTTTATAGAGAAGGAAAACTCCTTTTCTTCAAGGAAAATTAGGTTTGTTTCTTTATTCTCTGTTAATAAGGTTGGTCGTAAGTCACTTTTGTCTTTTGACTTCAAAAGTCAATGTGCCTTTGATTTCTCATCCGGTTGGTCTTCAACTTTCGGATTCAATATTTTGGCTCGTAGGTACAGAATCAGAAGCCAAAAAAATGAGACTTTTTACAATTTTCCCACGGCAACGTGCTATTGTTGCGTTCGCTCAGGAATTTCTGCCATGTTTGGAATCGAATGTTTATAGGTTAATCAAGAGCATTAGCCCAAAAGTATGTTATTCAGGAATAGAGTATCTTTCACCTATAATTAAAAGAAGTCTATTAGTGGGGTGGGTTATCACCAAAATCCAACAATATTGTGCAAAATGTGATACCAAAACAAATCATAGTGATAATTGTTGGTACTATATGAGAGATTAATTTTTGATGTAGACCCCAAAAATCGGACCCCCCCTGTCGTGGCCCTGGGCTAAAAACTTGCAAAAATTTCGAAAAAAAATTCCTTCTGCTCTATTTAATATTTTAGAAGGGTAAAATGATGATGCTTACCATTTTTTAGGATGCTCTTTTCGAATATGACGTCCAAATTTTTGTGGGGCTAACCTTGGGGTCCCAAAAGGGGCTCCAAATATGAAATTAAACCGAAATGCCGTGATAGGAGTCAAAACCGACGTTTTCGGGGTCGTGGATTTCAAATTTAATATTATAATTTTTGTGGGGCCAAACCTTGGGGCCCTAGGGGGGGCTCCAAGTATAAAATTGAACAAAAATTTAAAGTTGGGACTCGGTTTCGGTATTTTCGGGGTCGCTGATTTCGAATTTAATATTGTAACAGTTATCGGGTCAAGCCTTGACGCCCTAAAAGAGGCTCCACGTATAAAATTAAACAAAAATATTATGGTTGCATTTGAATCTGACGTTTCCGTAATGTTTCACCGGAATTTCACCTTCTTTAATTCGATCGCTAAGTTCAACGGTACTGACGTTTATCATTTCACCTTCATCATTGTTGCAATCGCAAAAAAAGCAGTTACCACTGACTTCATGGACTAGAAAAGAAGAACGGGTGGCTCTACAAGGTGTTAATGATGTTTCTCCCCGGTTATCGTCTGCATTTTTTTTCTTTTTAGACTTTAACCTTTCAAGTTTTAACTGGTCGAATTTATTCCGGCAAGTTTTATGAAATTTACAAACGTTTTCTTGAAAAGTGTTTTCCGTGTATGTTGACAGTCGAGTATTTAACTCCTTAGGCAACCCATCCTCTTCTTCAAATTTCTTTAAATCATTCCAAAGACTTGCATATCCAACTCCAACATCTGAACGGGTACTGCGGGCAGGACAAACTAAACTTTCTTTTGTAACTTCCTGGCATAGTACGCATTTATCCCAGTCTGTTTTTGGGATTTTTGGCTGGAGGAAATTTAAATCGCCAGATAAGAAATCAGCCCAGTAAAAGAAAATTGCAATTTGCACAATATTGTTGGATTTTGGTGATAACCCACCCCACTATATTCCTATACTCGGAGATTCGTATAAGCCTTCTTGATTGGGATTTTTCGCGTTTTTTAAGTTAATTCATTTCTCACTTTAGATCCACTCTGAGATTTCGGCCGTATTGGAGGTTATTGTTTTGGTGATTAGTATTCGAAAGATTTCTTAGTTTTCGTTATTGTCCTTTCTTAATTCTGTACTAGGCAGCTATGTCCGTCACAATCGTGCATGGAGATATACTCTTTTGAACCGCTGCCTGAACCGGTTTTGAGCTGAAACGGTGAAAAAGAGAGTATCACCATACACGAACGTGATGGACATAGCTCAGTTGACCTGCCTAGTACAGGTTTATTTATTTATTTATTTATTTATAAACCGCTCTTGAATGGGCTCAATACGCTTGCATATGGCTAGAGTATCCGGGCACCAAACTGAGTAACAGTATTCCAGCTTAAACCTGACAAAGGCGGAGTAAAGGATTTTATATGTTTCAACATCCTGGAGGCGCGAGGTAGTACGAAAGGTAAAACCTAGTAAATGGGATATACTGTATATTTTAAATAGGATTCAAATATTCTAGCTCATAACAAACATATGGTCAACTCTTATATTTTCCATACGTTCATTTGCTTCCAAGTAATTCAAGTTACAGTCCTTTAAGTTGAATAAGATTATTATATTAGAGACCCCTCATCTGGATTTTCATTTACGAACTCGTGCACAGTTGCTCAAAGTTTTCAGATTTTCAGATTTAGCATGGCGGAATTCTCATATACAGAAGTGGGAAAAATATATACTAAACAACGGCTTTGTGTAAAAGTCTAAAAAGCCGGTCCAAATGCCCTTTCCAAACTGTATCTATATGCAGCTAATCAACTTAAGTGACTGAAACTTGAATTACTTGAAAACAAATTAAAGCTTTACAATATATGGCTTACAAAAAGGAGGTTGGTAAAAGAAGCGGACCGAGAACAGACCCTTGCGGAACTCCCCTTTAACAAGCTCTGAGCCGACCTTTGACGTTGGATCTCTACAAATTGTTTTCTTAGGGAGAAATATGATTTCAGCCATTGTAAGACATTTCTCCTTATTCCGTACCTCTCGAGCTTGTGGATCAAGATTTTATGATTCGCACACTCAAAGGCCTTACTCAGGTCCATGAAAACCCCCACCCCCTTTTTTTCCCACCCCTGCAAGATTTATTCCAGTGATGGCGGACCGGCCATTTCTAAATCCGTATTGCTCAGTGAAGAAAATATTATGCTTTTCAAAAAAGTCGCAAAATCGATTATACATTGCTTTTTCCATCACCTTAGATGCAGTGGAAAGTAGAGACACCGGCCTAAATTTTCCCTGTGCAATATTCTGCGAAGCCTCCTTTCAAAGCATAAAAAACCTTAGGTAATGGCTGAGGTTTTTACAGAAAAAAAGTTCATTTTTTTGAAATTGCGTACAATCTATCTAGGACGTAGCGTCAGGGACGAAATCGCCCAGCATGATGACGGATAAGCACGTTTTGAATGGGGAGTTTTGTCAGAAAGATGCACTCGAGATTTCCATTTCGCATGTTGCTTCCCATGTCAGTCGATTATGCACATCTCGGTGATTTGATATAATAGGGGGGGTATCCCACGGTTCGAGTTTAACTCTAACGATTTCGGCTGGAGCTTAATATAACTCATTGTAATATTGAAGGGATGAAGTGGGATGGTGAGAGAAAGCTACAGGGATCAAGTACGTCGATTCGAAAAGTTTGCCGATATCGCACGTCCATTCAAGATGTTAAATCGATTATGACACTTGTTGCATTAAAAAGTACTTGGGGCTGTGCTGTTTTTCCTTCCCACTTGATTTTTTTTTCCTTTTTTAAACGACCGAAATTATGTGGAATGTTTTTGACGTCTGAAAAGTTTTGAAAAAGAAATCGTATAATATTTTCTTTTTTTTTTGTCGCTGTGGTTTTAAGTATCAAAAGAAAAATGGTGAAATCCTTCAAAAAATATAGCGAGAATGAAAGAAAAGCTGAAGGAGTAACTTCCGTTTTCACAAGCCCTGGACGTTTTTGAGTGATTTATAACGTGTGTGCTATATATATATATATGTATACGTTTTTGTAGGTCTGTCATCGCAGAATTTTAGATTTTCCCTTTATTGAAAAATGAAAGGAAAAAGTTTTGGGATTGCTTCAATTTCTCTCCTCTTGTTAAAATATTCAACAAGGAAGATATAAGATTCCCTTAATATAACACGGACCTTAATTTATTAAGTTGAGCAGCTTGTGAAGAAAAAGAAAAAGAAGGAAAAAAATTGTGATGAAAATATGACATGAAATCCTCTTCTTTTTTTTCTCTCTTCTCCTCTTTTCCTTTTTTTTTTTTTTGTTTCCATCGACAAAGCTAATATTTCTTGTTACCATCCTCCTCCTTCACCAGTCTGAAAAATCACGTCATAATGATGTAGCCGTCGCGTCGTAATCTTCCTTTTTTATACGCGCCTTTTTTTTTTTTTTACTATCCCCGAAGGGGGAGTTTTTACGATAATGCCGTAAGACTTAAGGAGAAAGTAAGAAAATTAGCCAGGCAAAGAACTAAATCAGGTGCAAACAATATAAAGTTTTGAAAAGTTATTAAAATAACGTCGGGAGAGGGGTAGGGGAGAATGGTATTTGCTTGAGCTTTAATATCTCTAATTTGTTAGTATGGCGTAAGGGAAATTTTACACGTTACGTAATTCACTTGCTTTTCTCACTTTCAGAATCTGGTTTTAAGATTTTCGTTTCGAAAATAAATAAGAGGTTCATTCTTTTCTGTGGCTAAAATGCATGATTTTTTCAGAGCCGAACGTTTTAAGCAGGTTCAAGCTTTATTGGCCAATTCCATAAAAATTTCGTAAGATTTACTCTTCGAGAGCACATACCGGACTCTAGGCTATTTTGAGAATTTTCGAATTTGAATGAGTGCACTTTTGGAATCTCTCTATATAATGGTGGTAATTTTTATAAGCATACCTAACGCTCTAGCAGTTTCAATGATTTCATCGGACGTATCAGACTTATCAGGAGATTTAGGAGATTTACCATACCCTGTAACATCTACAAGCTTCTAAAAAAGAAAAAAAATACATAAAAACCCTAATTTTTTTCAGATTTTTTACTCGACGGGAAACCCCCTGACTTGCATTTCAAAGTCGGGAAATTCCCATAAAAGGAAAAAAATTGACATTTTTTTTTTTTTTTTTTTTTTTTTGAAAAAACAGTTATATTTTGACAGAAATTTTGCGGAGATCACGAATTTGAACCTCATTTTTTTTATCGGGTCTGGTTTTTGAGCTGGAGTCAAAAAATAAACAAAAAAAAACCACAGGGTGTCTACCGACCTTGAAAACCTTTATAGCCTTGAATTAGCCTTTAATTTGAAATTGAACCTTGAAAACGTCGAAAAACTTGAAAAACCTTGAATTTCAAAAATGATTTTCAGTAGACACCCTGAACCAGGACTTATTATGTTTTGTCACTTTACGCAAATTTTTTGCTCATTTTTTTAAAGAAAGAAAATTGTTGATTATTTCTCTCGAATGGGAATTTTCCGACCTTGAAGCACAAGTCGGGTCGAGTAAAAAATCTAAAAAAAAAAAAAATTACGGTTCTTTTATGCCACAGACAGAACCGATTCAGGAAATGCCTCATTCAAATTCGAAAATCGCAAAAGTAGGAACACCCAAATCGGACCTTCGGGTAAACTGTCCCCGTCCCCTTCTTCCCATGGTTTGCACATAATGCTTTTAACCACTAGTTTACCACCCGAACTTGTCATATGATGGTTGTTTGTCATTTCTTCTCAAGTTTTATGGTGACGTACCCCCATCGTAAATATGATTGGAGATAATCTGTTTCGACTGTTTAAGAAAATCATGTGATAACGTGACTAAAAGTTTACAGGCTCATGTTGACGTAAACGTGTGGTCACATGAAACGTCGACACAGACTATCTCCAATCATATTTACGACGGAGATACGATATACGATACGGGAGTAACGCTACACTTCCATTGTTTACTTTTTTATCTTTTGACAGAAGGTAAACATAGGAGAAAAGTGTTAACAAAACGTTGGACGTCTAGCGTTAGTCCCGTGTAATATTCAAATATAATTGGAGATAATCTGTTTCGAATTTTTATGAAAATCATGTGACCACAATTTTACTTAATCCAGTAGAATTAGCAGTTTCAGATCGTCAATTCGGAAAAAAATCATAATCAAAATTTTTTTGCGGGAATATCTTGGGTTAAGCGTCCTGAATAACATACTAAAACTCCCCTTAATTCCCCGTGTCGGAACTTGTCCAAAATGGGCCAAATTTGGGTTTTTCCGAATTATTTAAAAAATAATTATATTTTTCAAAAATCGATTTAAGGTAGTCGATAGAGCATTAAAGGCTGTACAAAATTCATTAAACCATTTTTTTCAGGGTGCGCATATGTACGAATGAGGTGGGTAAGAAGTATGACATGTATCCGTTTAACGGGTTTAAAGTTAATTTAAATTGAAAAAAAATTATTTTAACTTTTACAGGCTTACCTTTTGTGACAACTATTCAGAATCAGAACCGGAATCGGAACCGGAACCGGAACCGGACTCAGAATCCGATGAGTCTTCGCGGCGAATCTCCTCCAGGTTTTCGCAGTCTGTCTCCAGGCAATGTTTGCACACCGAAGAACATTTCAATCCTGCTTTCCTGCAGCTACAAGCTTTACCGCAAGCTTTGCAACCGCAAGTTATCAGTTTTAGCAGTTCTTCGGGTGCAGGAGGATCAACTGTCTTGATCGGTGCTAGACCGTCACTTTCTACTTTCCAGCCCCAATCGGTAGCCGGCAGCTTATTACCTAACCACTGCTGAACCTGGGGGTAAGTTTTTCTGTCAATTTTTGAAAAAATTATATTAATTATGAAATTTTACCTGATGGTAAGTTCTGAATAAGTGCTGCGTTAAAGCAGCCTTGGTCGGTAAATGTTTAGTTCCCGTAAGCTTCAACAAGAAAACAGTGAAATTCAACCTTTAGTTCTGACTATTCATGCTATCAGTGGCTGCGACACTACCTCGGCATTTTTCTGAAGGGGAAAAAATAAATTTTTCAAACTAATTAGTCAAAGACCTCATCTTAGAAAACTTTTAAATATTTTTAATTCAGCTGAAGCTACCAAAGATAAATTAATTACTGCTGGTGAAAAATTTATATTGAACTTATATCAAGCTCCGGCGAAAGTCAACTCCATAAACAACCTTAGGTTCCACAATTTTAAAAAAGCGACTGTGACAAGGAAATCGGCTGTAAAATAAATAAATAAATAAATAACATTTACTTCTATTTTTGGAATTAACCTTATAGAAGGGTCATCCGACCAACTGCACACGGCACAATTAACATTTATTTACATTTATATTTACATAGTTAACTTTCAATTTCATGTCAATTGTTAAAATTTCGCTTGTGTAAGCACGTCATGTCTAGCTTATGTGGAACTACTGTTATATTAGCACCGAAATTTACCCAGCGCCTGCCATGCTAATAAACTAGTAGGTTCCAACTTACTCCGCTAGATAGAGCGAGGTTTCGATGGTCACACCAATCCGTATTTTGCGCCGCGAACTCAGAAGCTTAACTTCGTTGTTCGCCACACGTTACGAGACCAGCCATGCCAAGTCGACCTCTCTAAATCGGCTGTAAAATTGGAAACCCTACCCCCGACCAAGGCTGCTTTAACGCAGCACTTATTCAGAACTTACCATCAGGTAAAATTTCATAATTAATATAATTTTTTCAAAAATTGACAGAAAAACTTACCCCCAGGTTCAGCAGTGGTTAGGTAATAAGCTGCCGGCTACCGATTGGGGCTGGAAAGTAGAAAGTGACGGTCTAGCACCGATCAAGACAGTTGATCCTCCTGCACCCGAAGAACTGCTAAAACTGATAACTTGCGGTTGCAAAGCTTGCGGTAAAGCTTGTAGCTGCAGGAAAGCAGGATTGAAATGTTCTTCGGTGTGCAAACATTGCCTGGAGACAGACTGCGAAAACCTGGAGGAGATTCGCCGCGAAGACTCATCGGATTCTGAGTCCGGTTCCGGTTCCGGTTCCGATTCCGGTTCTGATTCTGAATAGTTGTCACAAAAGGTAAGCCTGTAAAAGTTAAAATAATTTTTTTCAATTTAAATTAACTTTAAACCCGTTTAAACGGATACATGTCATACTTCTTACCCACTCATTCGTACATATGCGCACCCTGAAAAAAATGGTTTAATGAATTTTGTACAGCCTTTAATGCTCTATCGACTACCTTAAATCGATTTTTGAAAAATATAATTATTTTTTAAATAATTCGGAAAAACCCAAATTTGGCCCATTTTGGACAAGTTCCGACACGGGGAATTAAGGGGAGTTTTAGTATGTTATTCAGGACGCTTAACCCAAGATATTCCCGCAAAAAAATTTTGATTATGATTTTTTTCCGAATTGACGATCTGAAACTGCTAATTCTACTGGACTAACTCTTTTTTTATAAATTTCCAACATAACAATTTTACTCGTTCCTGTTGGCGAAAAACTTGTGGTCACGTGACGCTTTCAGAAACAGTCGAAACAGACTATCTCCAATCATATTTACGATGGAGATAAGTCATTTCATCTCCGACGCTCGGAAGTATTGCGATATGAAATAGAGGCGGTTTCTTCTGCGTCAAGACATTTGAATTTTGCTTTAAAAATGGCGGTTTTGCTTCGGCTTAAGGGGGCGGTCTTTCTTAAAATGAATTTTGAATCTCATATTGGAAGCGATAGAAACCGCGCTAAGTAATTCCTTTTTAAAAGATGAATTCCTGAGAAATGGAAGGAAGAAAGGTGTTGAAATTTGTCTCCGTAGCTCTCTTCATTTCATTATTCTTGTTCGTTAAAGAACCCTCTGGTGTTTTCAATAATTAATTTCACTGAGACTGTAAGATCGTTTAATAAAATTACAATGTAAATTATTCGCCGTATATATAATCTTATGTAATGACATTGTAATTACGAGGGAAAGATATGAAATTGAAACTTTAAAAGAACGTCTATAGGAGAGAGAGTGCAAAAAATTGATGGGTTTGTTTCCGAAAATATACGTCGGCCTTGTTACTCGAAATCGAAAATATACGTAGCCTTCTGCGTACTTTAAAAAAAATGTAAGAAAACATTGACCTGTAGAGTAAAGAACCAATTTTCAAATTTGAAAATGCCTGATGCTAGAATAGGTGCCTTTTGGTGTTACTTTTAAATTTTTCCAGATTTTTGAATTAGCGTCGTGAGGTCGCGCAATGACTTTGAAAATTTCATAAAGCCCATTTGCTGACCAAATAGTATATTACATATCAGGTATGGAGGTGGCGTATTGCAGGCCGAGATCGGGGTTTACGTTCGGGCCGTAGCCAGCCTTGGCCTGCAATACGCCACCTGCATACTTGATATGTAATATACTATTTTTTTATATTCTGAAGAAAATTGTCATATACTATCGGAAATTTCTCGTAGAATACGAATATGATGGTATTTTCAGTTTAACCGCCTCGTGGTTTTTGGGAAACACTACCAGAAAAAATGTTTTCGACTTCATATTCGTAATCTACGTGAAATTTCCAATAGGATGTGATACTTTTTTCATTATACAAAAAACAAAGTTTTTCTGGCCACCAAGTGAGCTTTTCTAAATTTTCAAGGTTAGTGCGCGCCCTCAAGGTGTCAATTTGAAAATCTGAAAAAAATTTGGTTAATAGTATTGAGTAATTTGGTACTTTGGTAATTTGGGATAATAGTACTTTGGGTAGTTGGGATTTTTTTTTCGGTAATTTGGGTTTTTAGTACTTTGGGTAATTCGGATAATGATAATAGTATTGCCAAAAGACACCGATTCCAGTATCAAGAATTTTAAAATTCGAAAATTTGTTTTTTTCGACCCACCTTTATATCTAAACCAAAACTTGTTGACGTCTAATCGCATACTTCTGATGGATTTTCCTTCTGGTGAAACTTTGCAAGAGACTAAATTGTGTTTAAAGATGACAGGTTTTTTGCAGAATATGAATTGAAATAAATAAATATAAATTCCTCGTTCCTTTTTTAAATTTTGAATGCTTGGTATCGGGATTACTGGAACAATATATTGTTTATTTATTTATTCATTTATTTATTTATTTATTTATTTATTTATTTAAAATAACTCCATAAGAAATAATGGTGTTGAAACGTTGGTGATGAAAGCATAGTTCAATATATTGTTTCAGTAATCCCGATACCAAGCATCCAAAAAATCAAATAAATAAGTTGCCTTCAATAAGGTGTCTAAGGCCGAAATTTTACGCTAAAACGTGTTGCAGTAACATGTTGAAGCGTAAAAACAGGTTGCGCAACACCGAAAAACCTAAAATAAAAACTTGCAAATGTTGGCAACATGTTTCTAACGCTGGAGCATTTAAAGACGCTTTAAAAGACGGAAAGGAAACTCTTTTAGGTCAACCAAAGAACAATAAAGTTTCTCTTTCAAAGTTTACAAACTCCCGAATTATTGGTGAAACAAGTAAAATGAAGAAGTCTAAGTCGAAAACGCTACCCATTTTGCCGGAGACGGGAATAAATGAACTGACATGGAAGAATATTTTTCATACCTTTAAAAGAGGCGACTAGAAAACGTAGACCACAAAGGGTAACTAATGACTCGGTTTAATTTTACGAGGAAAGCTTCATCCAAGCTAAATCCAGGTGTAAAGATAAAGGGATAAAAAGCGGTTACAATTAATAAGTCGTGGAGCAACAGGATCTCTTAATTTTTTAAAGATCGATAAAATTCGGCATGATCGACGGAAATAGTTTTCAGTATTTCCCCAAAATAGATCAGTCCCCTGATGCGCTTCCGGTTTCGATCATCTCATATTCGGCAGCCGCAGCTTATGCAACATGACCATATCACAGAGGTCAACTCAACATTTTAGGCCGAAATTTTACGTTAAAACATGTTGCAGTAACATGTTATGGGAAATGTTATTCAACATGCTCCAGCGTTAGAAACATGTTTTCCGTCTTTTATGTCATATTGGGAAGAGAAAGGCGGAGGAAAAGTCATAAGAAGAATTTGTATTTTTTCAACATAATTTTAGAAGTCTCCATAATTTCCGATTTTAAAAAAATTATACGACGCCCATGTGAAAACTCCCTTAACGTCACTTGAAATTCAAAAAAAATTTCAGGACAAAACCCAGCTGTTCGTTTTTTTTTTTCGTTTTCGTATGTTTTTCGTCAGGAAAGAAAGAAATGAATGTCCCTGTTAAGAAAATATAAATATACTTGAAACTTCCGCATTGGATCCTTTTCTTCTTCCTCCTCCCCCCCCCCTTTTCCGTGCAGTGTGAAATGTAGAGGGGGTGTAACTCGATTTGATCTATGAATTTCGTGCTAAGTCAATTTCCTTATCGCCGATTTCCCTCTCCCCACCGCAAAATTGAATTACCAAATTGAAATATTTGATATCAGCCTCGGATAATAAAGCAGTTTATCCACGCCAGTGTGAATCAAGAGTGAGTTTACTACCTCAAATATCTTCTCCAGTTGTAAGATCAAAAATTTTTTTTTTTTTTTTTTTGGTACTGTATCAGGGGGCTACTTTGTACTATGAGGGGCTACTTTAGACACTAGTTTTTCTTGAAAAACTTACGAACGGCTTTAAAAAATTTTTATGATTTTTATAGATCTTCATAAAGCGACTCTTCCTTATTACTTTATATTAATTTGACTGATTACATTTGCTTTATAGCAAAACTACGACGTTTTAAACGAGTCTGTATAAAAAAACTTTTTCCGACCTCAAACTGCTAAGATCTCTTCCGTTCTATTTACGGACCGCAGGCAAGTTTGAACTGGACAGTGACTTTCCTTATATTCTGCTGTTATAATTCCTAAAATTTTGCTTAAATCAAAACTCTGAAGTATTAAAAAATTAAAATTATATAGATACATACATCAATCGACATCCGGCGTACGGAAATTAGAAGGGCTTCAGGCCCGTAGCCAGACGGGCATGTACAGGGGGGGCTGGAGGTTTTAAAAGGGGGGCTGAAATTTTTTTATGTTATATAGGGAAAAATAATAAAACCGAATTTAAAAAAATTGTAACTTGCGGTTTCTTTTACTGTTGAATTTTTTTAAAACTTTAATAAAATAAAATAAAATTAAACTCCAGTACAATTGAAAAAATCTTAAACAATTGTAACTCCATTTTCAACTTTTGATAAAGAATTTTTTTTAAACTTTAACAAAATTAAATGAAATTTCAGTAAAATTCGAAACTTGTTAGCTTTGGCTACTTTCACTATTGAATTTTTTCAAAACTTCAATAAAGTAAAATTGAAAAATTATTTAAAACTATAAAAAATTTTAAATTATTTAAAATTTTTTATTTAAAACTTCAAACGTAAAATTAAATTTAAAAAATTCAATAAAATTAAAACAATTGCAACCGTCGGTTACTTTTAGCATTAAATTTTTTTAAAACTTTGTCAATCGATATACTTTTAGTTAATTTTTCCTGAAAGACAAGAAATGCCAAATAACCCTGCCTTTTGTCAGTGATACTTCTCCGCTGAGCTCTATCAATTCTCGTAAGCGCGGAGAAAGCAGACTCACAAACGGCAGTGCTCCACGCGGATACCTTAGCGGTTACCAGTATAGAATAGACATTCGGAAAAGCCGATTTCATCTTAAAAATCTCTTCAAAATTTGTTTCTATTTCCTTTAAATTTTTGTCTTTACTTTTATCTTCATTTTCTTGTCCTTGTTCCTTTCTTTTTTCTCTATTTTTTCTATTTTCTAACCAAAACTGATATCGGATGATAATTCATTTCTTTTCCTGTTGAAATGTCACTTTGATTATGACTTGAATTTGATGTGACTTTGAATATGATTTGAATATGACTTTCAAATCCACAGGGGGGGCTCAAGCATTCTCACAAGGGGGCTGAGCCACCGCTTGCCGCCCCCCCCCCCCCCTGGCTACGGGTCTGAAGGGCTTTCAACGAAAAAGCTTCGTCTATTTCGAAGGATCAACTTAATAAGAAGTACTTAAACTAAGCTTATAAACTAATATATTCCAAAAAATGTTGTTCGTTTTATTTTGTTTGGATGACGGTTCCTACGTTTGAAACTTGTCGATTCGGTTGTCTACCCTGCATTTTATCATCCGTTTCCTTTCAGACTAACTTAATTACGAAAGCCACAGCCCCAGATGGATCCTCAAAATACATTATCATAAAATTCGAATCAGAATAAAAATCGCATTTTCTCTTCGTTATCTCGCATAATTTCTTTTATTCTTTCTCTTCTTTTCTTTATACCTTGAGATCTTCAAGAATTTTGAAAAAAGTCAACAAGGGAAAACCCGCGTGGGGCTTGTAAGAGACGTTTAAAAAAAAAAATCCGTGAGGCACTGTTAAAGTCAAATAAAATTCTCAATCCCTTGTTTTATATTGTAGGGGGGGAAAAAGGTTGTAAGCTACAAGCTTACAAAAATAAAGTAGAATGTATTACTTCACCCCGGTTGTTAAAGTTGTATTACCAGCGTTTAAGGAATGAAAAAGGCTTAACGTGTGCTTTTCACACGGAAAGCTTTTTTCTACACTTTTCCGATTTCCCCGGAAACTTATTCAGGAGCATGACTTTGGATTCCCTTTTTTGATGAATTTATGAAAGATAAATAAATAGAGGAAGGGCGATAAGGAATTGAGGATCCGGTCGGGGAATATACCTGCTGGAGGTCGATCGTCCCCTATTTACAAGATTAATAATCGGAAATAGTTTCCGCGAAGTTGATCGTTTGTCATAATTTTAAGAAAAACTTTTCGCAATATTCGTAAATGGCGATTATGCTCGGATCTATCGAGTTAATATAAATTTACAGTTAGGTTTTGGTTATTTATGAATTATTTCCTTTTTGCTTGGGAATTGCTTATTTTCGCTTGCGAAAATTTTGACGGGAGAAATATATTGGATGAAACGACTGGGAGTTTCGGTGAGAGAAGTTGATTGCTTGGGATGTTCTTATCGGTTTATTCCGTTTTGCAGTCGCAGGCGTCTTTTGGATTGTAAACAGTTTGGCTACGGCTCTATGGTATCTATGGATCGTGTCATTAGACCGAGCTGACAAACACTGTAAATATGTATATAGAATGAAATGGCTTACGTAAATATGACGTATATTTCTATCTTTCCTCCAAGATAAATCAGTGGCGACGGGGATAAATCGAAAAGTAGATAATAATAGATAGTCCATCCAAATGGTTGCAGACCCTTTCGTAAAAAAAAGTGTCTAATAAATAGGATTCCATATTTTTAATACTAATTTCATAATAAAAAGGAGAGGACCAAGAATTTCCCCTTGAGGAACTCCTTACAACGAATTAAGAAAGCCAGACAATTTATTCATAAATTTTACCCGCTGGGTGCGGTTACTCAGGTAATCCATCATCTATGATCGCCCGCAAATGATCAATTGGGGATAATCTTAGTGCCTTTTTTAAAAGCTCAAGGTCATTGCGTGACCTTAAGATGACCTTAAAAAAATCTGAAAAAAATTAGGGTTAATAGTATTGCCAAAAAGGCACCCATTCAGTAAGAGGACTTTTCAAATTCCAAAATTCGTCAGTTTCGACCCACTCTATTGCGCAGTTTTTCCAGCGGATTGAGTTTTGCAGTCACAGCCGCATTTTCGATTTTTAAAAGTGTAACTAAAATATGAAAATATTTGTTTATTTTTGATATTTTATCCACTGAACAATCCCATTTTTCACTTCATCACAATATCAGACTTATCATGTGAACAAAAAAAACAGCCCAATATTCGCATATTTGGTTAATTCTCGATTTGACTTGCAGAATTTTAAAAACAACTCCAAAAATTTTGTTTGCCTCTCCGCCGATCTCTTTTTTTCCAGTCTGAAAAAATTCACAACGACTTTGATTCCTGACTGATTTTTCTTAAGGGCAGATCATTTAAAGGATCAAGAAAGTTTTATAAGCTTTCCAACCTTTCCCCTTCTAAAAAAAACAAAATGGTTCGAGAATATATAAAAAATTATTGTCGAAAAGATGAAGTCTTGAAGAATTCCTTTTTGTTATTCTTCACCTCGTGCTTTTCCCTGCGGATAATTTAAAACAGATTCGCTTCAGAAGAAAAAAAAAAAAGTTTCAACATAATCCTAAATGCTTATGGAAAACCGAGTTTCTTCCCTCATTCGGCTTCTCGGAGAACACTGATGGGATTACCAAGTTTTTTTTTTTTTTTTCTTATTCGCTGAAGGGGATCGATGTCGTAAAAATTAAAAAGCGTTCAAAAGGGTCAGTCAAGGTCATAAGAAGTTGGACTTAAGCTGTGGAAAATCCGTAACAGGAAAAGCACGCTTAATAAAAGAAAATCAAAACAAGTTTTGATCACAATGCAATAGGAACTTTTAAGAGAGAAAAAAAAAAATTGAACCGAATAAATTTTGGTCAAACTGATGCGAATAGGAACCGACGCGACAACGCAATAAAAAAAAGCTCTCAGCCAACCGTTTACTGGATGAAGTGTAAAATTTTTCACTCGATCGCTTTATCTTTTTTTTTTTTTTTCCTCCTCTTCATGAAAATATATTCACGGTTGCTACGAGAAATTTTCTTTTATACTCTTTTTTTTATTATACGTTATTACATCCTGCCTCCCCGTTTGTATTTCAATAGCTGATTAATTTTTCCGAGTAAAAACATTTGCCTTTCTCCTTTTTATTAAATATTCAAACCGAAATCAAATTAACACAGTATTCAACTTTATTTTTTTCCTTTCTGGAAAAATTGTGCTTTTGCAGGAGCGTTGTTGTATTATTTACTGTTCTCGGAGTCTCTTTTCACGTGTTTCATCTCCCGTTGCGAGGGATTTTGACGTATGTCCATTTCTGAATCGGCACTTGTTTCCTATTTTTAGCTTATGAAAGTGAATAGTCAATTCCTGAATGGATTTACGTCAAAATCGGTTGCAGCGGCAGTAATGAGTCATTGGTAACAATGACTTTCTTCTATTTGTTTTATTGTTTTTCGTTTTTTTTTTTGGATGACTTTCATCTCACAGCATTCGAACAGAGAGCTTAGGCCTATAAAACTGATTTATTTATAAATCTTTAACAAAATAACAATTTTATTGAAAAAAAAGTTTTAGGGATAGGAGAATGGTCTTTTAGAAAAAAAAATTTGGAATATTTTTTGGTTAAGATGTACATCTTGTGGTATTTTAGATATATTATAATTTATATGTATAAGTTATATATAAAAGCTAAATATATATATAAATCCTATATCATTTATATATAAGTTATATATAATTTATATATAAGTTATATATAAGTTATATATAAGTTATATATAAGTTAACTTGTATATCAATTAACTTTTATATAAGTTAACTTATATATAAATTAACTTATATATAAATTAAAAATATAGAAGTTATATATGTTACGCCCCGTTTGTGAAATTGCCCAGTTCATGAAATGGGCAATTTTTTTGCCCATTTCATGAACTGGGTAGGCTGCTTGCCCCGTTCATGAATCGGGCAGCAAAACTGCTCAGTTCATGAACTGGTCAGCCTTATTTTTGCCCATTTCATGAACGGGGCAGGCATAAAATACTAAATTACACGATCGGGGCAAGGGGTTTGCCCCGATTCAAAATCATTTCTTTGAATGAAACTAAAATAATATTTTGACCTAAATATCAGACATAATGGAATGAGTTAATGAACAAATGCATGATTAAATAATGAAATATACTGAAACTTGAAATACATGGAAAACAATTTCATTTTTTCAAGTTTCTAGCACGGTTTCCTAATGAAACTTTAAAAATATACGTACATTTATTACAAATTAAATAAAAGCTGGAAATATAGTTTGAAAGATTGTTTATAAATGCATCTGAATGACCAGTGTAGTATTTAAATGCGTGAAAAATAAAACAGTTATTTTCAGTGATAGTGATAAGGAGCGTTAAGTATTACGTAAGACCGAAGGGATGGGGGGGAAGGGGGTTCTCGAAATTCTTATGATTTCTTACTTGGGGGAGGGGAGGGGGAGTTTGGCAAATCGCTGGGCCAGTGTTACAAGGTTGTATCTGCACTGTTCAGGTTGACACTAGTTTTCCTTGCGTTAAACATAAGAAACTAGTGTCAAGCTGAACACTGCAGATACAACCTTGTAATACTGGCCCAGCGAAATCTTAAGTAAGAATTTCCATTATAACTTATTCTTCAGAATCTTTAATTTTCAAAAATTAAGTTGTTTTAATTTTTCTTCAAATTTCTAAAGTAGAAAAATTCAAACTTTTTTCAAAAAATTTAAAATAAAAATTCACCTTTGATGAGATTTTGTGCGAATTGCAGCAATCTTCAGGATATGAGTTTGAACTATAAATTTAGATTCAAGAAAAATATCACTCCAATTTAAAATTTAGTTTAAATAAAACGGGGGGGGGGGGGGGGTCCGAGAAAATCTTACGTAATATAATAGGGGGGTCAAAAAATCTTACTAATTCTTACGAAGGGGGGGGGTTTCCAAAACCCGAAAAAAGTCTTACGTAATACTTGAAGGTTCCCTAAGTGAAAATTTTATGTAAGTATTATATTGGAATCGTTTTCAATTAAAAATGAATAAAGTGCCACATTAACTTTCAATAATATTTTAATAATTTCCGGGGTTTTCATGCGGTTGAAAAATAAATTTTAACAAATATTTCCTATTTTAATCTATATTTTTTTATTTTAATATTTCTCTCGTTTACACGGAATTTTTATATTTTTCGGCCAATGTTTTATTATCAATTTTATTTTATCTTTTTATCTAGCCCTATTTATTCAAATCTTATTTGAGAATTATTTCATTATTTATTAATCATGCATTTGTTCATTAACTCATTCCATTACGTCTGGTATTTAAGTCAAAATATTACTTCAGTTTCATTCAAAGAAATGATTTTGAATCGGGGCAAACCCCTTGCCCCGATCGTGTAATTTAGTATTTTATGCCTGCCCCGTTCATGAAATGGGCAAAAATAAGCTGCCCGGTTCATGAACTGAGCAATTTTGCTGCCCGATTCATGAACGGGGCAAGCAGCCTACCCAGTTCATGAACGGGGCAAAAAAATTGCCCATTTCATGAACTGGGCAATTTCACAAACGGGGCGTAACATATATAAGTTATTATATATAAGTTAACTAATATATAAATGAATTTATATATAAATTAACTTATACATAAGTTAAATTATATATCAATTATATACAGTATATAAAATACCATAAGATGTACATCTTAACCAATTTTTTTGAAGAAAATCGTTTTTAGGAAAAATGGCATTGGGAAAATTTTTTTAGGAAAAATGGTCGGGAACGCAAACATTACAATAACGATAAAAGCCACAGTTTTCATTCTCCCGCATGTAACAAAAAAAAAAAAAAAATAGCTGCGTGAACGAGTAGAAACGAAATGGTTTGAGAGGATTTTATCCGTTATCGGGAAAACTTTTTCCTTTACAAGCAACAAAAAGATTAAATAAAATAATATGAATACATAAATAGAAATTTTTAACGGAGAAACGCGGATTTAAATGTAAATAAAAACGAAAATCAAATTCCGTTTTCCTATTTCGGTGTAACGGTATCATCTCTATTCGTTCCCGTATTCGTATTTTTTTCCCGGCGATTTTTTTTTTTTTTTTTTTTCCGTTTTATTTTTTATATAACCTCTTGAAATTGTCATCTGGAAATCATCAGATATTCTATTTCCTATAAAGGATGACGTATGGAAAACCGACCTGTCGACCTTTTTCGCCCCGCTAGTTCGATTCTGCCCTAACCCATCGTGGGAAAGAATAAATTGCTTCCATGCTCTTCTTTAGGCCTTACTCGGGTAAATGGTTTTTTTTTTTTTTTTTAGGAATTATGATAAAGTGTATCAAGGTTGAAAACTGCCGGAAGACATATCATTGCTGAGTAAGCCGCTGATATGGCCTCTAATCAGCACCTGGGCCCAGCTATTTTGATTTGAGAAAATTCAAAGGATCATCCCCCTAAAATCACCGTCCCGGTAAAACCCTGTTTTTTCTTGAAAAGCACCGGGGAAATATATTTTTTCTCTCACGGAAAGATGTCTTTTCCAAATAATTTTTCACATCACAAGTCAGATGGGAGGAATTTATTTTTTCCAAAATTTGATCGATCAATTTTATCCAAAATCGGAATCCCTGGGAGAATAATAAATTCGGTTCCCGCCTTGTCTTATTTTCATTATAGGAAAAAAAAAATTTAAGAAAAAATTTTAATTAGGAGAAATGGACTAGGAAAAAATAAATATATATGAAAAAATTAATTGGTAATTAATTAATTAATTTTTTTTGGAAAAATGGTCTGAAACCGTTTGACTGTTTTAGCACTTCGGTTTGCAAATTTTTAACCTTTCTGGGTTGCAGTAAGGAGGAAGATGTTAAATAGATTTTAAAAATTTTTATTTCTGCCCGATTTGCTTCACGCTCATCCAGTCCAATTTGATCCTTTTTTTCTTCGCCAACCCATCCCCTTTTTATTAATTAGTCGAATCAAGTCAAATTCCCCGAATGACTTTGAAAAACATCAAACATGCCTAACACCCATTTTCCAGGCTTTTATAAAGCGATCCTGTTTAAACAAACTTGTTTGCTTGAAAACTTTCCTATTTGCTCAACCACTTTTGCTTTCCCTCCCTCCCTCCTTCTTCCCCCCCCCCTTGCAATATAAAAGCGGAAACTTTCAATGGAGTGCAATATCGATTTAAAAGCTGCGATATTCAAATCATTTTGTATAAAGACGGACCATAAAAAAAAAAAAAAAAAAAAAAAAAAAATCCCCGATTCACTTTTCAAGATGATTTCATTTTTCTAACATCGGTATTCCCGTCGAAACCCCGCCAGATGTTGATTTATAACAGTCGTATCAAATACTGACGAAAAACGGAAGAAAAAAAGTCGACAAAACGTATTCAATAAATCAAAATCTGACGAAAAAAAAAATAAAATAAAAATAAAAACAACAAAACTTGAGTTTAATAATCGGAAATATTTGTTCGGAGAAATCCACGCGTGGCTTTTTTATATTATTATTTTTTTTTTCTTTAAAAACGAAAATGAGAGATGTGTCTTCCAAAAATCTCTTCTCGCGGTAGTCGAATTTCCTCGACTTCCCATTTTTTATTATCCCGTTTTCCTCGCCCGTCGAAAAACATTTCCTTTTCGCAAGGCAGAACTTTTTGAATATAATTTCCTATACGATTTTTTTTTTTTTGTTAAAAAAAAGCCAGTCAAAGTTTTTAAAAATAGCTTTATGTTCTTTTCGCCTAAAAAAAAGGGAAATTCGTTCATCTCAATTATATGGCAAAGGGCGATGTATATAAATTACAGGAAATAGGGAGGGGGGGAAAAAAAGAAAATTGACGGAGTTTTATAAAGAATTGAGTCTTTTTTAAAATTTATCGAATTAAGAAAGCGTTTAACGTTCCAACTTTTAGAGTCGTAAGGATAATACGTCGAATAATAAAAAGTAAATTAAGTTTTTATTTTATTTTATTTTATTTTATATTTTTTTTTATTTTGCAAAATACTTTAAATATTGACATTTTTTTTCCCAGGCTCCGGGGAAATTTCTCAATATCGGGATTGTTTTTCTTTCCGTGTGTTCTCCGGATAAAACTGTTATCCGTATATATCTCCTTCCTGGTAAAATCGAAATTTTTTTTTTTTATTTATAAATTTGAAAGTATACGTTTCCCGAGTGGGAAGTCAAAATTGGAAAATCGCATTTTCACCCTTGAGAGAGAAAAGTCGAATATGTATTTGCGGTTTAAAGCATCAATCGAAGGTAATTGAAGCTAATATGTCTGAATATGGGATTTTTTGGGTTTTAAGTGTTGAGGGAAATTTTGAAGGTTGGCATTGCTTTTGAAAAAATTTGATTGTATCAAATTCTGGTATTTAAGTCGATCGTCGTTAAAGTAGCTGCTCGAGAATTTTCAAGATTTTTCCCGAAAAAATTGTCGAGATTTTTTCGGATTAAGTTTTCGAGGCTCTCGAGTTTCGAGAAATAAAGGCTGCCACCGGGTTACCATAAGGGTTGTGCCCCAAAATTAAATTTTCACTTATCGATAGGACCTAGTGAGGGAGTAAATTGAACCAAATATTAGGGTCCAAATGAAAACCGTTTCTGAGGCGGGGATGGAAGTGCTAAATTTTTGGAGGGAAAATTCGGAATAGAGGGGAGAGGTCGGCCCGGGCTGTTCTAAACCTCTAAACTAACGAGTTGAGATGTCAATCTTCTCGAAATAGAACCCTTTTAAGAATCACGAAATTAACCCAGAGTCGTTTATGAGATCACGCGCACCGACAACTATAGTCATGTACCGACATCTAACGTTAAAGGTGGGAAGAATAATTTTTTAATAAATTATCTTCGGAACTCAGGTGACTCGGACCTACTACGGATTGCCCGTTTGCAAGTTAATCTAAATTTTAATTTACATCTCGTAACTGCCAATACCCGGCTAAGGGAATTTTAAATTTTTTTGAGTCCTCCATGGGTACGAGTTGTTAATTTTTCTCGAAAAGTTTCGATCTCTCCCCTCTATTCCGAATTTTCCCTCCAAAAATTTAAAATTCCCTTAGCCGGGTATTAGCAGTTAAGGAGATGTAAATTAAAATTTCGATGGAAGTGCTAATTCAGTTTTTATTTTTTTGGCAGAGAATGGGTTGTTTGATTGAAGAATCCAAAAAAACCGAAATAAAGCTCTTTCAATGGTGATGATAGCGAAATTTTGAACCAGCCTGATCTTATCAGTCAAAAAAAATGTTTTGTGATTTTTATAAATTTGGCCACGGCCACTTCGCCTTTAGGGTTCCAAGTCGAAATACATGGTTTTGGACTAGGGGTGTTCGATATTCGGGTCTAACTCGGGTCTAGACCCGAACTACTCGGGTCCGGGTCTAACTCGGGTCTAGACCTGAACTACTCGGGTACGGGTCTAACTCGGGTCCGGACCCGAGTTAACTCGGGTCGGGTATTTTCGATTCGGACCCGAAGCTCTATATTTTTGCGGTATAATGATCATTTCGCCACTGATCATTCCGCAATCGTTTAATAACATTAATTTTCATCGGTTTTTTTTTAAAGGATGATAAAAATTAGAAACTATTCTGTTACATCTTTTCAGTTTATTTTGTAAAGCAACTTTTTTTTTTTTTTTAAATAGAATTTTTTTTTATTCTTTTATTCTATAAGTTTAAACTTATAAAATTAAAATTTTTGAAAGCAGTAAATTAAAATTTTTCTTTATTGATTGATTAATGAATGAATGATTTTTAAATTGATTATCGATAAATGATTTAAATCAGTTATTTAAAAAAAAATTAGCTTTAGATAGAAAGAAAATAATTTTTGCTTGCCGGTATTTAAAATTTTTCTTCGGAATCAATAGGAAAGTTAAGTGACGCATATCCTGGTTAAAATGAGCTATTTACTTCATAAAAATATTACTTTAATGAAAATCAAAAAAGGTCAATGAAACAAAGTCGGAGAAAAAAATTCCAAAAATTCCGAAAAAATCTGATATTTTGAAAAAATTTAAAAAAGCGGCAAATAAAATTGTGACGTCATTGTACTATAATTTGAATTTTAAAAGTTGGTGTTCCTGCTATCGCGCCTTTCGTTTTTTCCATGTTTTTGTAAGTAGAAAAAAAATGGTACATTTTATTTTTTAACATTTTGGAAAAATTACAAACTTCATTTTTTTAATAGTACAATTACGTCACAATTTTTTTCCCGCGTTTCAAACGACTTTTTTTTTACATTAAAATTTAATAATTTTTTTACATTATTTTCGGTATTTTTTAAAGTTTTACGTACACCTTGGTTATTAGCTCATATTTAGGGATCAAAATATAAAATTTTTAAAAAAATGCTTAACTTCCCTACTCTCCAATTTCCCACACAAAAAATTATTCCAAACCGAACTATTTTTTATTTATCATTTATACCTATATTTTTTTTTAAATCAACAATTAAAAAAAGTAGAAGAAAAAGAAAAAGGCTTTTCTTTTTTGCTCAGAAGCAGCATATTACAATAAATGTTGATTCTGACAAATAAAAAATAATTCCGTTTGATCACAAAAAGTTGACCTGAAATCAGCTTTTTGATCTCCCGAGAATAATTTTTCGTTGGAATCATGGGTTCCCGGTATTGCTAGATATTTTCTGGCCAATTTAGTGACTAAGGGATAATCTTTGGAATTCTCCGCAAAGAACTACCGTCTTTTTTCTTTAAAATACGGTCTAACCCTTTTTTCTTTTTAACTAGAACTTCAGAATCTAACGAATTTTGAGTCTCTTCCGTCTTTTGTGTAGTCATCTCTTCAATAATACCTGCTAAAACTTGCGTCTTTGTCTCGTCGTGGTCAAAAAAATCATCCTTCAATCTCGGATCAAAAATTGTACATTTATATAATAATAGAGCTGATAGTTTCTTTCCAGTAATAAACGTTTACTAAGCTCATAATAATCGATCAATAAATAAAGAGAAAATTTAGTTTACTGTTTTTCAAAATTTTATTTTGTAAATTTAAGAATAAAAGAAATTCATTTAAACACAGTAAAATATATTATGTTAATATGCAAAAAACGGTCTACATAAATTTTTTCGGCTGTTTTTTCCAAAAGTTAAACATTTAAAGAAAAAGAAAAAACCATAAGAATTACCTATGTAGACCGATTTTATTATAATTATGTTAATTTTCACATAAAATTTTTTACTGCGAGGAAAAAAAAATTGCTTTAAAAAATAAACTCGAAAAGATGTTTCTAATTTTTATCATCCTTAAAAAAAAAAAAAAAAAAAGAAAAAAAATGAAAATTATTGTTATTAAACGATTGCGGAATGATCAGTGGCGAAATGATCATTATACCGCAAAAATATAGAGAACGGGTAGCTTCGGGTCCGGACCCGGACCCGACTTTTTTCGGATAGGAATCGAAAATACCCGACCCGAGTAGTTCGGGTCTAGACCCGAGTTAGACCCGAATATCGAACAACCCTATTTTGGGCCAATTTTTTACGTACTTTCCAATGGTGAAGGTGAAATTTGGGTCCAGCGTGGTCTTCGTGACGTAACAAATTTTTTGAGATTTTGGCCATTTTTTTTTTGCCACTTTCTCGTTGAAAGAGAAATTTAGAAGCACATGTACTCAGGCCAATTTTTTGCCTGAGCCAATTGGCCAAAATGGTCAATTGGCTATTTTTTTAAAAAATTAACAATTATGCCATTAGATAGCCCATTGAAAGAGCTTTTTTTTCGTTTTTCGGATTCTTCAATCGGACAACCCATTCTCTGCCAAAAAAATAAAAACTGAATTCTCACTTCCATTCCCCCCTCAGAAACGGCTTTCATTTCGTTTCTAATATTTGGTCGAACTTACCCCCTCACTAGGTCCTATCGATGGGTGAAAGTAAAAAAAAAATTTAATTTTGGGGCACAGCCTTTACTGTAACCCGGTGGGATTCTTTGGATTCCCGAAAATCCTGATTCTTGAGAAAGATCAGAATGAACTTCAGAAGATCAGAATGAAGGAGTTTTTAAATCTACACCCGCAGACTGCGGGGTTGCTCTGACTGGATCAAGTGCTAAAAAAAAAATAAAGATTACCAATGAGGATCGAAAATAAAATCTTAATAAATATACTATATCGATATATTAATTGACATCCAATGATGTAATTGATTTTTATTTTTTATAAAATTTTGAGTCTATGACAAACCTCCGAAATGCAGAACCCAGAATCGGAGTTTTGCAAATTCTGGGTTCTGATCAGAACCCAGAATTTGCAAAACTCCTAAATCCGCTGTCGGTTCTGGCTTCATTGTTTGTCGATAGAAAAACTGTCACGCCTAAGACTTTCTCTCGTACAACTATACACTTTTCGCAAGCGTGGAATGAAGCGTGGCCCACTGTACCTTTGATATAGGATCTGGCTGGCGTATCACCTAAAATGACGTGGATAAAAATTTTCAGCTGTTTTCCATTGAAGTCCAGACCGTTTTTCAGCAAAGTGTTCAGTTCCTTGACGAAATCATTCAGAAAATCGGACAAGTTCTTTGGCTTCGAATGACCGTAATACGCTGCTACCGGAAATGGTTTGTACATGATCGGTCTTGTAAAAACCCTGCAGAGAATTGGCCGCAACTCGTTGTCCCCCTTTTTAAACATTCTGATACCGTCCACATGGATTTGCAAATATATTTTCCCGTCTGCATGAAGCTCTTCATTTATGCAATTTTTAAGACCATCCGCCAATCCAAGGTACATATATTCGCCAACAGATTTTTCATCACACGATACTGAAAAGCCCACTTTTCAGTCCTAGGCAGTTTATTTACAGACTCTTTTACGCCGTACCTTGTGATAAAAAATATCTTTCAATGCAAGAAATGCAAACGACTTGCCCGTCTCGACCTATTTAAGGCCCTCGCCTTCGGCTCGGGCTTAAAACTCGGTCTCGACGGGCAATTTTGTCGTTTGCAGTCCTTGCATTGAAAAATACTATTTCATCGTTATCGGGAATTTCAAAAATTGGTATCTCTTTCTTGTTGGTTTTTAAAAAGGTTGTTGCTGTCATCGGTAACTTCGGCAATAAACGTCTTTTTAGTAATTTCAATAAACTATTAGCATGAATGTGTTTAGTTTTGGATTCAATGAGCCACTCTTGCAAGTTTTTGTGATCTTTCATTTCTTCTTCCCGACTATCATTAGTATCATCACTGTCATCACTATTATCACTATCATTACCATCTTCATTACAACTATCGTAATTCGTACAACTAACTCCAGCACCATCATTATTCTCATCGTTATCGTCGTCACTATCTTGATCATCACTACCACTACCACCATCATCGTCATCATCACCACCACCACTGTCACCTCCACCTCCATCACCACTACTACCACTACCATTATAATCATCACTATCCATTAAACAATCGTTACCACTACCGTTAAATTCACTATCACTACCACTACTATCATCATAAATTTTTATTGCGTTATTAATTTCTAATCTAATTTTTTTTCTTTGCCTGTGCCTTTGCACTCGCGACATTTTTATTTATTATTAGAGGTATCTAGGCAACACTAAGTAATAAATAATAAATAATATTTCTTACCCATGCTAAAATCGACATCGGACCAAAGTTGAATATACTACGTCTATCCGACATGACAGCGTCGGCGAATTTAGTATTTCAAGCGAAAAGAATTTACTATGTAAATCAGAAACTTCTCTAATATCGGCAGGAACCCACATAGAACATTTTTCTTGCCTATGCCTGCAATTTGAAGAATTCTTGAATGCATTTAAACAGTATTAAAGAAGAAGAATTTATAAAAATAGCTAGGAAACCTTGAAATTTCACTAAAAATATCAACACTTACCTTAAAACCTTTAATTCTTACCTAATAATTGTGAATATTTTTAAATCAGATCTTTGTAAGGCACGGATAATTTTATAACGGTATAGTTTCATTATTATAAAATGCAAAAAAATCCGACTTCAATTTTTACCAGGGGAAAGTACTATAGTTTTCCGTTAATTATATTTGAGGTTCTGCAAATTCTGGCTTCTGCAAATTCGGGCTTTTGCATGTTTGCTATCCCGACTATTTTTTTTTTGTCATTTTATTTAAATTAAGGGATGGCTTTAGTCGAATCGAGGTGGTCAAATTCGAACTCTGTGGTGTCGGAAACATATTTTGGCACAGTTTATGGGGTCAATAATTGACTTAAAATCGATTTTTTACATAAGATTGCTATTTTTGGCTAAAAAAGGGTTTTTGGCTAGTTAGGAGTAATTCTGATCAAAAAGGGGTGGTTATATTCGGATTCTACGATGTCGAAAACGTTTAGCATGATTTAAATCCCAAAATAAATTGTCAGAGGGGTGACAATCGACTTGAAATTTAATGTTTTACAAAAAATTATTACTTTTGGCCAAAAAAAGTTGTTCGGCTAGTTAGGGGTGATTCTAATTGAAACGGGATGGTCATTTTCGGATTCTACGACGTCAAAAACAAAAAAAAAATAGTTTCGGTCATAAAGAATTACTCAGAAAGTTTTGGAAAAGTTTGTTTAAAAAAATGCCAAAAAAAAAAAAAATTTTTAAGCCCAAAATTGTGGTGAGCCACCCCTAAACGTGATCGAAAAAATCTAACAAAATTGCCTTTTGTTTTTAGACCATAAGAAATGTGAAAATCGCATGAAGAACAAAATCGGGAAGTATGATAAATTTGAACCACCTAATGGCATAGGTGTCCATTTTAATATCTGCTTGTCATCGAATAAAATTATAAAATAATTCAAACTAAATAAAATAAAACAAATTAAAATATAATCCACTTCTCCACTCTTTTATCCCGATTTACTGGACCCAGAATTTGCAGAACCCCGCGGGGTTCTGCAAATTTCGGGGTTCTGAATTTCGGGGGTTTGTCAGGGTCCCAAAATTTTATATACAAAAAAAAACTGTAATAAAAGTCGATTACATTAGTGGATTTAATTAAAAAAAAAAAAAAATTGTGTCCTAAAAAAAAAAATTAGTGTAAACTTATTAATTCAACGGATAATCTAAACACACATTTATATCAAGGTAAGTCCTCTGGCAAACAGATGAATCACGTGGTATTTGGTCACGTGAACATTTGATTACGTAAGTTTAGGCTGGGTGGTCACGTGAGATGTATGGGCATAAGTGACCTGCCTCAACATGGATCAAAGTTATGTCAACCTACCTCAACTATAACAACGTGGAGTGTGTGCTGTCACGTGATTATGTGTGGTGTAATGACGTGGCACGACTCTAGGTTGCTTGGGTTGAGGCAGGTCATAATGCTCCAGGATCCCCCTTACATTACTACTAAAATTATTTCCTAGAGCCTTTCAATACTTCAGTATTTCTTGGCTGTTCTTGTATTCCTTGTACCTGGCCACAACCCTTTTCATCCTCGCACTCAGCATTTCATACTTTCTTTTTTCCTTAGTTGGCGAGTGACCACTCTCTAATTTTTCAATCGCTCTATCTATCCCCTTTTCTTCTTCCTGCAAGTGCTTTAATAAGACATAAAGGGAGGGGTGGCACCGGTTTCGGCACCCACCTGAGTTTTTAGCCATCATCGGCTTCGGACCCCTGGCCTTAATTTTATTTTTTTTGCCCGGTAATGCAATGCTTCAAGCTTATGATTTATAAACCTAAACCAAAATCACAATGGATTTGGCTTATTTGAAAAAACCTGAATCACCTTAAAATCTTTCATTTAAAAAAAGGGACGAGTCCGCAGATTTCGCTAGAACATGTCCACTTTTCTAGATTTGTGATTTAATATGAGTGTGAGCTTATGGACTTTAAGGAGATTTTAATTATCACCGCCGCTTTTAAAATAAAAAGTACACAATGGAGGAGGTTGACATATCTCCCTTTTGTAATTCATTCATGTAATGATATGTAAAATTCACGGGATTACTTTCCCGCGACATTGCCTTGTACGTAACCAACCATCGTAAAAATGAGCTAATTTAATGTTAACACCCATTTGCTCTGAGTGAAATGTTGCGCGATTTAAAGGATTTATAATATCAATTTGATGTCTGCAGATGTGTGAAAATTTTTCCCGTCATTATACGGGAAAATAAAGGGGAAAAAAAAGCCATAAGAAGTGTGCGTATTTAGTTTCTGGACTATAATGAACACCATTGGGCATTTACGCCGCTGTTAACAGATTTTATTTTTATTTTAAGCGATTACGTGAATGGTTATTTTCTGTTTTTTTTTTAAAGTTAATCGTTAAAATGTTTATGTGGAACATTAATTTGGTTTTATATTTAGCGTTGGTCGTAATGATAATGAGGTGAACTAAGTACTTTTATTTCAAGCCTTTCTCTGCTGGTCCGCGAGGAGTGCTGCATGTCCTGAGTCGTAGCCAATTACAATTCATCGCTATTGACAATTTTAGAATTTGGTTCACCGTAAAATTTGGAAAGATCCAGATCGAATAATTCTGGAACATTTTCTCTGACCTTTTTGTGGTCAGTTCTGCGAAAAAAATGCACTTTGAAATTTTTTAACTTTTTTAACATGAAACCATATCCGTGCGTCGGAGGTGAACTAACTTATTTCCATCGTAAATGTAATTGGAGATAGTTTGTTTCGACTGTTTGTGAAAATCATGTGACTACAAGTCTACGCTCATGTTGGTGTAAACTTGTGGTCACGTGACACTTTCATGAAATGTCGAAACAGACTATCTCCAATCATATTCACGATGGAGATACGTTAGTTCACCTCCGACGCACTTAAATTCTTCATTTTCGAAACAAATATTTTTAAAAATGATTATCCCTTGGGCTAAATTTGTTAACAGATGTGCCCTCATGGGTCTGGAAAAATGTTGTCCATTTAATGCTTTTTTACATTTCGCGACCTCAGTCGAATAGGGTTCTATCTTGTTTTGAGAGAATTTTACAGGAGAGCGTTTTGAAAGTTTGGAATTTTTTTACTCTGCACTGAAAATGATTTTTAAACTTTTTTTTGAACAAAAAGTTTAATTCGTTATTTTTGATTAATAATTTAATTTTTTATTTCCAATTAAATGAAAAAATCTATCAATTATTGTAAATTACCCGTTGCTATTTGATTCCCCTATACTTTAACATGGGAGTTCTGGTGGAACAAAGTTCTATCTGCGTCTTCTTAAAAATAAATTAGTCGTACGGAGTTCTATCTGTCGCAGATAGAACTTTGTACGGTTAACTTTTTTTCAGAAAACGCCAGATAGAACTTTGTTCGTTTCGAAATCTTCGAAAATAAGCCGAATTTCGAAATTTCGAAAAAAGCACATGAAAGACGAGAATTTAAGTAGTCCTTTTAAAAAAAAAAAAAAATCGAAAAAAAATGAGATAGAACCCTATTCGACTGAGGTCGCGATTTTTAATTGTAAATTAAATTTTAACATATTCAAACGTTGTTGAAACGTATAGTGTAAACATTATCTCTAAATTTCCTTTCCCGGAGTGATGGAAAAAAGATTTACGTCAATATATTCATAAATAAAAGCCATTTGGTTCGGGAAAGACTCAATGTATAAAGACTAATCCACCGTTTTGTGCCCATAATCCTCCCCTATGATTATGGCAAACCAAGCGTAGACTCGTCCAATGTCGGCAAACCAAGTGTAGGCTCAACCTTGTTTGTCCCAATCTCAGCTTGGTTGCCCCAACCAAAACGGGTTTGTGATGAGGATAGTGCATCACTATTTCATCACTTAGAGTCGGGTTATTGGTCGACCCGGTCTGCTTTTGCCTTGCGCCCATAATCTTCCGCCAATGGCAGACGATTATAGGCTCAAAGTCTCCTCTTCCAGAGCCCATTTTCGAACCGTCCGGGCATTTCTAAATGTGTCCCGAGCATTATCTGCATAAGATTTCCCTGCACGGGCGCTAAAATGATATCTTTTATCGCTTTTCCCTGGAAGACAGAAACAGTTCAGTAGCATCTTCTTTCTCTGTTTCGCTGTCGCCTCCTTCTCATTCCTCTGAAAAAAAAAAAAAAATATTCAAGAACGGCCGCGAGTACAACTTTTTTTTTTATTGCAAGAAATTCTTCTCTTAAAAAAAGCAAGTTTTAATGATTTATCATGCCGGATACATGAATTACCCGCTGTCGTAAAACTTAATTTTTAAACAAAAAAGTTTCCTGGTTTTTCGACGCACGAAAAATGAAAGCGACACCATACATAAAGTTGATTTGAAAACAGTGGCTGAAAGACATTTTTTTTTATCATCATCATCCTCTCGCTGCCTTTATTTTTTTGTTTTAGCAGAAAGTCTCATTTCGGTTTTTTTCCACAACATTCGATGTGAGACATATTTTTTTTTTCCTCTCCGGAATTAATTTCCATATTTTAATTAATTAAAGGTCATATCGCAAAAAACAAGCCCCTGTCTTACCCTTTCTTTTTCTCCGGATCGTATTTTTAATTTTAAACTTGGAAACATGATACGCTACGCGGATTTCTTGGAATCCCCCCCCTCCCGCACCTCCCCCGTTTTTCGATATATATGGCTCCAAGGTCCAAATTTTCCATGAGGATTGTAAATGACATACAAAGCGGTGTTGATTCGAATTTATGCATCTGACATTGAAACTGACAAGTCGGATGACGTCAATCCAAATATGATTCTCATTCCTTTCAACCTTAGTTTAACCTTTTCGGCTTTAATCAAAATTTGAACATTAAAATAGTGTAGTCGGGGAATCCTACAAAATGGCAAATGCAATAAAGAGGCACCAAAATAAACGAGACTTTGAGAATTTCAACTAAAACCCCGAGGACAAAACCTCTTTAATTTACGGAAGCCTTCGCGCCGAAATGATTATACGTAAATATTTCATAGTCCGTTCGGAAAAGTTAAAGTGCGAAATGCCCCATCCTTCCCCCCCCCCCCCCCCCAAAACGAGGTTTTAAACGTTTAGGAAGTTGTTGCGAATGCATATATTTCAAAAAGAATAAAAAATTCATTTAGATTTTTCTTTTCGAATTTATTATTTCTTTTTTTCATTTACCGTTCTTTCCCGACATGTTTCATTTCATTAAACTGAAATGAAAAAAAAAAAAAAGTGAAAAGTGAAAAGTCATGCAGACGTCGTCTTCTCCTTTTTTTTTTTTTTTTTTTTTTTTTTGATAAAAACTTTTGCTTATTAGAAGTGATTTTTCAGAGGAACTGCGACGCCTCTAATCAAAATTTCGATTCATTTTTTTTTTTTTTATATGTAGAAAATTTTGTAATTTACGGCCTCTTTTTAATTTTCTTAAAAAGAAATTATTAACATTTGTGTAACGGACGAGATTTTCCGGGAAGGAAAAAAAAAGGGGTGAAGGAAAAGAGGAAAAAAAAAAATTTTCCTTCTTCCTTTTTTTTGTTAGTAGATCAATCAGAGTGATTTGTGTGTACTGGAAACCAAATCAGGAATTTCCATATTTTATTGTACTTTCTTTTTTTATCTACAAATTTTTCCATTTTTTCCGGGGTTGCCTTTGTGCCAGAATAACTAAACTCGGCTCTAGTACCTCGCAGTCGGGTGATTCAAAAATCAATTTTTGGAGTTTCGAAACTCCTAGGTCCCATTCAAATATTACGTAAGCATGATTTTGATGAATTTGGACCTTCATCCCTTCCCGGGTGTAAGTATTTGGCCATATTTAGCTTATGGCGAAGATGGTTAATGCGGACCCCCCCTCCAAGAAGCTTACATAATACTTGAACGGCCCCATATCGGAAATAGTATATTACATATCAGTTGTGGAGATGGTGAATTACAGGCCGAGACTGGGGTTTACATTTGAAGAAAACTTCGCTGCTTCTGTAGAGGTTCTCCAACATGTTGGATGAAAATGTTTTGTAGTTCACTATTTTCAGTGAATGGCAAAGAAAGGTCTTAGGACCCAATTTGATGATGACTAGCTTTTCCTTGATCATTGACAGGAACGAAGTTCTGTAATGAAGCGCCTTACTGAGAACCGTAAATTGGGGAGATGTTGACAGGTGGGGCGAGATTCTTCGGTCTAAGAAAAGGTACAGCATGTTGAATTTTTTAAAAATAACTTAAAGTAAGGGAAAGAAGGGGAATCCTCTCTAGGTCCTTCATTAAGTGAAAACTAACTGTGGTTACTATCCGTTTGTATTAATCCTATATTGAGCGTTTTAATTTCACCACATTTGTCTTATAAAATCTACCGAACGACTAAGGACTTTTCTGTTAATTTTCATCTCATTCTTATTATGTAGTTATCTAGATACCGTATAATTAGCTTATGTGCAGTCCTAAATAATTAAATGAAGTCTATCTTACCACAAAACCATTTGAATATTTAAAACAAATTCGAACATGAATATCATATAAGTAAGTAAGCTAAGCATGGTACCTATGTTTGGTTTCACATTTATAAAGTTTGATTTAAAACTGGCACGGCTGTTCAAGTGACGTCACTCGATCATTGATGTTAAGCTTCAACGATCGGGGATAGTGACTGGATGGGTGACCGTTGCACATTGTCGCCTACTTTGTGCAACGGTCACCCATCCAGTCTGATATTTTACTTTCGTGGGCAACTTGGTGCGGCTGCTCAAGTGACGTCACTCGATCATTGAAGCTTAACATCAATGGTCGAGTGAAGTCACTTGAGCAGCCGCACCAAGTCGCCCACCTCTGTGGTTACTAAATTTTTATAGACCGGTCAATCTCGTCATTATCGTACACAGTTGAGTGACTTTATCACCAAACTGTCCAATGTTTTCGTTATTTGGCCAGGTACAACTACAAAAGCCTGCAGTTTGTCAGAAAACGCCTAAAGTAGCCGCTCGTATGCCGATCAAGCTGCTGCATAATAATTAGCGTATTCTCTCTTTCTTTTTTTTTTTTTTTTTTTAACTAATTTTAGAGAATTTCGCAATTTCCGCTTTTGTTCCACTTAACGATGCAAATTCTCTTCCCTGGATTGTGTCGTTGTCACATTGATTGATATTAGCTTTATGACGTCATCATTCGACTCTCTAAAGTCGGATATTTTACTTTCGATAATTTATTAAGGACAATGAGAGAAGAAGGAGGATAGAAAGGAAAAACCGAAACGGAAAATGAAGAGTGAACGAATTTCAAATGTTTCGCTTTGACTCCTCCGCAATATCTATTTCAGATAGCTTTTCATAGTTTCGTCTAATAATGAAATTTCGCTTTTCGATAAATCGGCAAAGAATTTAAACTCTTGATAGACGGACCATCAATTCCAGACGATTATAGCAAACGGGGGAAATTTTTAAGTTTTAATAAATTTTGTTCAGTTCTTCACAAACAGATGCAAGTCTTTAGTTCTAAAAGAGAGTCAGAAGGAATTAGTTTTTTTTTTTTTAAAGTTAAATTCTGCAAAGGATTGGGTGTTATTCAATTTTAAACATCATTTTAATTTTAACTTTAAAAAAAAAAGAATGAAATAGGCGCTGCATTAAAAAGTTTTGTCCTCAGAAAAAGATTCCAATTTCCTCAAATCCGAAAATGTTGAGTTAAATGAAAAGTACATTTTCACAATAAAATACAACATTGTTTAACTTAACTTAATAAATGTCCTCTTTCCCTGTTCAACGTGACAGATTTATGTAATTTAAAATAAACTTTTGAACTTATAAATGAGATGAGGACTCCTTTTCCTTTAAAACAAACAAATTCAGACCGTATTGCATTTTCTGTAGCCCTGACAGTTTAACTGAAAAATTTCCAATGTTTTCTGGATTAGTCTGCGATGGATGGTCCATCTATCAAAAGATTATATAACTTCGCCTAAGGCTTAGTCGTCTAAAAACAACGATACTATTGGAAAAATTCTTTTAACTCCTCATCTAATTTCTTACGAATTAACATTCTCTTGAAAAGCATTTCCGGATTTATCGCGACTGCTTGGTCATGAATTTTTACATTTGAGAATACTCCTTGAAGGGATACCACTCTCATATTCCTTTTGAATTTAATGTCTCCAAAATTTTCACAGACCATTTGATTCGTTACATCTTCTCCAATTTTTCTCGCTCGGTGGCAAGTCGCTACATTTGTACCAACGATTCCGTTGGTTAGTGAAACTAATTCTGGATTCTTAACAAATGGATTGTGACCTTTAAGCCATTTAAATATTACGTTATCATGAAGTCGGCCCTTATCGATTTTTTAAAAATCGGTTCACCATTTTTTTAGATATAATCCGGAAATATAATTATACTATTTAAGTTAGGTCCTTACTCATTTCAACAAAAAAAATACGATCCATATACCGATAACCCCAACTGAGAAAATTATACACCCCTTATTGCTTGTATCTTCGTTTTGCGTTTGGCGAAATATGAGGACTGGGATAAAATGTTTGTCCGGACATTCGCAGTGAACGAATCCCTAAGCCAGAAAGTCACTTTCCTAGGGTCAAGAGAATCCTTACTGGGGACATCTAATTCCTTATGTAGTTGACATAGTGGTTAAGGATTCAAGTCATATGATTCTCTAGCCAAAGACCTCTTGAGCCCTATTAATGATCATTGCCAATCAATCCCTATTTTGTTCCTGTTTTTACAAATTAAGGGGTGTTTTTTTTCCATGATTGCAGCGTAACGAGAAGTGAAATAACACTCATTGAGAACAATAAAGTAAATTGAAGTATCAGAGTTCCATTCCCTTCGAATTTATTTCTACTCGTAAGATTTAGTCTTTTTTTTGTTCTTTACAATTCTTTCGGGGTTTTAGATTAAGTTCCAATGTTTTTTTTTTTCCTCCCACGCAACATGCTTTCTAGCAGCATTTTCCCTTCGATAAAATACAAAGCATTTGTTATCTCAAATAACTCGGTTTTAATCGCTTCCTAATGGCCTTTTCAAATCAGTGTTAGCAAGGCAGTATCGGAATTAGTAAAGTTGCTTTTTTTTTTCTTTTCGTCTTCTCCTTCGTTAACATTTTCCGATGAAGCCCTCCTTTAGCCGAGAAGTAATTTTGAAACTTGGAGAGGGAAATTCCTTGTAAAGTATTGATTTACGAAAGGTCATTCAAAAGTTGTAAGAAGTGACGGAGAGGATTTGGCGACAAGGATGGGAAAAGTTGTTTATTGCATCAGCTTTTTGCAGGAGGGGAGTTTGAAATTTTAATCGGGAATCGTCTTTAGCGCTTTCAACAACAGATATTAATTTTTTTATTTTTGCTTTATCGACCGCTGGGAGAATAAAGCATTGTTTTTAGCACAAATTTCAGATTTGTACACATTTAAGTCTGTTCACACATTTTAAGGTCCCCTGATACCAACCTATTGTGGCTGAGTAATTTAAGAGCTTGAACCGGTTTAAGCGTCAAGGAGCCCTTCAGAATTGCCCCCGGCGATAGAGACGAATCCTTGGGTAAGGGCAGATTTTCGAAAAATCTATTTCCTTGTTTGAATGTCGGAGTTACGGCGTTCTTTTTGAGTTCGGAGTGATCTGGTCTGCTGACCGTAGACGATGGCCTTGTGAACCTTCTGTCGACCCTTCCATATGTTCTCGTAAGTTCTCTTCTAATTTTATCAATCGGTGAAGGTTTTCTTTTTCGATGATCTGGTACTGTTCGTTGGTGTTTGGGTAAAACTTTCGGCTTTTCGTTTTTTTTTTTTTTTACTGTTCAATCAGCCGTCTTAGTATTGTTCAATTCCAACCGTTTCCTCCTAGATTACTTAATGTGTTTTTAATCAAATTTTTTAACTCAAGTCTACAATTTTTGAATGAATAAACGTCTCGTACTCCTATAAATCTTCTATTGAACTTCTATAGGAGTACGAGGCGTTTATTCATTCATTATACAGTCTTCAGCGCTTTATTCAAAGATTCTACAATTTTTTATTGAAAAATTTTTATGTTTCCAAACATTTTCTTGAAACGTTCAAGAACTTGTAAATTTCTTTTCAAAAGAGCTCTAAACAACAATTTTTTTATTCTCCAAATTTTACATTCTTATATTTGTTTTCGACATTCGATCTGACTTCGGAATCGAAATCAGCAACCCCCAAAACCCCCGTAACCCAAATTTCGTGACAATCTAACCATTTTTAAAAATTCACCCTTCTTCGATATTGTCCCCACTTTTTCAGGGAGGAATGATCGGAAAAAAATTTTATGACCGTGGGATCTTGTTTTGGGTCATAAGTTTTATCATTTCCACCCATGTTTTAATTTTTCCGCTTTCTCGGCGAAGCGGAGCGAAGCGGAGCGAAAATTCTCCGTAAGTTCCATTTTTTCCCGTATATTTAGTTTAAAAACAAACTTGATCAGCACGAAATTTCACAATATTTGAAAATATAAAATTAGGGAGCGTAACAACATTTTTCCGACATTATAAATCCGACTAGACACTCGACAGAAAAAAGGGCGCGAAATTTTGGAGGTATATGATCATGCGTGAAAGTTCGAAAAAATATTGATTTTGGGGCACTACCGCCTACACTTTTTTTTCCCCAATCAAGCCACTTATTTTTTGCTCCTTCCCCCCAAAATTTTCCCACCTGGAACGGGGTAGCTTTTTTTAAAAATTCACCGTGACCGATAAAAAAAAGAACCTTTCACCCTGTTCGGGTAGCGCACTGCAAATTTCGAAACCATCCATTGTTTTTATCTTGATTCCGTCAGGGAAAGGGTAATTTTTTTTTTTTGGCCTTAAAATTAATCCCCCCCAGTTGCGAGACATGAAAATCCGTTTATCTTGCTTTTGTTATTGCTGCTTTTCAAAGTTGGAACGGAGCTGATCGATTTGTACTCAAACTTTGTTGGCACTAATCACTAGGGCATGGCGACCGGGTTCAAAGAAGGGATACATCTCATTTCCATATTCCTTTAAAATGAAAAACAGAATTGCTAATAGATTTCGAGGACGTATATAAAGGCAAAGATATATATGAGTTTGGAGATTCGATTATCGATATTTGAAAAGTCACCCGGGCGTGTGAGCCTTTTACCTGTGATAAAACTTTTTTTTTTTTTTTTTTTTTTTATTGTCGGAAAATCTTTTTCGATACTTTCTTTATGAGGAAATCTTATGGAGCTGAAAAAATCAAATTTAAAACTGAAAAAGGAAGGTGGAGGGGGGCTGTTCATTTTTGCTCGATATTCTCGGAATTATTCGGAGGGAACACCCGCAAGGAGTCGGTTTTAAAGTTTTGATTCATTTTTTATTCAAGAATCATCAGGTTGCTGATGAAAATGAAACTGGAAGTGAAAAAAGGAACCCGAATTAAAAGCTCTAAAGGAGATCATTATTCACGGTCGGATGGGAGAGGATTAACGTAAAACACCGGATATTCGAAAAATAAGGGTGAAATTGAAAATTTTGGGGGAAAAGTTTTATAAAATGCGAGAAAATTTTGCGTTTTCCTCGCCATCGTCGTCGTCGTAATCGTTAAATATTTTAAGGAGCCCCCCTCTTTTTCCTTCCCCCTTCCTTCCTTTCTTCTTAATCATTGGAACACGCAGCAATAAGGCCTTTTATGACTTCCATATATAAAAGCTCCCATAAAAGAGCTAGGTTTACGGTTGGATGTTTTAAAAGGTTGAATCTTCCTTCTCGGAAAACTTTAGGAGTCGTGACCGGATTCGTGGTCACCCGTGGAAAACTTGGTTCATTGTTTAACCATATGGGGATTGTATTGTTTTGAAATGTGTCATGAAAATTCATCTCGGTTGTATTTTCCTTTTCCCCCGCATTTTGAAAAAAAAAAATTTTTTTTTCCTCTACCCTTTTGGCGATGCGAAAGTCTTCAAAAGAAAAATTATTCGTGCTGTTGGTTCGTTTGTTTACTTTTTTTTTTTTTACGTTTTTATAGTTTTTTTCGCAACGGAGAAATCGATCGGCCCCTTTCCCTATTTGGAAACGATCCAAAACCCGAAAAAAGAAAAGTTGTCTGCGAAAGGAAATAAACGGCGACGTTTAGTCTCGTTTCCAGACGGCACATTTTTTCGAACGTATTTGACGATATACTTTTTTTTTTTCTTCGACGGAGAAAAATTAAAATCTTGAGAAAAAAGGAAACAAGGAGTCGGTTAAAAACGGAAAGTTGGTTATCTCCTTAAAATCGTTTAATAATCTTTCCGGTCGTTATTTTTTAGATGGTTCCTTTACCGGGGAAAGAAGATAGGAGAGGAAATTACAATTTTCTTCGACTTCTCTTGCAGAGAGAGAGAGGATGATTTTGAAACTGGCCTGGAGAATTTCGAAAGTTTATTTAAACATAAGGAAAGGATTTATTGTTTTCTTTAGCACCTTAAAAGTTTCGAGTTTGCGAATCCTTTCGATTACGAATTTCTGGGTGTTATATTTTAGTGATTTTGAGAGTTGTACAGTTTGGAGCTTGTACAGATGAGTTCCATATATGGAATTCATCAACATATATGTTGTTTTGGAGACTTTGAACAGTAGGGTGTTTAAATTGAATTGAAATGAATTATAAATTTAAAAGCACTAACTGTTCATAATTGAACTATTAATAAGTGTATCCTGTCGCAATAATTTTAAAAAATAAATATCACAGAATTCTTAACGAAATTGATGAGTATTTTTTGGTGATTGGACATGTATACACATATTTTTAACAAAATATTTTAAAAACTATAACAAAAATTTGAATTTGGCAGTGATGAAAAAAAAAATCGATAGATTAGCTTACAACTGCAATTTTTTAAAAGAAAATTAAGCTGATTAGAAATTAAAAAGACAAAATACAAAACTCTCACAGAATTTGGCAAAAAAAAAAAAAAAAATGGATTAGCTATCGACTGCAAAAAGTAAATTAAGCTGATCAGAAAAAGAAGCAAAGCTTGAGAAGATGTCGAGGTCAGGAAAATGTCGGGTGTTCCATATTTTGCGAATTTTCATATTTGAATAAGTGCACCCCTGGAATCGGTTCTCTCTGTGGCACACATGGACCCTAATTTTTTTCAGATTTTTTACTCGACGGTAAACTGGGGGCGTTTTGCCGTCCAGTTGCGCTTTAAAGTCGAAAAATTCCCGCAAGGCTAAAAAAATCGTCAATTTTTTTTTTTTTTTTTTTTTTTTTTTTGACGAGTCTGAACTGAACTCTATTTTTTTATTTAGTTCGGTTGGAGCTAAAAGTCAGGATTATCATGTTTTGTCACTTCAAGCTGATTTTTTGCTCATTTTTTTTAAAAATTGTCGATTTTTTCACCCTTATGGGAATTTTCCAAGTCTGGACAGTTTTCCGTCGAGTACCTAAAAAACCTGAAAAAATTTATGTTCCATATGTGCCACTGAGAGGAATAGATGATGCACATATTCTTCTACCTGTGTCCAGGCGTAGGCGACCATCAATGAAACTTTTATATTCGCCTCTATCGGAGGCAATTCTGAAGAGCTCCTCGACGCTTACTCTTAAATTACGAAGCCACGACAGGTTTTTCCGGCCTATTCTCCGTTTTCCTTCGATATGTCCCTGAATGATCGTCTTCATGATGCAAATATTAGGTGGGCCAAAAAAAAAAAACGCGGAAAAATATCTTTTGCACATAATCCGAAGTATTAAAAGTACGAAAAAACTTAAAGTAATTAATAAGACGAAACACTTTTTATTACTCTTCTAAGTAGGGATTGACACAACAAATTTCAACAAAATTTCGAGAAATTTGCTCAGATTTTGGTTCTGGACGTGTAAGACTCTAAGGATTCAGATTCAAAATTTCTTGCTCAAGATCTCGCAAGATTTCAAAAGATCTCGGAGGATCTTGAGCAAGAAATTTTGAATTCTTAGAGTCTTGCACGTCCAAAACCAAAATCTGAGCAAATTTCTCGAAATTTTGTTAAAATTTGTTGCGCCCATCCCTACGTCTCAGCTATCCACGATTCAAAACATTTCTTCGCGACCTACTTATGAAACTAAGCCCCTGACCGATGACAGATCGCTCATTCAGCGTTTTCCGGTCAAGAACCCAGCTCGCGTTTTTCATATGATTTTTATTCCCATCCTATCAAATCTCCCCCCCCCCCAAAAATAATCTGAAAAACCTTAACTTACAACAATATGGCTTAGTTTACAACAATTTTTTTTTTTTTTTTTTTTTTGAACATGATATCTTGGACAAGACGAACTGTTTCTATTGTCTGATAAGTCTGTTCTTACGACCGATTTTGCTCGCTCCATCTATTAAAAATGTATCCATGTACCAAGTTTCTAGCACAAACTAAACACCTCCTCCTCATTTCGCCTGATAAAACTTTTTCATGGAAGTCCTCGTAGCATCTTTGGCAGATTCTGTGGCCACAGTTTAGAAAGCACACCCTGTAGACATTGTTTCTCGGCCGAAAAAGGAAAAAAAAAAAAAACATGAACTAATTCGTGCGCGACTGTGCTTTTTAGATATTTGATATAATTTCCGGTACCCTTTAACTGTTTTCGGTTTAATTTAATCACAATTTTCACTCTGTCTTTTTCTACCCGCTTGCCGCGAAATTTTTCCGCCACAACTCTATATGTTGCCCCGTATTCGTCGGACAAATCTGAGGCCGAGGAAAACATAATTTTTTGAATGTTCCAATTCTCCCCCGGCCTCAAAGTGGTGAACTACCGAACCGATTTCGAATTCATTTTTTACTGTTATTGATGACATCTATAAATAATAGATACGGGAAATATCTATTATTTATAGATGTCATATAGATGTCATAGATATAGTTGATTCGAAGTCTTGCCTTAAACAAGAGCGTTAATACGTTATCAATTTACATTGTACGTTCTTCGTATGTCTTACTGTGCCTGACGGTGTCATCAAAATATTGTAGGCAAATCGTCCTAGTACCGGTCGTGAACATGTTCCATGAGCCTCTGGAACGTTGCAGGCGCGTTCGATAAGCCGAAAGGCATTACTTTCCACTGGAACAATCCCCTAGGAGGCTCGGTGAAAGCGGTTAGTTCCCTGCTGTCCTCGGACTGAGGTATTTGATGGTAACCTGATTCCAAATCGATTTTACTGATAATCTTTGCGTCCTTGAACCGATTGGTGATCTCCCTCATGTGTGGCAGTGGAAACGAGCACGGCACTGTCCATTCGTTCAGGAACCGATGATCCTGGACGAATCCGATCCGATCCGAATCCTGATCCCCCAGTTTTCTTTTCAAAGAGGACTATAGGCGAACTCCACGGAAGAGATCTTTCTTCAATAAGCCCTTTTTCGAAGTATACCACCACATTCTGTTCAGGGCAAAGGAATGAGAAAAAGGATGTATGACTGTGTCGGGAAAAAAAAGGGGGAAAAAAGGTAGTAGAATTGTTTTAAAAATCTGTCGACAAAACTTTCGCTTTTTAGTTTTGTCTCTAACTCCCCTTGCCTTCTTGCTTTTTTTTTTTCCTTCTTCTTTTTCCTCATGAAACTTTTGGAACGTTTCCATTAACCAAGTTTTGTCAGCTTGACATAGGTCTAACACGGTCCAACAATTTTTTTTTTTTTTTTTTTTTTTTTTTTTTTTTTTTTTTTGCGGAGTTTTTACCCTTGTTTTTCTTGGTTGAATAGCCATCCTATTTAACGTAATAGCGTGTGACCATTCGACAAGAAATCTTTTTTTTTTTTTTTGATCACCTGATATCAAATTTTTAAGATGAAACATTATAAAAATAGAAATTTGATTTATGGGGGGAGTAAAAAAAAATTTTTTTAAGATGATTAAGTTTTCTTTGAGAAGTTCTGGTTACACAGCACAGTGGGCCACAAAAATTTATTTTTGGCCAAAACTTAGGCGCAAAAAAGCGCAAAAATTGAAAGCGGATTTTTGATTTAGGACCTCTAGGCAGTAAAAAATTGTATGCAAAAGGTAACGTAATTTACTAGTAAAAAAGGGAGGGAGGGGGGGGGGGCTACTTGGAATTTATGTTAATTTTTATGAAATTTAAGAATTTACGAGAACAAATTTCGTTTACTGCTTTTTAATACCCAGCACAGGAAAATGCTAAGAACGTTTGGCGGGGAAAAACCGGAGCAAGGTAGAAAGATGGAGGTTAGTTTTTAGGGGTCGTCCATGTGTTACGTAACGCAAAATAGGCCACTTTTTGACCCCCCCTCCCCCCTTGTAACACCCCGTAACGCAACCTGTAACCCCCCCTTCGTTATTACGTAACACGGACCTAACCCCCCCCCCCTTTGAAAAATATTCAAATTTCGTTTTTGAAGTAAAAAAAAATTTACTTACGGAGGCCTGTAGCTATCCGTTTTAATGTGCCTCCGTGAACCTCTCTGGCATCCACGTGATAAAGAACCGTTACACGGAGAGAATGAATGATTTAAGCTTTGTTAAAGAACCCAGCAGAAAATAATAGGAATTCTGCTGTCGGATAAAGTTTACATTTAACAACAAACAAAAGAAAAATAACGAATGGAATTTTATCCGATAGCAAAATTCCTGTTATTTTGTGCGGGGTTCTTTTGATATTCACCCTAAAGTTTCTTTTCCTGTGCATGTCGATGTTGTACTGTACTAGCTAATTAGCTAGCGTAAAAAGTGTGGTCTGACGTCTGATCTGATCTGTAAACACTGGATTATGACAAGTTAAGAAAATTTATATGACACACGGTAAAAAATTTTATGTAAAAGTAACAAAAAAAAATATGTAGCCCTTTTTATTTTACATGAGTTGTGTTAAATCTTCAATTTTTTCGAACTTTTCGAATTCCTGACGCTTATGTTAAATGAAAAGGGCTACATCTTTTTTATGTTTCTTTTACATAAAATTTTTTACCGTGCATATGAATTAAAAAATAAGGAGATTTATATATTTTCGATTACAATTTCGTAACTGCACAGTGAAAAATATTACCTATGTAGTTAAAGTGTTAAAATCGGTGTACACAATTTTTTCTGTTGTTTTTTCCAAAAGGTAAACATAAACAAAAAACAACATAAAAATTACGTAGACCTATTTTTACATAATTATGTTAATTTTTACATAAAATTTTTTACTGTGCGCTTTTTATGCCCAGCATGGGAATGCTAGTTTTTTTGGGGAAAAAAACGGAGCAGGGTAGAAAGATGGAAAGGAATTTTTTGAGAGATGGGGGTTTTATTTCGAGAGATTGGCATCTTAGCTAGTTAGTTTAGAGGTTAAAACAGCCCGAACCAAATACAGTTCTAGTCCTCCATGGGTACGAGTTGTTAATTTTTCTCAAAAATTCCTTTCCATTTTTCTACCCTGCTCCGGTTTTCTCCCCCCAGAAAACTGCGAGATTAAACCTTACGGGCGGAATAACAATCTGATGTTCAAAGAATGATACCCCATGTTGGCTGTTAATACCAACATAGCAGTATTCCTTTGCCTGTGCCAAGTCACACTTTTTAATTTCACCATAAAAGATTTGGGTGATTTCGGAGATATTTGCTTTAGCGCTCAAGATGAGCTTAACGATATCGAAGTAAGTCAGACTTGGGTTGTTGAGACTGATGTCTGGTTGAGCCCAAATCCGACCAATTCCATTCCAAATTTTATTACCAATTCCATTACCAATTCCATTCCAATTGGATAATTTTTTGAGCTCAGGTGGACGGTGTATTAAATCTTTAAATAATTCCACACTTTGTGTCCGAAACTAATATATTTTAAAACTATAATTACGGAGATTCTGGTTTTGTTGTTACTCGTTTTTGTTTAAAATTTCGTTAGCATAAATAATGTGATCATTCTCGATTTTTTAACTGTTATTTTTTAGTTAAAAGTTAATTTTAATTTTAATTTTTTTCTGTGATTTCTTTTACAGCTGATGATGGGTTGGTTGCCCGAAATGACCGTCCCGTGTTGAATAGTTTTAAAATATATTAGGTTTCGGACACATAGGGGTCATACATAAATTACGTAAGCATGGGTTAGGCCCTTTTTGCACGCTTTATCCTATTTCGCTTATGCTTAGCTTATGGGTAAGATGTCAAATCTGGACCCCCTTCCCCCCCCCCCCCAAATGTGCTTACGTAATTTATGTACGACCCCCAAAGTGTGGAATTATTTAAAGATCCATTCCAAATTCTTCTTCCATTCCAAACCCCTGAAGTGGATTTTTTTTGGAGTAATGTATATTGAAGTTTCCGTTCAGAAAAAATCTTAAAATCGTTTCGGAAAGATCATAAAATTGTCGAAATAAAGATAAATCGCCAAGAGTTTACCTTTTTCTCAAGTTTTTTTTGAGGAATAAAAAAAAAACTGAAAAGAAAAGTTAAAAGAAATTTCCAATTCGAATTTAAAAAAAAAAAAAAAAAGATGTCGAGATTTACAGACTCTACGGATGAATAAAAAATTTACCGCATTTCCAACGTTAAGGGAATTAAGAGAACTGAAAAGTTGTGGCTTACAAAAACCTTAGGGAGTCGGGGAGGAAAGCTCAAGAAAACCATTTGGAAGTTCTAAAATGATTATCATCGACTTAGTTCGTTAATGCAAAATAAAAAGGTTTGAGGGATTTCCCTCCGGCACGCGTTTCACCGTGGACGATTTTCAACCGTCGCACATCAGGCGAATCATTTATTGTTGAGAAAATTATAAAACAATTTACAACAGTTTTAGTCAAGTAAAATAATGCAGAAAAGGGATGGGGGAGGAAAGGTCGCTTGGGCTATCAACAACGACCCTCTTCTTTATTTCTGGGAAAACTGGTAATTATGTTGGAATTCCTTTTTAGGAGTTTACCCGCCCTAATGAACTTTTGCGTTTCGGTCCAGATGGCGTGACTTTTTTTTTTTTCGGGAAACAAAACATCAGTGACGGGTAATTCCCCACACCAAACTGGGGGAAGTGTGTTTTCGCATTCGCTCCTCGTCCTTTTTTACTCCTTGTTTTTAAAAGGTATAATTCTTCTCTGGAGAGAAATCGTCGAGGAAAAGACAATTACCGGACAATCTCGAAAAAGAGAGAGAGAGAAAAGCAAAGGAAAGGTTTTCGTTGTTCTTAGCCTTTTTGGTTCGGTTTCTCCGGCTTTCGCTTGCCGCAAGGAAGGACTTTCCATGTAAAACTTAATTACGATTTTCAACTGCGGAAAGATAATGTTCCTTTTGGTAAAAGAATAAGATTTTCCTGTTATTGTTATGAAGGAATCATCCAGTGGCGTAATGTGGATGAGTCACGTGGTAAATCCCAAGTTGGATTCGTCATCGTCGGGAACTGTTATTAAATCATAAGTTTATGATCATAGTATCATTAGTTGCTTATGACCGCAGAATTGGTTTATTAAATATTATCAGTTGGACACTTTTCCAATGAAACTAGATGGCGTTCCATTGGTCATCTACTTTTGCCAAATAAAACTATTAACGCATCGGTTCTTGCAATTGCTGCATGCACTCCTTTCATATTTCCTAGTACATTTTTCAAAAATAAAGCATGCACATTTCCTTTTGCGGTGTTATTTGAACAGCACGGATGTATTAAAGGACAGTCATTCGATCTTTTTTCCAACCCCGATTTATCGCTAGTAATATGTTCTGCTAATGGATTCCTATCAACAACCGAGACGACCTGACCGATTTCTGCAGTTAACGTCTTTATCGCTTTAACTTCACTACTGGCACCTTTTCTTTGGCACCATTCATTGGCATCATTCGGCACCTAAAATCGTGTGAGCGTAGGTGGATTTAGAACCTTCTTGTTCTTACGATGCCATACCTCTGTCCAGGCGTAGGCGACCATCAATGAGACTTTTATATTCGTCTCTATCGGGGGCGATCCTGAAGAGCTCCTCGACACTTAAGCCGGTCCAAGCTCTTAAATTACGCAACCACGATAAGTTCTTCCGGCCTATTCTCCTTTTTCCTTCGATATGCCCCTGAATGATCGTCTTCATTAGAACAGACTATGGAAAATTAAAATGTTGACACAACTTTAAGCACCCCCCCCCCCCCACCCAACCTTCCATCATAAAAAAAAAAAAAATTTACCTATCATCAAGTGAGCGGGGACTTTGTGAACCGAATTTCGTGTAAGCAAAGGTGGATTAGAGTCCACCAATAAAGACAAAAATTTTGACACCCAACCGAGCCTCCCTACCACCCCCACTTTAATTCCAAAAAAAAAAATCATCTTAAAGTGATGTGAGCGAGACCTTTCTAACTTGAATTTCGTGTGAGCAAAGGTGGATTTAGATTCTTCTAAATAAGACAAATTTTTTGACACCCAACCGAGCCCCCCTACCACCCCCCACCTAAGTTCCAAAGAGAAATTTAATGTCATGTTAGAAAGGCCACTTAGGTGGGGGGTGGTAGGGGGGCTCGGTTGGGTGTCAAAATTTTTGTTTATTTAGAAGAATCTAAATCCACGTTTGCTCACATGAAGTTTCATGTTTTCGGTTTGTACCTGAGAGACTTGGCGAAAAATTTTCTATGTGGGTCGAATGTCCGGTAATTTGACTCAGGCCCATACACTAGATTTGAGAGTTTCATTGAAATCAATGTCTTTAATAAAACAGCGTGGGCTCAGTATTATATTGTTCTAGATACACTTCCCGGGTTGACACGCGTTTTTCATAAGCTAAGTACAGGGGACTAGTGTCAACCTGGGAAGTGTATCTAGAACAATATAATACTGAGCCCACGAGGTACGTTTCTAAGCCCGCCCACATAGACCTTTTCCATCTATAGGATGTCTATAAGATGTCTACATTTGAGAATGGATATCTAATAGATATCTAAAATTTTGCAATAGCTAGCTAATAGCCATCTAATAGCTAGCTATTTTTCGAAATGTCCTCGCTATTAGCCGGCTAATAGCAGGCTATTTTTTTAAGGCTATAAAAAGGCTATCGTACCGTAACCAGAACCTTCGCTCTGTTACACCGCTGTAGCTATGCTGTTTATAAAACATTTTTTTAATTTCTTTGTGACTTTTCTGGGAGTAGAGTTCTGTTATATGTAGGATTCGATATTGCACATACAGTATAACTAAATAAAACTTTTCAAAATTTTTATAATTTTTTTATTAATCAAAATAGTTGTATCATAATGTAATTAAATCATAATACTGTAGTAATAATTCCCTCTTTTTACTGCATTTCCGGCCCGGGGGTGCAAAGAGTATAGCAACAACTTGTTATGTCTCCTAGAATGAAAAACAGAAAAATTAGTATTTATTTTTTACTTTATATTTTAAGTTGTTATACACGGCGGAACAATTTTTATGGCGGTGTTTCCTATGTTTACCTTAATAAAATCACACCACAAAAATCGTTCTACCGTGTATGTTATGTCCAGCATAGAAAGTGGATCTTCCAATTGAAATCGGAACTTCGCTTGGGGGGTTCCAAGTTAAACCCACTTTCCGGTTGGAAGTAAAACCCACTTTAGACGCTAGATTTAAAACATTTCGTAAAACAAACGTAACCAACTAACACCCATTACATTACAGCTAAAATCTACAAAGCTGAATGCTTAGCCAATAAAATAAAAAAAAAGCAAATTTGAATATAAATATATTTGCTAGATATCGATTACTTCGCTAATTTTTTAGTTATGTTTAGATATCTACGGGATAAAAAGGTCCATCTGGGCGATAATCTTAATAATGTCAGTATAAGGTTTATGTAAAGTTGTATTGTTCTCTGAAACTCCGCTTTATCTGCCACGTATACTTCGGCGATGAGATCAATGATTAATTTCTTCGGTACTAAGTGGTGGCAGGTAGCTTCCACAGGCGATTTTTTTGGTACTAACCTCTGCAATAAAATAATTTAAAAAATTAATTTAATAGTACCTAGAAAAATTTTATTTGTAGCTTTACGATCTCAAAGCTGATTAAAGAGAATGGGTGTAAGTAAAGTACCCGAATCCTGACCAGACACCTAAACCTGACCGGCTCCTAAGCTAAACACGTAATACCGTAAAAGGAAAACATATTTAGCTTATGACGGGGTCAGGTTTAGGTGCCTGGTCAGGATTCGGGTACTTTACCTTAATCAAATTTTAAGCCAAAAATAAAAAAAACTATGAAGTCATATTTCATAAAAAAATTTACTAAATTTAATAAATCATTTTTACTCATGGGTGTTTATTATTTAGTGAAACAAGTCCAACGATAATTCACTTTGTATTATTACAAATTTTTTACCTTAATTAATACTTCTGTCTGTATTGCGTTAATGAAGGGTCATATTCAGTAGGATGGGTCGAAAAAAGCGAATTTTTGAATTTGAAAACGCCTGATATGGGAATCGATGCTTTTTTTATAATACTATTAACTCTCATTTTTTTCAAATTTTTTGAAGGTCTTGAGATACCTTGAAGTTTTTGTGTAAAAATAAGAATTTTTTTTGCTGAAAAAAGTATCGCTTCCTATCAGAAATTCTGCGTAGATTACGAATATGAAGTCCAAAATCATTTTAAGTGTTCGGTTTTTGACCTTTTAGCCTATTTTCTAAACACTGAAATACTTAAGGTTGCTTCTTCTTTTAGCTTAAAAACTGTACACAAAAACGAATTTCGGACATCATATTTGTAATCTACGTAAAATTTCCGATAGGAAGCGATTCTTTTTTCAGGGAAAAAAAATTCTTTTTTTTTGCCGTCATACGGGCTTTTTGAAAACTTTAAGGTCATTGCGCGACCTCAAGTTGACCTTCAAAAAATCTGAAAAAAATTAGGGTTAATAATATTATAAAAAGGCATTGATTCTCATATCAGGCGTTTTCAAATTCAAAAATTCGCTTTTTTCGGCCCACCCTAATATTCAGGTTTCCGTTTGAAAGCTTAGCGCAATAAATCCTTCGCGTCGTCCTCCTCTATGAGGTATTTCAACACGTTATCTTCCTCGAAGTGAGGAGTCAAAATCCACGTTCGCTCACACGAAACCGGTTATAGCTCCATAACACCGGTTATGGAGATATAATTTATTTGTAGTCGTTTTCGTTCCGAAAATTAATTTAAGGAGAGTTTTCGGGATTGGAACTAATGACTCGTACTATTTCAACCAAAATATTTATTATTTTCCCAACGTTTCGACACCAGTTTGTGTCAGCCCCTGATGAAGACAGAAACTGGTATCGAAACGTTGGGAAAATAATAAATATTTTGGTTGAAATAGTACGAGTCATTAGTTCCAATCCCGAAAACTGTCCTTAAATATAATTTATTATGGAGACATAATTTATGCAAATTATATCCCGCCAGAGTGTACCGTAGATCTTAGTCAACATTTGTAAGTGTCCGCTGCTGGACGTCCAAATGTCCAAACCCTTTTTTGATTTCTAAAATCTTTATTTATAATAATTTATATTAAATCCTTTTTCATATTTCAATTGTGTACGTCCACGTGAAAACCTGCCTTATGGAATAATGTAACATGGAACGTTTCATTTTTAACCCTACAAAAACAAACACTTTTTTTTTCTTTTAAATTTGAATAAAAAAAATTTCCGAACACTTAAAGGTTCTCAAAGTACTCATAAAAATGGTAAGATTTTTTTCCAAGACCTAGTCATTTCTTTTATTGCCCCCCCTTATTTAAAACAGATAGTATTGTTTTTGAACGCAGGGAATAGTTTAAAAATTGAAATTAATGCAGATATACGTATTTTGAAAAAAAGAGAAAAAAGAAAAAACCATCAACAGAATTAAGCATTATCAGCTTAATGGTATTGATTTCACTTGTCCTGTTACAATTGAATTTTTATGCGGCAAAGGTGACAAGCCTTCGGATACAAGCTCCTTCGTAAGATGTGTTAAACGTGAACGATTTACCGCGTTTACATACATAAAAAAACCTTTACACACCCTTTTACCTCTAAATCTATAATCGGTATGATAACGATTCCTTTCTTTGAGGGTTTGGTTCACAAGATTTAGGCCAGTGTAGCTTAGAGCATTTAATGCCCCCAAAACGTTGATGTGTTGGTGGTTAACATGTAAGTCGCAATTTACCTCTAATTCAAAGGCTGATAACCTGCTCATCTCTATTTCGCCACTGGGGAACTTTTTATGGCACTCCTCATTACAAGTACACGAGTCCGTAATTTTTACCAATTTCTTTTCCCCGAAAAAGGGTACTTCAATGTCGTCAAACACATTTCGCTCATTAACATTTTCGGGCTCCTCCAAGCCGTCATTATTTAAATTGGGGTCATTTTCACATAATTTATTATCATTATCATTCTCACTTATCGTAAAGTATTCCTTAAAAACATTTTCCGCCAGAGGCGGAAAATCAAAATTATTTTGCATATCAATTTTTAATAAAAACAATTTACTTTGTAAATAATAACAATTCTCCATCTTTAAGAGCTTCTTTTTTTTTTTTTTTTTTTTGATTTGGGTTAAAATTCAAACATTCCATGTTACAATCTTCCATAAGGCAGGTTTTCACGTGGACGTACACAATTTAGTTTCTTAACTTAGCTTATGAACGCTCATTAGCTGCTAAACATTCTGTGTACATAGTCGACTGGAAAAAGCTGCTGCATTCATAAACAATTTCATTTCCTTTGGAAAAAAAAGAAAACTCCGAAATCACCCACATTCGTTTTGCTCTTTTCTTCTCAGGGAAAAAAAAAAGTTGGTTCGAGATAAAAGCTGAATCAAATTTGTCAGTGTAATCGAGTTACAAAGTTTGTCAAGCTCGTAAAGAAAAAGAAAATTGAAACTCTTGTTTTGATTCATCGCATTTTACCGAGTTAAGCTTTCCACCGAGACTCATGCGAATGCGAATAACCGAGAGATTAGTGAGTATCCAAAACAAAATGGGAAAACCGGATGTTACGGATTTTCCGTATTCCTTGTTTGTATAATAATTCATTCCTGGGCGAAAATCTCTTCAAGGGCAAATCAAATTTTTTTTTTCAACTCTCCTCCGACATACTTGTTTGTACGTGAATTTGAAAAATTGCTTGTTTTCCAAGGAGAAACTATATTTTTTTTTCTTGAAATGAAAACAGTTGAATGATTGATTATTATTGCAATTTTTCTATTAAAAAAAGAGAATCCCACGCAAAAAGGAAAATTTTCTGACTGGAAAATGTAAAATCGGATTGTAGCCAACAAGGTCGGAATTTTCGCAACACCCACACGCGTAGCATTGGGTGACTTCGCCCCCGACTGTCGGGAGCCAACAGACTTCCATTACATCGAAAAAGGACCGCAGCACCCGACTTTTATAGCGCTCTTTCTTTCTTCATCTTAGAATTTTTCCGGGATAAAAAAAATAAAAAATAAGACGTTGAGAAGAGTTAGTCTCGAAACAGGATTTGATTTTGCTCGTCCGGTCATCCTTAGAAAAAAAAAATTCGAGGCGACGAGTTAACTAAGAATTTTACAAAACTCGAGAAAATGATTTTTTTTTCTCCAGTATTTACAATGAAATTCTATATGATCTTTTTTTCTTTTTTTTGTTCCTTGCGGCAAAATATTAAGTTGATGCCTTTCAGTCTATATTTTCCGTGCCGTGTTTACTTCTTCTGATCCGAAAGAAGGAAAAATAAACAAGTCGATAGTTTTTCCTTGTCTTTTCCTTGGATTTTTGCTTTTGTTTTGATTTGAGTCTGCCTAGCCCTTGTCTTGAAGGAGACCTTGGAAAGTCTGGACGGAAAGAAAAAAAAAGAAAAAAAAGTAGTGCCGTGGACGTACACATTTATTTTTAAGATAATTTTTATAGAAAATTGTTGAGACATTTCAGCTCTGTTTACCAAGATTTTTCCTTTTTGATGGAAAACTTATTTGGTTGTGCCGCATCGTGAAACATTGAAATGATGCATCATGATGCAATTTTCCCATTATCATTAAGACTTTCACTCGTCGCACATCTTAAATATACCATATTTTTGGCTTTTCACTCTGGAAATATTTATTGAAATCTGTGAAATATGCTAAAATATAAAGTAAGAAATCAAAATCTGTACGTCAGAGCCAAAAGGTTCAATATGCAAATTAAAGATGTCCGCTAAACGTTGTTTACCCATAACAAACGGCCATCTTGAATTTGCATATTGAACCTTTTGGCTCTGACGTACAGAAATGTAATCTTGTGTAAGGATTATGTAGCTCTACATGTATTCGCTCTGAAGTTTGTGGTGACCCTTATTTTGAGACAATTTTCGAATTTCAAATCGCTTACCCCCCAAAATCGGTTCTTCTTGGTATGTCCATAAACCCGATTTTTTTTAAAATTTTTACTCGACGGGAAAGCCTGGCGACTTGAGCTTAAAATTCCAAAAATTGCCACAAGAGAAAAAAAATCGAAAATTTTTTTCCCGCTGAAAAATGTGGTTTTTTATCGGAAATTTTCCATAGATCACGAATCTGAAGTCCGTTTTTTATATCTGGTCAAGTTGGGTTTAGATTTGAAATTCAAAAATTGCCAAAATAGGGGACACCCTAAATTGCACTTGTTAGCGTAATTTTTTTTATCCTTTTACTTCCTTTAAAAAGAGGAGTGTAGTGCAATTTTTTTTTTTTTTAAGCTAACAATTCATAAATTACCCCCTGAACAATAAATCCCTTTAATAAAATGTGACTCTTTTTTCGCTGTATCTCCACGCACTTTTTTTTTTTTTTTTCCTTCTCGGATGTTCATTTGTTTATATTTTTATTTCCCTTCCGTGTTTTTCAAATTTTTTTCCGCAACGTGATATTCCCAGGGAGAACCGTTATCCTCGTTATAGTCGTTTGGCTGAATTACGTTTATGGATTTTAATTTTTATATTTTTCTCTCATTCGTTTTGTTACACTACGCATGCAAAACTAACGAGGAGGAATAGGCTCTTTAAAAAATACGACTCGTCTCCGATTTCACGTTTCCTTTTTCCTCGCCTCCCCCCAACCTCCTTTTAAAAAAAGGGGCATAATAAAATTACAAATGATACCCGGCGAGCGTAATAAAAGAAGAATGATAATGGGACGATTACACCAAAAACCGTTTTAATAAAAATTAAATCCGGCCCTTTTTATTTGTTTTACGGATAATTCTTCCTCCGAAGCAAGGTTTTCCCATTTTCTTTTCAACTCGAGCATTAAAAATCTTAAAAAGTTTTCTTAATGAATTCAGCTGTGGAATACGACCATATGGAGCATGTTCACGTTCCCTTGACATGATAAATTCCCGTTTTTTTGGGGGGGGGGGGGGGGGGTGAGTTTGAAAAAATGGTCAAAATACGATGTTTTGATTTTAAAAAAGGGGATTAGGTTTTCCGAAGATTAGGCTGAGCGATCGTATGAAAATTTACTACCCAGTTCGAAAAAGAGGTGTATAAATTGAGTCGTATTGTAAAAAAAGTAATATAGGTTCTTAATTAATTAATTAATTAATTAATTGATTGATTTATTTATTGAGGAAAAAGTATCTGACAAGTAAAGAATCACCTACTTGAACAGACATTGAAAATGCAATAAGAAAATCAAAACAAAGAAAAAAAATACATTTACTAAAACAAGGAGACGTCATCAATACTAGGGTGGTTCGAAAATCGGGTTTTTTGGAATTTCAAAACTCCTATATCGGGAAAAGTTTCTTTATAGGTAGAGTATCAACCCTGAATTTTTTCAGATTTTTTGGGCGGCATCTTGAGGTGGCGCATTGGCCTTGAGATTTCCAAAAAGCCCATGTAAGGGCCAAAAATTATAATTTTTTTTTGGGCATAAAAGACCATCCATTCCTATCGGAAATTTAGCGTACATTACGAATTTCAAGTCGAAAATTAGTTTTGGTGCACGGTTTGTGAGCTACAGGCCGGATTTAAAAGCTCTAAAAACCTGGTTTTGGCTTTTTGCCTGAGGCTCAAAAACCGCGAACCAAAACTAATTTTCGACTTCAAATTCGTAATCTACGAAAAATTTCCGATAGGAATCGGTAGTCTTTTATGCCAAAAAAAAATGTTCATTTTTGGCCCTTATACGGGCTTTTGGAAATTTCAAGGCCAATGCGACACCTCAAGATGCCGTCCAAAAATCTGAAAAAATTCAGGGTTGATACTCTACCTATAAAGAAACTTTTCCCGATATAGGAGGTTGGAAATTCCAAAAAAGTTGATTTTCGAACCACCCTAATCAATACCCTCAATTGCATTATTGAATAATCTCATACAACTGTTGAACGGTGAGTTGGTGCGATCAACCGTTCGACATCTAGAAAGACTAAAGAGTTTAAAACTCCTCTGCCTTAGACGCAAATCTGGAATGGCAAAATTCAAACGCGCCAAGCTATTACTGTCGTCCAACCCACCGTTCAACAATTTTTCAACAAAACGAAAGCAAAAATTTATGACGCCTCTCCAAAAAGCTCATCCATTTCAAAAACAGTTAAAAGAAAATTATAAGGACCGCGGAAGGAGAACACTCGGGATACTTGATACAAAAGGAAACGCAAAAGCGTTTTTTGTTATTTAAACGGTTGTTTATACCAATCAACTTACCTAAAAAATCGAGGCCTGATCTATTAGGCCGTGTTTACATATACGCGAAAATTTTATTTCGAAAACAAACAGACGATTTTATTCCGAAAACCCGGTTACATTGTTCGGAAGGTTTCCGAAGATATTCCAAACTTTTTTTTTTATTTTTAAAGGATTTTGGGGCAGCATTGAGGTAGCAAGGAGTTGGACAATTTTTAATATCCCTTATAACTTTTTTCGTATATATGAACATTTTATTTGATTCCATTGTATTTTCTATATAGGTTTTCCCGACTATTAGGAACAACGAATACTGATTTTTGTTTTGTATGTGTTTCGCCGATTAAAGAGCACACCTTTTAATTCGATCATTCAAGCCCACAAATGAGGGACTTGGAATTTTTTCGACTGTTTTATTCTTATCACTTTTTCATGTGGAAGAAGAAAAAATTTCGAAAAAACGAAGGGCAGCACAGCCAAAGCTATTGAATCGTAGATTACGATTTTGCCAATATTCTTGTCCCCATATTTCAGGTACTAGGTGCGAAAATTTCAAAAAACGTAAAGTATAATTTCTAAAAAAAATTATATTGTGTGAATCTAAATTTTTAGAAGTTATTCCAGAAGTTATTTAGTCATCTTTAGTATAATTTTTTTTAGAAGTTATACTTTACGTTTTTTAAAATTTTCGCACCATGTAACTGAAATGGGGACAAGAATATAGGCAAAATCGTAATCTACGATTCAAGAGCTTTGGCTGTTCTGCCCTTCGTTTTTTGAAATTTTTTCTTCTTCCACATGAAAAAGTGATAAGAATAAAAGAGTAGAAAAAATTCCAAGTCCCTCATTTGTGGGCTTAAATAACTGAATTAAACGGGAAAAGCTATACGGAATATCAAAAAAGGTCCGACTCAATAATGCTGCCCGAAAATCCTTTAAAAATAAAAATAAAAAGTTTGGAATATCTTCGGAAACCTTCCGAACAATGTAACCGGGTTTTCGGAATAAAATCGTCTGTTTGTTTTCGAAATAAAATTTTCGCGTATATGTAAACACGGCCTTATTCAACACATCAATCCTACAGGTAAATGAAGACTCCACGGGAAAAATGATCAGATTCCATGTTTTTGTTTTGATTGTTTTGACAAAAGGTAAACATAAGAGCTAAGTGTAAACAAAAAAATGGAATCTGATCATTTTTCCCGTGGAGTCTTCAAATCTATTATTAGGAACACCGTAATAAGGATACGCTCAATCAGCTGAATGAATCTTACCCAAGTAACATTGGTTGGTTGAATAACCATCCCAGCAACGTTGAATTGCGACGAACAACGTCAGAGCCCAAAAATCAACCTTCGATTAAACGAACGTTTTTTCAACTAGGTTGAATAATACTACAAGACAACGTTAACTACTAACCAATACCCGGGCAGTCGGTTTAAATAACGTCTAATTTCGTTATGTATATTTTAATGTTTAGCTTATGGGAAAAGTTTTCCCAGATTTTGGAAAAGTCAAAATATAAAATCGCAAAATCTCAACTTGAGGACCTTTAATAGGTATATAAAAATGAAAAAATACTAATAGTACACAAAAATACCTGAAATCTGATTTTTAAGACAAAAAATTAGGTTTTTGGCGTACAGTTTGCTTTGCTCTTTTGCACTATATATAGAAGTTCCAAATTTATAATAGACGAGTAAAATGTAGTGTTCCGTAATACTTAGGGATAAGTTCGCGTTATGATAATACTTATTTAGAGAAAAAGATACAATACTCTTCATGTTGGTGCTATAATAGTCATATCAAAATGCATTCTTTTTTTTTTTCTTTTCTTTTCATAGTTGGTTTATAGTCAAAGGCGTAGTTGAATAAACGTTTTTTCAACCGTTGCCAGGACCGTTATTTAGGCCGGACATTTCAACGTAATAATGTCCGTTAACACCGACCGTCTTTAGACGTCGGGGAACAACGTTGCTGGGATGGTTATTCAACCAACCAATGTCACTTGGGAGCGACAAGGGTGTGACCATACTTCCACCGCGTATTCGAGCCTACTTCTCGCAAACGCGTTGAAATGTGCATAGGGCCGTTTCAAGCCGGATAGCGGGAGGAGAAGTCAAAAGAATAACCACGTGGTAATCAGCCCTGATTATATTTTCATAAACCAAAACTTAAACTAAAACTAGAACTAAAACCCTAAAAATAGAAATATAACAAATCGCTTTCAGAATTCAGGCAAGTTCAATAAAATAAAAGATATCAAGTAACATATCCACACATTAAAAATAGTATTTTTCAATACAAGGAGTGCAAACGACAAAATTGCCCGTCGAGACCGAGTTTTAAGCCCGAGCCGAAGGCGAGGGCCTTAAATAGATCGAGACGGGCAAGTCGTTTGCATTTCTTGCATTGAAAGATATTTTTTATCACAAGGTACGGTGTAAAATAGTCTGTAAATAAACTGACTAGGACTGAAAAGTGGACTTTTCAGTACCGTGTGATGAAAAAAATATGTAATTATGTAAAAAAGGGTCTACATACTCAGCATGTTACGTTTTCTATGTTAAAAAAGAACAAATTTGCTATGTTGACTAAAACAAATGACGAAAAACAAAAGGCGATCTTATGGCCGCTCAAAGTTTTTATTTTTAACAAAGTCGAGTTTGTTGATATTTTTATGTGGACCGATTTTAACAAGTGATTTTGTTAAATTTTTACATATTTTTTTTAACTGTGCAATGTAAAATTATCCCTTACCGTAAAAACGGGTAAAAAAGTAAATTAATCCATTAATCCATAAAAAAAAGGAACCGCCGACCCAATCGGTTCCTCGGGGGTGGAATATCTCCTAGCCCCCCATCGGTTTTGAGATAACTTGTAAAATCGTATTAAAAAAAATAACAGTCTAGAATAAATTAAAAAAAGAGGCGAATCGCACGTTTTCAAACGGACCTCGTCGACGATCTTGTTCGTCGTGTCGCCAGACCGCGCACGCTGTCGTCAGCGCTGGCGTAAAACGAACGAACTAAAAGCCGCGGAATCGATTTCATTTAAATCGATTTCCGTTACGTTTAGGAAAAAAAAAAAAATAAACACACAGGAACGGGTATTTTTAGCCGTTACAGCATTAAAAAGAGCTTTGAGGGCAGCTGGATCGCTTAAAGATTTTCCCTTGCCAATGGGAGCGAAGAGACGGTCGGTTTAACCAATCTTCTATACAACTTTTTAAATAGTCGCCTTCTTTAAGATCTCTTTTAAAGGCTCACACAATATCCACAGAAACAGGCGGCTGAAATTTATATAGAAACTGCGAAACAGCCTCCGCTTCTAAAATAGAAAATAAATAAATCGAAAGAATATAAATAAATCATCAAAATTTTAATGTTATAAATGATGAGTATGTCTGTATTATGTAAAACAAATTCTTCATAGCAGCGGAATATGCGGTCAGTATATGGTCATTAAAACTTAAAAGAGAATTAAAATGAACACCAAGATCGACAATTTCATTGACTCTTTCAAGTTGGATATCATTCATACTGTTTACTGAAAAGTATTGGATTACTGCATCTGGAATGACTCAGTAAATGACATTTACCTGCATTAAATTTAAAAGGAAGTCTACATATTTGTAATGCTCCATTGAAGGAGAGAATTTAGTTCAATTTGCAGTTTTATACAGTCATACACTTCATTAACCTTAGTATAAATAATTGATTGATTATCGGGATTGGATCTATATTTCGAAAATGCCACGATGATTATCGTGTGCTAAAATATTAACAAAGGAAATCAGTTGAAAAGTTAAATCGAAGTGGCGAAAGATGGAATCGAACCATCGACCTCTCGAACTCTCGTTTTCATGACGATTGCTCTACCACTAAGCTACTTCGACAATCGATTCAACCTTCAACTGTTGTGAAACATGAAGAACGCAGTATACATGACAAGATGTTATTATTACGGGAATTTTTTATTTTTCCATTTCGTTCAGCCACGGATTTTGGCTATAATGAAATATCAAATAGTTTATCGATGGTTCGATGAACTATTTGAGAAGAAAACGAATTTAGTCGATGGTTCGGTTCCATCTTTCATCACTTTGATTTAACTTTTTAACTGATTTCCTTAGTATAAATCTTTAGATTATCAGCAATAAATATCAAAAAAAAAGAAAAAAATAGTGGGCCGAGGTTTGAACCCTGTGGCGCACCAGATTTTACAAAATAAGGATTCGATTCAGTATGTTTAAAAGTAACATATTGTATTCTGTCGGTCAGATATGATGCAAAAAATTCTAAGGAATCAAGCAGTCTCGCCATAATTTAAAGACATCGTATTTTCCAAAGAAAACGTTTCAAAAAAAAAAAAAAAAAAAAAAAAAAATTTGTATATACAGTATATATCAAAATAAATTCCCTACAAAATAAAATATCTAAATAAATTTAGTATAAAATAAGATATCAAAATAAATGCACTATAAACTTAATCCAAATAAAAATAATAACAATATGTATAACAGCTCAAAATAAGTTTCTGCTTGATAACATTTTCTGTTTACCAACACATTATTTCAGCGCTCTGTAATTCTAGAACATACAGTGATAACTCAAAAAATAACACCCGTACCGTACTGAAATTGTTGGACAAAAATATTGGACTAACCTTTGATATTTAGTATTTGAACAAAAAGTAAAAAAAAAAATTTGGGTAAAATTTTTTGGACGTGTACAGTTTTTGGACTTTTTTTTTTTACAAAAATGTTTTGGTCGAAATGTTTTGGACTAATAAAATTGTACATTTTATTCTTGGACAAAAAATGTTTGGAGCAAAAAAAATTGGACGAAATGACGTGGAATGTTGACAATCAAAAGCAAAAGCTTTTGCTAACAACTAAAGCTTTTGCTTAAAGCTAAATATTGTTGACAAGCAAAAGCTTGCTTGTCAACAATATTTAAGTTTATTTGTCCTTAATTAAGTTTAAACGATATTAAATTTATTAGGTTCTTGTTCCTTCGAAATTAATAATTATTTAAAAATCCAAGAAAATATTTAAATAAGTTTAAACGAGTTTTGCAAAACTTAATTGTTTTTAAAATACGACTCATTATGTGTAAAAAAACAAAAAAACTTAACTTTTTTTTACCGGAAAAAGGTTTTTCATCCTCCAGTACAATTACGCATACATTTTTGCATAAATAAGCATGCATACAATAGAAAAACGTTTAATAAGTAAATATTTGCTAATTTTCAGACTGCTTTATGACAAAAAAAATTCCATGCTTAAATTCAAAAATTATGCACATCCAGATTTTTATGCTTTAAAAAAAATTCTTGCATTTTTCTGCAAGATTATGCATTCATTTTGTAAAAATAATGCATTTTCAAATTTTACTAACCTTATAAATTATGAAAAATATATAATTATAAAAAATTATTCAGGGTGTCTACTGGAAATTAAAAATCAAAATATAGGACTTTTATAGTACTTTATAGAACCTAAAACTTGAAAATATAGAACCCATGATAAGGAAAATTTATTGACTAGTACTTTATTATTTTTCTTCGCACTGCTACCAACTCTACGACTGACACTTCAACAATTTAATAAAGAATTAATTAGACTCATAAAATAAAATAAAACGAAAAATAATGAAAATTTTTTCATTATCTGAAGTATTAAATCCGAACAATTAAAAAATTAAAAAAATTAACTTTTTAAATTTTTTTAAATAAAATTTCACTTTTTTAAAGTTTTTTTGCAATTTTTTTTTCTTCAAATTCGAAACATTGCGCTTTAGCGCTTTTCCATGACTTTTTTTTTTTTTAATTTTTATAATTTTTTTCGATACTCGCTTTCTATTCTCTTTCTCCTTTTTCTCAGCCTTTTTATTGGCTTCTAACGCTTCCCTTCTTCTTGAAGAAGCATTTTTTACTTATTGAATCGCTTTTGTAGTTATCTCCCACAGATCGACACCCCCTATGTCTTGGAGAGAGTCATAAGCTGATTTTTGAGATAAACTAGTTTCGGCTAGATTTTCGACTAGAAGCTCTTTGTTTATACTAAATCCCCGTTCAACTTCACCTTGTCCGTGGAACATCGTTAAAATTTGTCATATAAATTTTTTGCATGTGTTGTGCAAAATTTTGGTAAAGGTCCCTATGTTGTTCCGGAATTGTATACAAAATGTAAACAAAATGTATGCAAAATGTATACAATTTGTATACAAATTAAAACGCTATACATTTTGTATACAATTCCGGACCAACATAGGGACCTCTACCAAAATTTTTCACCCTTTTTGCATCACTTTTTCGTACGGGACGGACCTATCGATCAAGAATTACGTGAGCATGATTTTGGTGTTTTTCGACACTCTCACCCATTCCTCCTCCTTGTAAGTAAAATTAAAATTTTCCCAGACAGTCTCCCTTCCCCTTAGTCGAGGCTTATAGAGCGCCATTATTACTTTATGAGCTTATATACCCTCCTGTATTTCGTCTTTTTACGTCTAAAACTGAAGATTTTTTTTTTTTTGCTTTATCCCCTTTTTTCATCCTCAAAGATTTCTGACGAGGACAGTCAGAATAATCGATTAGGAAGTGGAGAGGCTGAGAAAAAAGAAGAAAAAAATATCAAAAAGAAGAAGAGGTCACGTATGGCTCTAGATAAGTACACTGACGTCAGGATGCGTAACAAAACCACAGAAACCCTTTCAAAGAGCTATTTATAAAGCTTCTTTCATTTGAATTTCAAATTTTCTTCGTCCATTTTGTTCCGATCAATTAGGTTTGACACCTGACGTTTTTCTGATTAAGTATAGCGATACGGAAAAGATAAAGGAAAAAGATGCGATGTATGAGTTCCTGGGGATCCAAACTATCTGCTTTTTGGAGGAAAGAAAAAGAAATAGAAACGTCTTATCGTTATGTCTGGTACGTTTGACTGCTGCCTAAAATTATTTTTGCTTAGCAAGTTAAGGGCGCGATTTCATGCCAAACAGGTTGGACAAACATTTTCACCGAAAGTTGGACCAACATTTAAAGGAAGCTCCGCGCTTTTTCAAGCATTTTGGGTGAAAATGTTGGTTAAACATTTCATTTAACATGCGTAAAAAACCGTCACTGCTTACGTGAAATTGGGCCCTTACATTTCAGCTTTAGTCGACAGAAGTTGTTCACATATTTGAATAAAACAATTGCAAAAAAAAAGTGTTGTGTTTTTTTGCACATCAGTTTTTTTACTGACGTACTCTTAACCACCAAACGATGGTTACTAAGAACACTGGAAATAACGGGGTTTGTGAAAAGGGCCAAAATACTTTTTCGGACCTTTCTCTGGTCCACGTAAACATACTTGTCACTGCCGACAAACGTATCTGGATCACCGCATTGCTGTAGGAGCGGGAGAAGAGTATCTGCATCTCGGTAGTAGGTCACAATTCCAAAATTTTGTTTCGTCGCTCTGCACACTGAGAAAAAAACATCTATTTTTACAGTATAAACTGTAATTTTAACACCACCGAGACGTCCCTATAGCCCCAACTCCATTGGAATAAATTTTAACACTATGATGATTTCAGTTCTTGAAACCGATATACCCGTGCTGTTTACATCTAAGAGGTACCATTGAATACTCGAATGACTTAAAATGTACGCTTAATTGATTTCAATCCAGTTTTAGAAAACACGATTTACAGCGTACTTACTTTATTTTTTAATGTATAATAAAAAAAAAATTATAAGAAAAGCATGAGAAGTAATTAAGCTGTTAAATTAAATCCAGTTTTTTATAATTAAATTTTTTAAGTTTTTAGAAAAAGTAGCCAATTGCTTTTTGGACACTCTGTATATCTTCATGCTTACCAAGTTGATCATTTTTTTTTAAGCCGATGGTTTATTTTTCAAGTCCGATCAAAAAAAAAGTTACTACAGATGCCTTGTGGCTATATATGTTTTGTTTTTAACGACTGCTTTCGGATACGGTCTATAATCCAGTAAGTCCGACTGTTTAATTATTAAAAATTCTTCATGTTTTAAAAAATCAACCTGGTAAGCATGGAGATGTATTGAAAGTTTCACGTTTTTAAGTTTTTCAAGAACAAAATAAATTTCATTGTCATAAAAAAAGATTACCTTCATGGTACCGAACAGAGGCAATCCCAATTCCTCCTCTTCTGCGTAAATTAAATTCTCGTTAACGTGGTACAATGTACCTTTTATTCTTAAAAAATCAAAAGTAATAATTTCCACGTTTTTTAAAAACTCCGGCAGAGAGTTCTTGAAAGCTGCGTACAAATCGACCTCCGATATGCGAACTGCACATTTCCCATCATCTATTTCAGTCTCAGGTATTTTAAAAAAATTTTCATATTCCAATTTGAAGTACATAGCTATCAATGATTAATCAGAAAATAAATAAAAAGATATATGTATAACGTACCGATTGAACGAACGGGACCGAAGAATGCGTTATGCTTCTCTTCCGTTTTAGCGGGCCTTTTTAAACCGGTGACGTAAATTTTAAGTTTAAATTTTTTTAAAACTTAAATTTTACATAAAGAACTCGTTAATCTTCGACTTTTGATTTCGTGATTTTTTACTCCTAATGAGTAATATAAAACGGTTCGAATATAACCTATTTTTAAAATTATCTTGTATTTTTGTTCTGTTTTGTTTTACGGCAGAGTTTTTGGAAAAGATTTAAAAAAGAAAAGCTAGTGGTCGAAATTTTATGTATTTGAAATAAGTTTTTAAGTTTCATATTATTAAGGAAATTTGACTTTAAAAATCAGGTTTTCCTTAGCGGTTTTTTTTTTCTCAGTGACCCCCGGAAGCTCATAATGCTCTCGTCGCAGATAGCCTCCTTTTCTTTTAAAAGAAAGAACAACCAAGGGCTTTCGTCAATCAAATGCTTTGGCAACAAAATGCTTTCATCGATCTCCACAATATCTCTTTGGCCTCTGATTGGGGCAAAATCGTGCCATGCAGTTTTCACAGAAACATTTCTGAACAATTTATATGCATTTAATACTGCTTTTCTAGATCCGGAAACATCCTGAATCGCATTCTCGAACGTATCGTTTCTCAGCCATTTGTACAGCATTTTGATAAATTTATCCTCTCCGACTTCCCTGATTCTATAGTTTTCAATGAGCGTGTTGCAGGTCGGTTCATGTCTGGGTCCGTAAACTCAATTTCAATTATTTTAGCCTTTTTTGTGAAAATTTTGCGAATGGACTTAGTCTAGTTCTAGTTCCGCACTTAAGTACAGAATTTTGAAAAGGTCACTTACCCATCTGTTTTCAAAATGGGTATAGGCTCCGAGCGACTTTTTTAAAAATAAATATACACTTAAATATACCTGTTTACCTTATAGAAGCGTATATATTTCCATCACGCAGTTAGTTCGCGGAAAATATTGCTTTTTTTATAAGTTAAACATGATTTCAATGGTGTCGCTGCAGTCAAAGTCGCTCGGAGCCTATATTCTGCTTTGTGTTAGGATGGAGCTTTTAATAATAAAAAATAAATCGTCACATGTTGACTATAACCTAACTATACAACTTTATATTTACATATATACAACCGTACAACACAAAAGAACATTCTAGAACAAGGCGCCATCTATATTTTTTCTTATATTGCCAACCTAAAAACTTATCTTTAACACCTTTCCTCAATTAAAGAAAAAATACAATTAAAGAAAAAATACAAAAATACAAAAACAGTCCAATTCTAATACAAATTTAATTTTTCCCTTAACTTCAAAAATTTTTCTTTATTTAAAGCTTTTGTTAATAAATCTGCAATATTATCTTCACTTTTGACATAATCAATCTGAATAATATTCTTATTGACTAAATCCTTTATAAAATGATACTTTATATTGATATGTCTACTTCTTTGACTATTTTCATAATTTCTTGACATTTGAATTGCTCCTATATTGTCAACATTTAATTTCACTGTAACATTTCTCTTTAGTAATTCTTCCCCAATACCTTTTAACGAAATTAATTCACATGCACCTTTAGACGCTGAGATATATTCTGCTTCACAAGAACTTTGTGCTACAACACGTTGCTTTCTAGCAAACCAACCCACAGGATTTCCAAGAAAATAAATTACACATCCACTTGTACTTTTACAATCTATATCAGCTCCCCAATCACTATCTGAATACCCAATTAGCTCAATCAACTCTCCCTTAACTTCTAATTTAGGATCAATATTTTCATTTTTATAAAAAGTTAGCTTCATGTTTTTTGTTTCCTTAAGATATCTCAACACTCTTTTTGCAACTTTCCACATACTTTCAGTATGCTTATCCAAGTATCGACTTAAATAAGAAACACTATACTGTATGTCAGGTCTAGTTGACAAAGCTATATAAGATAAACTACCTACTAATTGCCTATAAGGCTTATTTTCAATAATCTCTTCATTTTCATTATATTTAAAATTTACTTCCATGGGAGTTGATTGACCTTTACATTCTTGCATACCAAAAATACACAAAGTTTTTTCTATCATGTCTTTCTGGCTCATTTCTATCTTATCTCCTTCCCTGTGAAATTGAATGCCTACAAAATTATCCATAGGCCCCAGATTTTTGGCTTTGAATTCATTCTTTAAATTTTCAATAATTTTTTCTGAATCTTTTCCTGCTAATAGTTTGTCATCTACAAAGAGTAAAAGCCAGTTATTTTCATTGAACTACAAACAATAATCATAATCAGACCTAACAAGATTATTTCTTTTAGCAAATTCATCAAATCTTTCATTCCAACACCTTGGACTTTCTTTAAGACCATACAAAGCATTTATCAACTTTAAAACTTTATTCTTATTTTTATTAACACCTTTTGGAATTTTTATATAATTTTTTTAACAATTATATAATTTTATATAATTTTTGTAACAATACTTCTGTTTACATTTTTTTTGAAACAAAACAAAACACCTCCATTTTGAAAGCAGGTGGACAAGGGATATTTTCAAATTTAGCGCTTCAATTATACGTAACGATTGCTCTTTATTTTGGTTTTTTAAAAGCTAAAATTTTTATTGTTGAATCTGGGCGAATTTTGAAAGTTAAAATGTGTCCAAATAATGCCATATCATCCGTTTTTCTCCTAATTTTGGTTCCTAAATAACTCGTTTCAATTCAAGACCACCGTGAGACTATTTAGGACATGCTATAGATATCTTGAGAGTAGAGTTTTCTTTATGAATCGATACTTTTTTTTTCTTTTCCTCCAAATTTTTCATTTTTAATCCTATTTATTGCATGGAAGATTATCAGCTTTAGATTGAAAAATGAGGAAACGTCGACGGCACCATTAAAATAAATGGTTAAAAAAGGAAAAAAAAAAATAATAATGATGATAAATAAGGTCAGAAGAATTGATATGAGGATCGTCTAAATAATCTTCTTTTTAATGTATCGGAAACAATATCGAAATGTGTTTACCGAAGAAACATTAACATGTCGGCGAAAAGTTTTCAACATCCTACTATTAAGGAAAGCATTAGTATGATTGGTTTTACTTTTTTCGGGGTAAGACATCCGACCGCGGCGTGCCGATTTAATGGATTAAGTTTTCCCCCCCTCCCCTTTTTTTGCTGTTGTAAATATTAAACGATGTTAAAAGGCGCAAGCTTTTCGCTCTCTTTAATTTTCACTCGAGGATGACTGGCTCTTTGATGGTTGTTGACAAGAAACTTTAATTAGTTTAAATCGAGGCTTTTAAGTGAAAAGGTTTCTGATGACGGAATCAATCCGGCTTCGGCTCCTTCGAATCCATGTTTTGAATTTTCGATTTATTTTGCGGGAGCGGAATTGCTGTGGCGTGAGGTTATAAAAACTTTTTTTTTTTTTATTATTATTTTCTTATTTCACGGAAACATTTTTCGAGTTTTGGAAGACGTAAAAAATACAGGGAATTTATTTGCACGAATGAAAGATGTTCATGTTTTATCAAGATATTTTTAAGGGGAATTCGTTTTTAATGGGAAACATTCAAAAAGTTTATTTTTTTATTGACGTTTATTTTTTTATTTTTTTTGTTGCAGGTGTGAACGGTGACGATTGGGCTTTGAAACTTAATCCGGATGAAAAGGCGTATAATAAGTTTGCCCATGACTCTTTGTACGTGAATTGCTATCATAAGAACGCTACAGGGATAGCATGGTATAAAAATGATCATCAAAAAATTCCAGAAACCCGTGCCAGGTATGTATGTATTGTGTGTATTTTTTTTATTGCTGATCAAAAGTGCCCCGTGAGTGCCCAATGAGTGCCCCGACACAGATCGCGTGGCGAGCTCCATGTCGGGACCCTCGACCTCATATCTTAAAGATATTTTACGAATAAACTGGACTTCCTTTATTTAGACAGGGAATTCGAACCCTGTGCCACATCATATGATACACATATGAGTGGTGAATGTTAATGGAAAAAATCCTGACTGTAGATCAGGTTCGAACCAAGACTCCACCCGATTATACGTTTCCGAGTGGGGCACTCTCTCCACTCAGCCGACTTCTTCTTAGTCCTTTACTCGATTACGAGCGTATGGTGATCTCTTACATACGCCTGTGCGTGCGCTCACAGGCATATGGGACCTACAGTATAACGCAGGTTCCGAACGGCTATTTTTGAGAGATTTACTAGGCAATTACCGCTCTGTGGTTTGCCATTGCCTGCCGAGGGGTGGTGACCGTTGATTTTCTGACTAGCGCACTAGGTTTGACCTGAGAAAAATTCCTAGCTGTGAACTGGAATAGAAACACGACGCTAAGCACCGGGAAAGTTTAAAGTACTCTTATATGATTGAGAATCGAGCGCGCTATGAACTAGGCTACAGGTCACCACAGATATTAAGTTGATATTAAGAAAGATATTAAGTTAAAGATATATTATGTATCCTAACCTAACCTAACCTAACCTGCTAAATTTTCCTGCTCTTTGATTTTAAAAAATTGTATGCAAGTATAATGCATATCCGCCTTTTCATGCTTAAAAAATTTGTGCATAAACTTTTGCAAAAATTATGAATGACCATTGTGTAAATGAAACAAAAATGATGTACCTATTATTTTTGTATCATTCTTATATACAAATTTTCCATTTATTCAAAAACAATTTTTCGTACAGGTACCGGGAAAGTCTAAGGGGTCATGTACATATTACGTAAGCATTTTTTTTTCCATTTTCAACCCCCTCCCCCCCTCCCCCGTTGTAAGCATGAGTAAGATTTAGGCAACCCCCCCCCCCCTCCATATCACGTAAGTTTTTTTTTTTTTTTTTTTTTTTTTTAATGGAACCAACGGCACTCGACTTCGGTAATTTTCCCCATAATTCATGGAACTGAAATAAACCAATATAAACACCTATATTGAGAAAAATTAAAGAGAAGGTTATCTTTATTTAGACGGTAACAAAATAATGTAATATTAGCTCGCCGCAACATTTACAATATTTTAAGAAAACATGAAATTAATTAATTAATTATTTATTTATTTTATTTTCAAAAATTCCTGGTCAGAGTAGAAAAAAGCTTACATAAGAAAGTTTGAGACCCCCCCTCTCCCCTTGGTAAGGTGTTGTAAGCATTTACGAGACCCCCTCCCCCCCCTTAACATGCTTACGTAATATGTACATGACCCCTAAGGTAATGGCACCGAATCCTGACTCTTTCCTGGAATGCTGACTCTTTAAGAAAACAGTTGATTATTTTAAAATGGTATGGTCAAAATTTTTCAAAAAAAAAAAAAAATGCCCGATTCGTAGAAATTGAAACTACCGTAGAATGGAATGAAGTTGAAAGGAAATTGCAAAAACAATTTATGGTCTATTTTTGGCACTAAAAATAAATTTTTTTATTTTATTAAGTGGATATTGTTTTTTGGATACTTAAGGATTCTAAATATGAAAGCTGCAAGTTTTTATCGATTTTAGCATCCATTTTTGTTTCACTTTTTAAGGATGCCAAAAATGGCAACTTTTTTGGAAGTTTACAAACTTTTGCTTCTGCTAGTGCTTTTTAATTTTTACAGAGATTTTAAATCCCCTTTATTCAACCTGAAATATTCTTATCTTTATATTCCGTTACAAAAAATCCGCATATTTGCTTTCGACCTTTGATAATCAGAGCTTTTTTAAATTATTTCAAATTTTAAGAGAGACATGGGGTGAAGTTGAAAGGTCGCAGACTTAAAGCTTTTCCAAATTTTGCTTCTGAAAAACATTTCCTGGATACTGTTTTGAAAATTAAGAAATGGAGCAAATAAACAATCCGAAAATTCCGATTCTTTCGTTCTTTTTAAAGGCTTTTAGAAAATTAGTGTACAATTTGATCTACAATTTGATTTCAAACACGGGGTGAAGTTGAAAAGAAGGGGTTTTTAAATTTTTTTCAAGCTTTCGAAAGGTCAAAAAAATTGAAATTCTCGGAATTAAAACTTCTTGTGGAGACCCAAACATTAAAAAAAATTTGAAGAAAAAAGAATTATTAGTAAAGATCTTACGAGTAAGTAAACTCTAAAACCTTTTAACTTCACCCCAATCTACGGTATAACCTCTGATGGTCCAATTCAACGAAAATACTTAAATCTTTTATAAGTATTTAAGGTATATTGATTAGGCTAGATTAGGTTATGTTAGGTTAGGTTGGGTTGGGTTGGGTTGGGTTGGGGTGGGTTAGGTTGGGTTGGGTTGGGTTGGGTTGGGTTAGGTTAGGTTAGGTTAGGTTAGGTTAGGTTAGGTTAGGTTATGTTAAACTGCTTCCATTGAGAAATTCCTAACGCTGACCATTTTTGCACCTAAACTTGACCGTCCGCAAACTTTTTATGCCAGCTTTCTTAGCACCATAATCTTTGATTGATAGATAAAGAGCCTGAGTATTTTTTATTGCAAATTAGTATGTAGTATTTCTATTTTTTTTCGTTCCTTAAATATATTCATTTAGGAGCAACTAATTTTGTGAGGGCTAAAAACAGCATGGATCTTTTTAGTTATCCCATTATCTAAAGGTATTTGTGCCTGGCAGTCCAGTGTTTTTTAGTTTTAGCTTGTGAAATTTACTTCTTTAGATTGTGTTCTCGATACCTGTGCTAATTTTTGATGCTCTCTTTCCCTCCTTTAAATAAGCTTACGTAATAATGTGTATGTGAATAAATGCCACTAAGGTAACCAAAAACTAATACCACTAAGACCTGGTAATTTTATGATGAATAAAAATTTAATTTGGAAAATTAAAATAAAAATTTATTTCTGCTGTAAACCTAATTTTTGACTGAAATTAAAATTGTTTAGGAAGGTGTTTTAAGTTCCATGAAGTTTATATTTAAGAAATAGTAAAATCTTTTTTTTTTTTCTCTTTTTCAGAGTTTCTGTCGAGCCAGGCCTAGACAGTAAAGGCTTGGCCTTGGTATTTACCAACATGGAGGTTTCCGACTCCGGAAACTACACGTGTAAAGCCAAAATAAATAATGTTGAAGTCAAAACTGCCTTTAGATTAATAGTATATTGTAAGTATTCTCCGTGATTTTGGTGTTTAAATTTAAAATACAATAGAAATATTCCTAAATATTGAAATAATTAAATTCAGATATAAGAGAGAAAAAAATTCCCAGTCTGAGCCCATTAGCCGCGAGGAATCGAACCCCGATCTCTCCGTTTGCCGGACGGAAGCTCTACGCTTTTAGCTACAGCTCCTGGTCAAAGACAGAAAGAATAATTCACTCTCTTATACCTGAGACTCCTAACTATCGCTTCTCGCGTTAAAAGAGGAAACATTAAGGTTTCAAATTCGAAATAAAAATTCCTAAATATCTTTTTTTTTTTTTTTTTTTTTTTTTCTACCAAAAAACTTCTGTTAATTTAAAACCGCAAAGACGAATTTGTTATGGCCGAGACTTGAACCGTAGCATCTTCGCTATTGGGATGTACCACCAGAAGGTGGATTCTAATATTATATTACATCACCTTCCCACCCAACGATGAAGGTGACGTCGTGGTGACGCGTCACATTTTGGTCGTGAGACATGGTCATTTTGCGGGGCTTTTTTTACATGATTTTCGACGTCAAAATAACGTCTTATTAACGGACGTTATTGACGTCACTTCGATTTGGAAATGATAATGTCATCCGTTTTAGGATTCAATAAGACGTCTTAAGGACGTCATCCTCCGACAAATTTTATTATTAGGAGTGCACTTGAAACTTGGCTGGGTGCACTCCGTGCACCTTAATTCTCACAGGTAATTTTTTTATTAAAAAGGAATGTTTTATCATATCCAGCGAAAAATGTGACGTACTTTAAACGCCATAAAGACGTCATCGAATCAATCTATCTGTGCCATAAAGACGTCAAAGGGTCATTCTAAAAAACGTCATTTTGACTTCATTTCGACTCGTAAAATTGTCCCAGAATGTGACCATGCCTGATGACGTCTTTATGGCATTTGAAGTACGTCACACTTTTCGCTGGATATGAAAAAAACATTCCTTTTTAATAAAAAAATTGCATGAGAGAATTAAGGTGCACGGAGTGCACTCAGCCAAGTTTTAAGTGCACTCCCCTCGCACCTTACTTCACTAAACTCATTGTATCCCTGTTTTTAGGACTATTTCTTATTAGATTCATGACTTGATTCAAATGTTCGAAAGTAATATACTGACTGATCGAAAAATGTGACGTACTTTAAACGCCATAACGACGGGATCAGGCATGGTCACATACCGGGACTATTGACGTTTTTAAGAATGCCCGATAATACGATCTGTCAATGGATGACGTCAAGAAGATGTCTTATAATAGGTGACATTATTATAATCAAAAAGATGTTCTACTGTGACAAATATTATTAGTCGTAGTCTGTTGCCATCGAAAATGTCATTTAAAAAGTCCCGGAACGGGAAAATGACCATGTCAGATGACCTAAATGTGAAGCGTCACCATAACTTCACCGGACGCTTTCTTTCAAGTGAAATTAATTTGTTTTTGCCTTTTTTTTTCCAGCTCCCATTAATTTTGCGGATACGCCCTCTGTTCAAAAAGCTATCGAAGGGGAACCATTTTCGATACGGTGCGAAGCAAGGGGCGACCCGGAACCCGCGATACGTTGGATTGTGCCTGGGCGAACCGTCCCTTCCCCTCAGTATAAACAATTAGGAGACGGTTTAAGCATATCCAGAGTTACTAGAGAAGATGCTAACGTGGAGTTCATTTGCAGAGCGATGCAAATGCGCGGGGAAGTCCAGAATTTTAAGGATCAACCAATCAAATTAGATGTTTTATGTAAGTTTTCATCGCTAAGACCTTTTTCAAAAAGTACGTGAAACTTGTGAATGGGTCATGGGTCAGTCCTCTGTTAATCTTTGGCTGTTGTGATATTTGCAAGAAATTTTTGGAAATATACAATGTTCTTTGTTCGCGCGGGAATGCTACCAGGAATGTCCCGGGAAGTAATTTTTGAATTCCAAAAGAGAATTAATAACAAATTTTGACCTTTTCCTCATGGCTAGGGTGGGCCGAAAAAAGGGAATATTTGAATTTGAAAACGCCTGATATGGGAATCGATGCCTTTTTATGATACTATTAACCCTATTTTTTTTTTTCAGATTTTTTGAAGGTCATCTTGAGGTCGCGCAATGACCTTGAAGTTTTTGAAAAGCCCATATAAGGGCAAAAAATAAGAATTTTTTTTTTTGCTGAAAAAAGTATCGCTTCCTATCGGAAATTTTGCGTATTTTACGAATATGATGTCCAAATTTTATTTTTGTGTACAGTTTTTAAGCTGAAAGAAGAAGCAACCTAAAGTATTTCAGTGTTTATAAAATAGGGTTAAAGCTCAAAAACCGAACGTTTAAAATGATTTTGGACTTCATATTCGTAATCTACGCAGACTTTCTGATAGGAAGCGATACTTTGTTCAGCAAAAAAAATTTTAATTTTTTGCCCTTAGGGAGCGTTCAAGTATTACGTAAGACCGAAAGGGGGGGGAGGGGGTACTCGAAATTCTTACGATTTCTTACTAGGGAGAGGGGGGGAGTTTGGCAAATCTTACGTAAGAATTTCCATCATAATTTATTGTTCAAAAATTTTTTTTAATTTCAAAAATTTAAGTTCTTTTAATTTTTTTTGAATGTCTAAATAGAAAAATTAAAAATTTTTTCAAAAAATTTAAGAAATAAAAATTCGTTTTTTTAATGAGATTTTGTGCTTTAAGAAAAATATTACTCCAATTTAAAATTGGCGTTAAAAAAGGGGGGGGGTCCTCGAAAATCTTACGTAATATAAAAGGGGGGGTCAATGAAATCTTACTAATTCTTACGAAGGGGGGGGAGGGGGTCCAAAAACCCGAAAAAAAGTCTTACGTAATACTTGAACGTTCCCTTATATGGGCTTTTCAAAAAACTTCAAGGTCATTGCGCGACCTCAAAATGACCTTCAAAAAATCTGAAAAAAAATTAGGGTTAATAGTAATATAAAAAGACATCGATTACCATATCTGGCGTTTTCAAATTCAAAAATTCGCTTTTTTCGGCCCACTCTACTCATGGCCGTCAAAAAATCAGGATCTGAAAATTAGCGTCATTACCTCCCTTCGTAATTAAACAACGTAATTAATGGATGGTCGTTTCCAAGAAATATAAGCTCCCCAGCTGATATTGTTTCTTAAAATTCTGAGAATTTGTTTTTTATTCAACAGATGAATATTTCTCCGTTAAGACCATTAAAATTAAGCATAAGTGCCTGAGTTTATAAAAGTGGCGGGTATTCAAATCTCAATTTTCAATTTTTTTAAAATATTAATGCAGTATTTTTGGGATTTTGGAAAAATCACTGAAAAATTATAAAAACGTTTCTACGGTCACCTTTAAAAGTCAGTTAGGGCTTCTTCCCATACGAAAAAGTAATTCAAATTATTAATTAAAAGCAGTGGCGTAGCAGCCTATAAGCGAAACAAGCACAGGCTTGCGGCCTCGCGCTATTCTTAGGCCTCGCAATTCCAAGCAGAAAAAATGGATTAAGGTTCAAAATAACCAAAACTACATTTTGATTTACAGAAAAAGAAAAAACATTTTTCTTCTTTTTCTGTTTTATTCCTTCTTTCTTTCGGAAATTCCGGAATCAATTTCAATATAGAAATGTGCTCTCTCGCCCAAATTAAAAGATTAGGAAATTTTGACCTCATGTTCCTCAAAATTTCTTTGTTCAAATTTTCAAGTACCTGATCTTCGGTTTTCCCTGATCTCATTCATTTTATTGCTTGAGAACAGTTTTATTGTTGTAATCACTAATCCTCGAGCAATGACGGCTTAATAAGTTTTTCATTTTTTTTAAATTCGTGATTAATTTACTGATTTTAAAAAAATTTCAAAAACGACAGAGGCAGCAACAAAGACAAAGACTAATACAAGGACGTTAACAGAAAATGGGACTCGGGTTGGGAACAAAAAAAAAAAAAAAACTTAAAGTAACTGCTGCTGAAAAAGAAAAATCCAAGTAACTAAAATCAAAAACTTTGTGTGAAGGGGGAGAGGGGGGGTGAGAGAGTCAATGTTAAATGCCATAAAAAAAAGGCCTCGCAAAATGTTTTCGCTTGCACTCCTTACTTGGTTTGCTACGCCACTGATTAAAAGGGTGCTATCTAAAAAAATGTTTCTATGTTTAGCTTACGAAAAATCAAAAAGTGATAGCACTCTTTGGTTCTAAGGTCGCGATTAATAAAAAATTTCCAAAATAAGAGACACTCGGCTCTTCTGCCGAGTTTCTCTCGCCATAATAAAATTCGCCAGTTCCGCCTGTTCATCAATGTTTAGAATTAAGGAATGTGCATACTCTTAACACTCCATTAGGGTGTCCCATATTTTGGCAATTTTTGAATTTCAAATCGCTTAACCCCCAAAAAGGGTTCTCCTTGGTGTACTGATAAAACTCGAATTTTTTTTTAAATTGTTTACTCTACAGGAAAGAGTGTCTACTTGAGCTTAAAGTTTTCAAAAAAAGAAATCGACAATTTTTTTTTTTTTTTTTGAAAAAAAAAGTGGTTTTCTATCGGAAATTTTCCGTAGATCTCCGTAGATCACGAATCTGAACTCCGTTTTTTTACATCTGGTGAGCTAAAAGCTCAAAACCCCTATTTTGGCTTTTAGCTCAAAAACCGAACCAGATATAAAAAAAACGGACTTCATATTTGTGATCTGCGGAAAATTTTAGATAAAAAAACCACATTCTCTCGCGAAAAAAACTGTTGATTTTTTTTTTTCTCTGTGGTAATTTTGGAATTTTAAGCTCAAGTCTAGTAAGCTTTCCCTTCAAGTAAAAAATTTAAAAAAAAATTCGGGTTTATTAGTACACCAAGGACAAACATTTTTGGGGGTAAGAGATTTGAAATTCGAAAATTCCCAAAATAAGGGACCCCCTAACTCCCATTTTTACTTTTACATGACCGCCTTACCATGATCTTTGTTGCTGTCCTAGAAGCTGTTAGAAGTCTGAATTCCCTGATCGAAATGGCATTGACTTATCTCTATGTCCTGTGCACAAAAAGGGAAATGTGAAAGAGCTTTTAAGGTAAAAAAGATTTGATGTTCATTTAAATTATTACCAATTCCCAAGGGTATCGTAACCAAAAAACAGAACGAACAAATGAAACTGGGATTTGAATCGCTCAATCGAATTTTCGTCTTACTTTTTTTTATTTCAAATAATAAAGAGTTTTCTTTTTTTTTTTTTAAATTGCAGATCGACCTCAATGGAAATCCAACGGGACAACCACAGCATACGGGTACATGGGAGGTACCGCGAACGTGACGTGCCAGGTGGATGCCAACCCCCCTGCAAATTTCACTTGGTTCAACAAGGCCAACCAGCCCATCGGTCCGGGGATAAGAGACGTTAAAATATTTTCCGACGGCAACAAATCCGTTTTGAGCATTTCTAAATTTAATGTTCACGTGATCGGGAATTACACGTGCAGAGCCAGGAACAGCCTTGGAGAATTGAGGAGGGTTTTCAATTTGAAGGAAGGGCCGAAGCCTGTCCCGCCTAAGAAACCTGTGGTCCATTCGGCGACGCACAATTCTTTAAAATTAGAAATTCATAGCGCGGAGGATATCCGAAAGGGATTCGAAATTACGGGATATAAAGTTCAGATTTTGGAGAAGAGAGAGAGGGAGAAAGGGAAAGGGTGGGAAGTAGCCAAAGAAGTTATTTTACAAAAAGGTAGCGTTGAATTGTCTAACATGAGTTTTTGTTTTTGTTCTAATTCCTTTTTTCTTTTCTTTTTTTTTTTTTCAGGAAAAACTAATACTTACGTAATCCCCGACTTATCGCCCAAAACGGAATACCTCATCAGGGTGCATTCCATAAACGCAGCCGGGCCTTCCGATTACACGGACGAGTTGAAGGTCCAAACTTCAAATTCAGCTAAAGCCACGCTGTCGAATGCGTTAATTTTCATAGTTTTGTTATTTGTTACCAGATTTACGTGAATATTCGTTAAATTCGGGTGATAATTTTAATGTGTTGCGAATGCTTTAGTTTAAAAAAAAAAAAAAAGTAATTAAACGACGTTATAAAATGGGAAGCAGGAATGGAAATACGAAATAACGATAAAAAGACTTTTTTTTAAAACGAGATTCACGCTTCAGTTAAATTACCCGGATAAGCCATTAGGTTTTCTTCGTTTTTTTTTATGATTTTGATTTTATGGTTAAAAAAATTGACAGATTTTTTTTTGTTTTAAGACAAAAATTTTTTAATGAAGTACTTATTTTCTTTTTTTTCTTCTTTATAAGTTTTAATAATTATTAACGCTTTAGTTATGGATGAAAGATATACCGGTGTTGCTTTTTTTTACTTTTTAAATTTTATTTTTAGAAAATTGATTTGTTTTTATTTTTCTCTTAATTCTTCCGCACATCGTGCTCGGTTTTTAATTTTTTAATTGAAACGAAAAAAATTAGGAATATATTAAAACTGTCAGTATTTTTAATACAAGTGTCAGTATTTTTTTTATTTTGATTACCGATCAGTAAATATAATTATTTGTCAGTAAATTATACCGAATTTATCGGTAAATAAAGTCAAAGTGGTTCCTGTCAGTTAAAAAGTTACTTTTTGTCAGTAAATAATATCGTTTTTATCAGTAAACCGATAACTAATGACTTAAAAATAAAATGGCATTTTGAGGTGGTGTAATGACCTTGGAGTTTTTATAACTCATTTTAAAGTAAAAATATTTTTTTTTTCCCGCTGAAAAATGGAGCGATTTTTGTCGGGAATTTTGCGTAGATTGCGAATATGACGTCCAAAATTACTTCCGATGAGTAGTTTTTGAGTTATAGATCGGTTTTTGAAGCTCTAAAATTCTTCAAACGTTTTTCATTCTTAATTTAAAAATCTTACTTAATTTTAAACTTCAAATATTCGCAATCTCAAACTTTCCAACAGGAATTTTTGGCAAAAAAATCAAATTTTTTTTTCAGTAGAAAAAAATCATTAATTTTTTGCTCTGATATGAGCTTTAGCTTTCAAAAATTTGAAAGTCATTACTCCACCTCAAGTTGTCCTTTTAAAAACCTGAAGAAAATTAAAGCTATTAGTATCTTTCAGAGGCAATGATTCTGATACCAGTACAATTTCTACGTCGAAAATTCGTATTTAGCAACAGAACCCTGTAGAAAGGGAAATTCATTGATACAATTTTGAAGTTTTCTTTCCTTCGCAGTGGCCTTAATGTAAATTAAATATTGATAATTACTGATAAATAGTTGATTTTACTGACAAATGATTAAAATTATTGATACTTTTTTAACTGACCGTGTAAATACTGACAAATAATATTTTTACTGACGCTTTTATAAAAACACTAATATTTAATTTTAAAATACTGACAACTTAAATAGATGCCAAAAAATTAAAATAGCTGTAATTCTATTCCCATGGTGAGAATCGAACCGAATCGATTGATGCCGATTTTATCTCGGCATCCTACTTGCCAACTCTGCCCCGAAAAGGGGAATCGGCTATCGCACATCTCCGGAATAGGGTGGTTCTTATTTTGGGAAGTTTGGATTTTCGGAGGTGCCACTTTTTTATTTGCATGAGATAAGTTTCCCTGAATTTTTTTTTAAATTTTTTACCCGACGGGAAAGCGTGCCTCATCGAGCTTTTAGTCCGGAAAAACCCCATAAGAACCCAAAAATTGATAATTTTTCTTTGTAAAAAAAAAAAAAAAAAAAAAACCTTGTTTTCGGATCTTTTTGATTTTTATATTTTTTATTTTCTATTAATTTTTGATTTTTTTTAAATCTTTACTAAGGCTAATTTTCAAAATAAATGTATTTTCATTCCTGCTTTTATATACAGGTGAAAAGTTCCAAAATATTCGTATTAAAAATTAAAAATTTCGGTTTAAAGGAAAATCGTTTTCAGAATAACAAATTAATTAAAATGGAAAATTTGTATGTGTATTTTTTCGGTTTTTCAACACAAAATATGTTTTGAACTATCATTATTTACATATTATACAGTCAAACTTTTAACTTTCCAGTTAAAACTTATTTTTAACATATTGAAATTGCATGCAAAGTTAGGAAAGTTTTACTGCATTCAAAAAAAGAGCTACTTTAAAAACCGTTAAAGACATGCAGCGCTCCTGGCGGATTATCTCGTAACTTAAGAACATCAGGATTTTTAAAGATGGCGATTGTTCGTTTCTGTCATTTTTATAAAGCATAAAAAATTAATTTTTAATGCAGTTTTATTATGTGATTTCTTCCGGAAAGTAAAAACAGCTCATTTAGATTTAGTCCTATTTTTGTGATGAAAAATTGGAATTTTATTAAGTATTTAGAAACTTTTTTTTAAAATGTGATTTAAAGATTTTAAATTTTTTTTCGGCTTTGGATTTAGATCAGGGGCGAAATCTCAGTTTTGTTGAATTTATTTTTAATTTTTAAGATTCTTTAATTGTATTAATATTTTACAATGATTGTTGTCTCGTATGCGGTTAAATACGTCCATAACTTTCTACATAATTTTGATGAAAGACGTTTCGTGCCAAATTGTAAAAGAGAAAAAAAAAAGTCAGCAGCACGCATTTCTTGTAAATATCGTTGTGTAAATAAATTAGAAAATATAATGCAATATATTTGCTTCTTACAAATTATATATAGTAATCCAAAAAAATTTACCGTGTGTGATGGAGCTTAGTCATTTACAGTATGATAATCTTTCATTTTTTTAAATCGATTCATCGTAAGAAAAAAGTGTTAACGGTGCGAGGGAAAAACCTTTCTACGGTGATTGACTTACTAAACGTGGATAAATTTTTCTTTGCATTCGTTTCCTTGTTTGGATATTTTTAAGGATACGTTAGATCATCTAGGGAATGCAAGAATTAGTATTTTATAAATTAAGTATATTTAAAATAAAAGCTTTAATATTATTCGGAAACGTTTTGCCAGGAAAAATTATCTATGGTCCATATATACCTAATTCTTTTTGTAATGAATGTATACAATGTAACTTAAAAAAAAAAAAAACATTCCTTCGGTTGTAAATAATTATGAATTGTAAATAAAGTATGGCTACATTAATTGAAAACGATTGTTTTTTTTTACTAGAATCTTAAGGGGTCATTCTGTAGCATTAGCCATATTTGAACATCATAACAGTTGGAAATTAAAATATCATTGAGAAAAAATTTTCGTCGAGTGCATGAGCCGAATGGGACATTTACCGCTTGCCTGGCGGGTGCTCTGCCATTAAGCTACCGACCCGCGCTCCACGAATTCTCTCCCAATGGAGGACTTATATTGCAACACGAATCACAAAGTGCGGGAAAACCAACTAAACCTGACACCACGAAAAAAAATTTTTTCAATGATCTTTTAATTTCCATAAAAATAAAAGGATTAAGATATGATTTCTCCTCATAAAAAATCATAACAGTTAATTATTTTTAATGAACACAATTTCTATGTTTTAAATATTTATTTACTTATTCATTATTTTTGTAGGTCAGAGCCGAAACATCGGATTAGGCACTTGTCACGTGATCGTGATAACAGCCATTTTAATTTTTGGAACGATACAAATATGTCGTAGAAATTATTTCGGCCCCTTCCGATCCCCTCCTCACCATTAGGGGGTCATTTTGTCCCCATTTAGGGACAAAATAGTCTTCCTGGAGATTTAACATTAATGCTACAAGATTTTCGATACCCCCTCCCCCCCCCTTAAAGCCGCTTGCTTATACTTGAATGAGCCCTTCTCAAATTTTAAGTTTCTGCTCTGATCAGATTTTTTTTTATTCACAATTTGACCTCGATAAAAAAAGAAACGTATATTACATTCAAATTAAAATCAGAAAAAATATTAGCTTCCTTTGAAAATAATTACTTTCACCGGGAAGAAAAAATGTTTGCCGATGGTCGTCCTTTTTATAGCGAAAACGTAAGAGCCTAGTATGATAATCCCGTAAGAAATGAAATAAGAAATCTGAAACTAAATCAGATGTTAATGTTAAAAAAAATTTAATTGAGTTACCTAAGATTAATTCTTACTTTTTCTTTGCCGATGATCATGCATAAAATGTAAGTGTAGAATCGAGATGATATTAGAGCAAGATGAAGCCCTGTGGTGCCGATATCACGAAGGAGCAAAGGCGACAAGCAATTAAAAATCAGTTGGACGATTGAGAAAGTTAAAGCTGAAATCCAATAGTCTAAGCATTTAGGGAGTAGGGTGTTAGTTTCTAAAATGATGCTGAAAGGAAAAGGAAAAAAATCAGAACATTAATTTTCAGTACCAAGCTCCTAAAATCGAATGAGGCCTCTGCACCAGAGAAATGGGGGCCTGAAGCTCAGTTCAATCTAGGTTTGAACTTTCATCTGGGTATGAGGTCATTCAAGTATTACATAAAGTCCGATTTGGTTTTCGACCCTCTCCTCCTTGCAGTAAGGCTTTCCTCTTAAAATTTAACATTGAACTAAGATTTTGCATAATCCCTCCCCTACTCTAAGATGCTGATATTTCAATGACCGACCCCTAAAAGCTTGAAAATTAAGATCCAATCTGAAAATATTTTGCCTGGTAACTTTCTAATATTTGAACAAAAACGTACTCACGATTGCAAACCACAAACGAAGCTCCCTATAAAGCCGACCATTCCTAAATATTCAACGGAATCTATGGATTTAACGATTAATTCCTGAGCCAGGGAATTAAAAGCCAGAAATAATCCGCTTTCGATTCGAAGAATATCGCCCCAATTCACCTCCGTTATGTCTCCATCTGAAAAACCGCATTGTATTAAAAAGTCAGGTCAGATTAATAGAAAGCTATAAATCTGACCTGAAAATCCACAGATACTTCAAGGATTAAAAACAAAAGAATCAGGAACAAAATGCTTTCTAGGTCTTTTGCAACTGTCGTAATGAAACTTTTGCAACTGTCCCAATCTTTTGCAACTGTCCCAATGGATCTTTTGCAGCTGTCAAAATCTTTTGCAACTGTCCCAATCTTTTGCAACAGTCCCAATGAAACTTTTGCCACTGTCCCAATCTTTTGCAACTGTCCCAATGGATCTTTTGCAACTGTCCCAATCTTTTGCAACTGTCCCAATGAAACTTTTGCAACTGTCCCAATGAAACTTTTGCAACTGTCCCAATGGATCTTTTGCAACTGTCCCAATCTTTTGCAACTGTCCCAATGGAACTTTTGCAATTGTCCCAATCTTTTACAACTGTTCCAATGAAACTTTTGCAACTGTCCCAATCTTTTGTAACTGTCCCAATGGATCTTTTGCAACTGTCTCAATCTTTTGCAACTGTCCCAATGAAACTTTTGCAACTGTCCCAATCTTTTGCAACTGTCCCAATGAAACTTTTGCAACTGTCCCAGTGAAACTTTTGCAATTGTCCCAATCTTTTACAACTGTTCCAATGAAACTTTTGCAACTGTCCCAATCTTTTGTAACTGTCCCAATGGATCTTTTGCAACTGTCTCAATCTTTTGCAACTGTCCCAATGAAACTTTTGCAACTGTCCCAATGAAACTTTTGCAATTGTCCCAATCTTTTGCAACTGTCCCAATAAAACTTTTGGAACTGTCCCAATGGATCTTTATTAAATAACAACATTTTTCGGTACCTTCTTTACTCCAGACGTTTGCAAAGCAAAGACCCACAGCTCCGAAAATCCCCAAACCAAATCCGCAAACGTGAGTTAAATGAAACTGAACCTCCAAACAGACATAAGCGAGAACAAGTGAAAGTGAAGCAGCAACGCAATCGATCATCTGATTTCCTATGTAAGAATGAAATTTTAAAGAGGACAAAATCAAAAAATTTGCTTCGACGTGGAGCACAGTTAGGAGGGCATAACGTAGCCCACTAAGTTTCATCACTTCCAGGATTCCTCTTCCGTCATTTCTCCAGGCAAGTCGAGTCGTCCATAAAACGGATAAAAATAAGTACAGAGGTAAGTTTTGACCTGTAAAATCATGTTTTTAGAATAAAGGCTTTTCGATGAGTCTCATAATTTGGTTTACCGTTTTTTAAAAATGTGTCTGAAAACCTTTGAATCCTGTTAGTGGAGATATCCATAAAACTTAAGCAACATGCCATCACCTGAGATAACACCACACTTTTCCAAACTGCCCTAAAATCAGAATAGTCATAAGAGCCTATAAACTTGTGTATAGCAGCTATTTTAAAGACGATTGTTGTTGTCTGGGGATATAATGAGAATTCTATTTTAAAAGGTTACCTAGAGCAAAAAAAGACCCAAAAAGAGTCATCCTGAACTCTCCTGTAAACTTCGAAATGAATCATAGGAAGACTTTGGTAACTGTTCCCGTACGAAGATCTAGGAGTCAGATTGACAGGCGTAGGGCTAAATTCCCTAGATAATGGAGTAGTGTCGATTTCTAAACTAGATCCCGACTCCGATTGATTATCTAGTAATATAGATAAATCCCCCACGGATGCTCTTTGGCGAAATAAATCTTCGGCGCGGACATCGATTTGAGAATTCGATTCCAAATTTGGTTGAACTAAATATTCAGGAGCTGAATTTCTCCTGGAGCGATTATCACCCACTGACAAATACAGACTCTTAGAAGACGAAGTCATGGATTCAGGTTTCCGTTATTCCATCCCATTTTAAGCAGTTTTTTTTTGCTTTGACGCATAAGAAAGCACGCGCGATACTGGTCTTTCTTTCAGGAGATAATTAGCATGGCTTTTTAATTAATATGTTAATGCAACATCTGGACGATTAAATACGAAACCGTGTTTAAGGACAAGGCTACTGAAGTGTTTATTTTTATGAATTTTGAGATTCGATTTCTTTTGTACGGTCTTCTAGGGGGGCACACAACAATGCATCTCAATGATTCAATCGCTGCAAAGGACTTAAATTTTTGTCATTTTCTTGCAGCTTGAACTTAAATTTCTAAATAACGGCTTCTAAATTGAAATTAATGTCATATTTTAACAAATGATATAAAGTAACGAGGATAGGTATACAAAAAAAATATAAATTTAATTAACTGTAAATAAACATTTATATGTTTTGCAAAAACAAATAAATTAAATTTTGACAAAAAAAATTGATGAAAGTCTGAAAGATTGTAAAAACCAGAGACAAGTTTTTAAAAAAAAATTGAACTTTGAATTATCAATTTAAAAAAAAAAAATTGAATTTTGAATTATCATTTAAAAAAAAAATTTTGAATTTTGATTTATCAACTTAAAAAAAAATTATTTGTTTTAAATTCTGACAGACAGACAGACTGGACATTTTTATTTTTTAAATTAGCTCCATATTTTTTCTTAATGGAACTTAAGTCTTTCAAAAGTGTTCGTATTCGAATACATTTTGGATCTCCTTTCGAATTCGCAGCAACGAAATTAAAAAAAAAAGACGAGTTTCCTTAACTCGTTAAAAGCTTCTCGCTTGTTTACAAATAAATTTCCTTGCTGCTTACAAAAAAAAAAATTAAAAACCTCGAAATAATTTTTTCACCATTTCCAAATTTTTCCTTCCCTTGAAATCAAGCACTCCTTTTTGGAATTATTTCGAGGTTTAGTATTAAAAAAAAAAAAAAATAAATAAATTCGTCGCTGATAAAAATTAAAAAAAAAAATAATGTTTTTGAATTTTGAGCGCTACGAGAACGAAGCTTTGATACTTAAGTTTGGCGACTGAATCGGAAAATTCCCTTTTCAGAAGCTAAACCTAAGTTTCTGCTTCTCAGTTTCTCAGCTGAGAAATTATGCAGTTGACAAACTGCACGGTTCGTAAATAATTTTCGGAATTTATTTTACAACGACGAAATTTAAAAAAAAAAAAAATCATTCCATGATTCAACTTTAAAGTTACCCATAATCGTTTAAAAAAAGAAATAAATATCACATAAACGGCTTTTTTTTTTAAACTGAAAATTTTTTTAGTAAAGCTACGATAAGATTTTTAAATTTTTTGTTTTTATTATTGTTTCTCGGCAATAATAAAATTAGATAATAAAAATAATAATAAATAACAAAAAAAAAGAAAAATGGTACTGACTGTTTAAAGCTTTCAAAATTATCCCAGCCCTACTAATAACAACATTTTTTTTTTTTTGCATTTGAATTTTCCAGAAATAATTTATGGACGGTAAATATTTTTTTCTTCTTCGTTAAAAACCTTTTTACACCTTTATCTTCATCATGCATTTTTAAACAAGGGTAACCGTTTCATCAGTTTAAAAAAAAAAATAACAATCACATAATAATAACAATCGTACACATAGAAGACGATTCACAAAAAATAATATTGCTTCTCAACTTTAAAAGAAAAAAGAATTGATCATGTAAAAAAGTTAAAAATCTTCAAAGCCGACGATTTTTCAAATTTAAATTTTTTTACAACCTGAGAGTTTTTGTACCGAAATTTAAAACCGAAAATTTTCAAAAATTTTGTCGAAATTTTTTTGAACACAATCGCCTTCTATTACAAAAATAAATCATTCGCACAAAAATTTCACATTCATGCCAGGAGGATAAATCAATTTTTAAAGAAAGTTAAAACGGGGGTTCCTCCTTTCAAAAAAAAAAAAAAAAAAAAATTACAATTGCTGATTTAAAAAAAAAAAATTTAAGGGAAAGTTTTGGGTTTTGAAAACAGCAACGCACGGCTAAAAAGAAAATAATTTCCGCCCTAGTGATCGGGGAGATCCAAAGATGTTCGTGTAATTTAAAAAAAAAAAAAAAAAAACTAAAAATCCGATTACTACAGTTGAAAATTATCATTCTTTTTAGCATGAGCAACTGCCTTCAACCCTTTCTTTAAAATGAGATCAGGCGATTTAAAAAAAAAAAAAAAAAATACAGCAATTCACCAACTCAGAGGTAAACTAATGAATTTGAAAACCACCAAAATGGCTGATGTGCTCTGAGTTTGAACAGCAAACGGCCATTTTGAAATTTAGTTTACCTCCAAGGTACAGAATTTAAAATTTTTTAAATTAAAAAAAAAAAAAAGTTAATTAATTTCGACACTCAACCAAAAATCATTTCTTTCTCCATACGTCTCAAGCTTAATGTTTTTTTTTTTTTTTTTGTCCTTTTCTTTTAAAAATATTAGCCCAGACAAACATCACTTTTCGAAAAGTCTCTGTAATCTTGTATAAATAGTGAATGTCGCAGTTTTTAAGGTACTGCTTCAATATTTAAAAAGATATTGCAGCAATGTTAGTCCAATATTTCATAATATTGTCATAAGTCAAATATTAATACAACATTCAAAAACTTTTCCGGGCTTGATTTCAGAAAAATATTTGAAAACATTGCAACGTAATTTTCATTTGCGACATCTTAAAGCTTGTTCAACATTTTCAAAATATTTAAAAAATACATTTGCGAGTTGTCTGGCTAAAGGGTCATCTTTCGTCAATTCTATCTGAGCTTTAAAATCGATTCAGCGATTGCGAATTGTTTCTTTTTGTAATCGGCAGTCACTGGGCAAAAAACAAAAAAAATTGATTTTTATTTTATTTTAAAAAATCCAAAAATTGAATTTTTAAAATATCATTCATTTAAAAAAAAAATCATCAAAGGGGCAGAATTTTTGTCAAATCCCTTCCTCTCAGGATCTTACATTTCTTCAAAAATATTCCGAGGCAATTGCTAAAAAATCCTTTAAAAAAATCTTTTTCCTTCTTCGCCGAAAAATTTCGGGGAGAATTTTCTACCGTTTTTGCTTAAAAACTGCCTCGAAAAAACTTCATCAAGAGGAGGTAAAAAATCGCGGTCCTTCGCGAAAGCAATCCTCACCAGAAAAAAAAAAATTATGTACAATATTTACATTTAAGTTCTCCTCAACTAAGATTTTCTTTTTTTGCTTAAAAAAAAGGGGGGAGGGGGCGGTTCGAAATTTAAAAATTTTTTAGGCAGTGATTCATATTCTTTTTTTTTTTTTTTTTCTTGCTAAAAAATAATTTTAAACAAACTGAAATCCCTTTTATTTCTCTTTTAAATTCGGATTTCAGGGCACAAAATATGAATCATCACAATTACAAAAACTTTTGTCATCCCCATCATTCTTTCCGGGTTAGGTAACCCCTTTTCATGCTTTCAAGAAAAAAAAAATAGAATATATTACAAGTTTGTACAAATCTCTTAATTTATGATTTCGTTTTTTTTTTTTTTTAAATCTAAAATCAAATTAATTCGATTTTAAAAATTATTTTTGATCATCATAAAGCTTTCACGACGTAAAACAGGAAAAAGAATTTTGATTTTGATACATCAACCGAATGTTTTTGTTTTAAAAAAGATTTTTTTCATTATTTTTTTAAAGGAAAAAAAAAAATCAGTCTTCGTTGGATTTGTGACGTTATGAAAGGAGATTTTTTTTTTGAAAAAAAAAACTTGAAAGACGGAAAATGTTGTAACAAAAAGGTTCATAACGTCAAAAATCCGGAAAAAAAAAAAAAATTAAATACCCAGATTTGACTTTTTGTAGTTTTAAATAAATTTTTCTACTCCCGGGTTGCTAAAAATTGAAGATCAAAACTGGTATTTTTTTTTTCTTTTTACAAAAAGTTTTATAAATTAAAAGATCTCATGAATTTTTTTTTTAATTTTTTGAAGTTTAAAGTAAAGTTAGTTAAAACTGGTACGGAAGTCGTTTAAAACAACAGCATGGGGGAAAAAAAAAATTCATGAGCTCTAAACAAATCACACTCAGCCGAAAGATTTTTGATGGATAAGACAAAAACATTTTAGTATGGCTTTTTTTCTTATTTATAAAAATTTAACATTAATCTATTTTTTTTTCTAATTTTAGTTAAAATTCATTTTACTCTTTTATTTCGATGAATAAGATTTGAACTGAGTGTGTTTCGTTTACAAGAAAAAAAGTTCGGAAATTCTACGAGAAAAAAAAAAGTAGATAAAAGCCTGTGAGGGCTTTTTGTTTATTTTCTTAGATTTTCACAATTATGTTGCGTTTGTTTGCATAGAATGGTTGCTTACATCAACCATTTACTTGTTTGCATTGCTCTCTTCGATCGCTTGAGAGTCGTCCAGTTTTGCAACATATAAGGAAGGATCAATTACCTGAAAAAGGAAGAAAAAAAAGAATAAGAAGCCTGTATAGATAAGGGAGAGTAACATTCGTATTTAGAAAGATCCCTTTAGCGCCATTATTCGCAGCCTCACGGATTTACTCCAGTGTTAAAAATTTTCGTGTTTCGTCTTTGTTTACAAGCTAAATTAAAAACTTAATTCTATGGAGTAACTCCATAGAATTAATATCATATGTTGACTATTACACGGATTCATTCTAAGAATATTTTAAAATACCCGGAAATTTATTTTTTTAAAAAATATTCCTTTACAGAATCTTATTTTTAACATGTGGGAATGTAAATCTGCCTTATTCTAAAAATTTCCGCTAATTTAATTTTTTATTCCCGGCTAGTAACTCAAACTTGGTTTTTACAGAACATATATAATTTTGGAACTTTCCTGGGAGTTAATTTTATTTTTCCAGCTTACAAACTCCCGACCAGAACTTGTGTAAACCTGTCTAAATGCGGTTTCTCTCAAATGTAATTTACGAGCAGTAAGAATCCCCCCCCACCAAATAGACATCTCCAACAGACTTAAATTCTTATCAAATTGTAAGACCCTCTTTAAAAAAAAATTTAATTTTATGAATTTAGTACGAAAACTCAAATTCTGTAAAAATTTCAATTGCATCCCTTAATTCAAACGTCCAGCATTTCCTTAAATTCCTACTAAAAAAAAAAAAAATTAAATTTCTCACCTTTGGAATGGGTTTGATTTCTGTCCCCAGTTCTTGTTCGATCCTGTGAAGAGCAAGTCGATCTTCGTAAGTGATGAGATTAATGGCAATCCCGAGGTGGCCAAATCTACCTGATCGGCCAATACGATGGAGATATGTCTCCGCCATTTTCGGAAAATCAAAATTAATCACTACGTTTACAGCCTGTACGTCTATCCCTCTAGTGAACAAATCTGCATACAGAAAAGAAAAAAAAAATTATAGCGTAAAATTCTTCTCACTCCGAATACCGTTCAATTGTCAACTAAATTACCTGAACAAACCAAATTCCTACATAATCCGCTTCTGAAATCATGGAAAACTCTATTTCGATGAGCTTGCGCCATTTTTGCATGGATATAATAACAACAGTAACCAAGTTCCGTTATTTTTTTCGCTAATAATTCTACCCTTTGCGTCGAGTTGCAAAATATAATACTCTGATTTATTTGAAGTTTTGAGAACAAAGTGTTCAAACAATGCACTTTTTGTCTTTCTTGCACGAAAGCGTAATATTGTGTTACACCTTTTAATGTTAATTCTTCCATTAAATTTATTTCGTAAGGGTCATGTAAATGCTTTTCCTGAAAAATTCAAATAAAAAAAAAATTAAGATTAATAAGACTTGAATAAACCTTTTTAAAAAATATGATGAAAGATATTTTTTTTTCTCAGTTGCACAACGCATTAACTTTTTTGTAATCAGGGTTGATCGTTAGGTGTCCTAAGCTAATTCATCATCGAAAAAATTTTTTAAGTTCTTAAATAGGAAATTAAAAAATATAATAAACTTACCATAAAGTTCTTAACGGTAAGTGGAAAAGTAGCTGAATACAACAAAATCTGTCGTTGTTTAGGCAAACGTGAGATCACGTGGTCCAGCATCCCTTGAAAATCTTGAGATAATAATTTATCTGCTTCATCCAATACAAGTATTTTGCATTCATCCATATTAGCAACGTTTTTGTCCATAAGATCCAATATACGACCTGGCGTTGCTATGACGACTTGTACTGAAACACAAAAAATTGAACAAATTAATTAATTTTCCAAAACTTCATTTTCTCAAAATATTTCTTTAAAGAAAATTTTAAAATCAGTATAACCTTCATTATAATCATGGAGCATCTTTAGGTGTCCTAAGATAGAACATCATTTTTTTTTTTTTCCTTTCTTTGTAATGTCAAACAATTAGTAAATTTAATCTTACCTTTTTGGTAAATTCGCATAATATCATCTCTTAAATTGGTTCCCCCTGTGGTCACCATAACTTTTATATCCAAATGTTTGGCCAGTTCAATGCAGATTTGACTAGTCTGAAGGGCCAACTCCCTTGTTGGCACTATAACAAGAGCTGAAACAATAGAAAAAAAAAGTTATCCCAAAGCACTAACAAAGATTTAAAACCTGTACTTAAAAAAAAAAAGCATCAGAAAGTGGAGTTGTCACTTATATTTTCTTGAAGTGTAGGGGAATCCGTAGTAACATCATGTGAAAATTAACAAAAAAAAAAAAAAAAAAAATAATTTAAAAAAAAAAAGGAAAAGTTTTTACCTTGAATAACATCTTTCTTGGAGTCAACAAGTTCCAGAATGGGTATAGTATACGCCCCTGTCTTTCCGGTTCCATTTTTTGCTCTTGCAAGAATATCTTTCCCTGACAACGCAATGGGAATACTTGCTTCTTGTATTGGCGAGGGTTTTTCCCAACCCTTTTCGAATATTCCCATTAGCAATTCTCGTTTTAAGCAAAATTCTTCAAACTCATTGCCTCTAGTATCAGTTACATCCTGTTGGGAAAAGAAAAAAAAAGGTGAATTAATAAAAGCTAATGGTAAAAAATTTCATAATAAAAGTTCTGAGTCGAATTTTTTTTTTTTTTTTGCTTCAGATTAGAAAATTAAACCTCACCAATGCCTAATAATCAAATAATTTCATAGGCCCAGGCATAAATCATCATTTGCAAATTATTATTATTATGTGTACAATTCAGCATTAAAACTAAATACTTATCGCTTTAAAAATAAAGAACTCTGCTTTGAAATTAAAAGTTTCTAATTTTAAAAGACAAAATTTTCAAAGCTAGTCTAAATAAAATTCTAAAGTCAGGCAAATAAAAGGTTTTGTATCAATTTCAAGTGATCAAATTTCTTATTAGTTTTTCATATTTCAGGACTGAACAAACTTAACAAGGTAATCATGAATCTTTTAATTTTTTTAAAGAATATACTTACACTAGTTTTGATTCTTCTATCTGGAGGAGGCAATTTTAATTTTGACTTCCAACCTTCATCTGGTTTGTCGACTTCCCTGTAAAGAGAGGAAAATTAAAATCACATTAGAAATTCTGTTTTCCTTCATAAAATAATCATACAATTTTTTTTTTTTTCACTTACGTCGTTTTTCCGGAGGTGATGTTATTAAGCCCTGTCATCATATGATTCGAAATATGTGTTTCAGTCATCATTTTCGCAATATGATTTGTATTGTTAGCACAAGGGATATGAATAGCCATTAACAATATTTTTTTTCTATTTCCAAAATGAAATATTAAAAAATTTTAGTCTTTGTTAATGCACGATTCACTTCTTTTTTTAACTTCAATTTATTATATAAAAATACTTCATAAAAAGAACACCACTTAAATGTTTTTAGTTCAATAATATTAAAATAAGTTTTTTATTTATTTTTTTTAAATTTAAATTTTCACACTAGGTAAAATAATATTTTATTTATTCACTTCTTCGAAGATTCAACTTCATATTGTAGACTTAATTTTTCACTGTAGGGAAGAAAAAAAAAAGAAGAATAAGAAACAAGTATTATTACTGTTTTACAACTTGGGAGATTGCTTTTTTGATAAGGAATTGAACTTATTTTCAGATAACGAATGATCAAATTACACTTGGCAGAAAAATTGAGATAAGCTGTTATTTTGTAAACAGAAACAAGGCGGTCTAATCACCATCAGCAATCAAAATAAAAAAAATTTAATATGGTTTTATATTTTGAAAGTAAATGATGGAAGTATATAATATTGAGCAAGGATATAGCACTTATTTATTGAACCATGCCCATTTAAGGAACATGAAATTATTAGACGATTTCAGGTTGAGGTTCAAATTTTTTAATACAAAGTCCCAAAAATTCAGGAAAATGAAACCAAAACTGCTCTTATTGTATTAATACATTAACAATGCCAAGTCAGAAAGCAAAATAGGCCAAGGTCATAGGTAACCAACCTTTCACATGCAATTATAAATGACATTTCCATGATATACTTTTCCAAAGGAGAAAAAATTTAAAAAGATGAAACAAATATTGTAAAATTCAATAAGAAATTTAAATAGAAAGCGTTTTAAACGTTGAAATGAAATAACGGTAGTGATTTTTTTTCATACAACTTTCCCTTTGATAAAAGCCAAGCAGATTTCATTATTTTCACCTTTTAAAATATCGGACATTCCAGAACTTCGAACCATCGTATTCACGTTAAAAATTAAAATGCTTTTAAAAAAATGGTTTTTGCTCCCCGAACGGTTCACTACAATTTAGAATAAAAAAGCGCCGTATTAAATGGTGAAATCTAGGACATTTTTCTGACATAAAATCAAAACGAAATCTCAACCTTTAAAGTACAAATAACACAACACAATCATAATTTTAAACCCTTTATTTTATAATTCTAAAAGAAAACTAGACCTACAAACACTATCCGGCTCGGATTGATCGGATGAAAATTTCACGTAAAACCATATTTAATTTTCCTATGACCGTAAAGAAAGATGGCGTACGTGCATCAGTTAAGTTATACCAAGAGCCTCCAACTGCAAGAGGCTTTTCACTATTTTTCACGGCATTGCGCGCTATAATATTGTTATAAATGATGCATTTTCGTTTACAGTCGTTATTAGATTGCAAAACGTAGAGAAATAATAGAAAGAAAAGAGAAATAAAGATATAAAACGAACCTGTTCATTATACGCCTTTGCTACTCTTGAGCGATCACGGCAAATAGGCCTACCTTGCTTCTGACTCGCAATGTCAACGAAACTACATTACCTTTGAAACTAACCTTTGAAAATCAAGTGTGCCAACTTAAAATCCCGGCTTTATTTGAAATGTTTTTCGTTATTCTTTTGGCTTGCTAATTTAATTTTTAAAAATTACAAGATCATGATCAAGGCGATTTTTTTTTTTTAAATCGTTTCTGTCACTTTCTAGGGCCTAATATAATAAATTGACAACAGTATAGCAACCGCTGACGAAAAAACAATTGTGGAGACGATTTCTACGTTATAAAGAGAACCGCCGGAAAGAGTTTGGCGGTGGTCTTTCAGCTTGAAAAATAAATCATTTTCGAAAGCTAGTATCGAACAATCGCAAAACTACCGCATTTTTCATAAAGTTAACTAACTGACAACCAATCTTTTGCCAATGATTTTGTTTCTCGAAATGCATTTACATTTAAATTAAATAGGATGAAGTTTAGCGCTACGTCCAATATTCAAACTTTTTTATTTCGAAAAATTTTGAAAATAGGATAAAAAATATTGTGAATATAACAAAAATTTACTTAAACAATGAAGTTATACAATATTTTACAATAACTATTTAGTTAATCATTTTAAACTTTTTTAAAATTTCAGTTTGACAGCTAATTCAAAAATTTTTTAATTTATGAACTCATTATTTTGCCCACAGAGAACTCCTTGGAGAGTCTTCTTGGAAATCTTAGTGTGGCAGCTACAATGAAACAACAACTAAACCAGGTTCAGTTCTTTATAAAAATATGTTTCAAAGTAAAGAAAGACTAAAAAATTAAATTTATTATTGTACTCATTTTCGAATGAAGAGAAAAAAATACGGTTCTTTATACAGTACGTTAATTTTCAAGTTTCCTTTGAGGGTCAAATGTGCCAACTTAAAATGGCGGTTTCATTTGACATTTTTTTCTTTCATTTTTTTCAAGCTTTGGACTCTGATTTTTTTTCAGCGGTAAAATCTCTTATAATGAGCCAGAATAAGTAAAAGTCTACCAGTAAAGTTCCCACCTAAAAATTTGTTTGTGAATTAGATGATTTTAATTAAGTTTTGATCTTACATTTTTCTAAGTTACAAAGTTCCAGGTGAAAACTTTTAGGATGATGCCTTCAGATTAATTTTTTTTAAATATTTTAACCGGAATTACATTTCTGAAGACTAAGGTAGAAGCAGAAGATGGTCACAAAAAGGTTGTGTAATTATCACCTTAGACAGAATTTAATAAACATGTTTATTGAGATGATGGATAACAAGAAAAGTCATTCTATGAACTCAGTTCTGAGGTCCTAGGAATTTAAAAAAAAAAAAATTCTAGAGGTAAATAATTCCTAGTTTTGTTTTAAACAGTTCTATTTTGTAAAATATCCAGATCTTATGATTTTTTAATATTGAAATAATGTACCGTTTGTTACGAAAATTGTTTCGTATTTCCTAAATTTATTCTAGCATCGATGTATTCTTCGTAAAGTTTTAACAACGACTTAGACGTCCTTGGAACAAGCACATCAAGAACCGCATTAAAATGTCTTTTGAAAACTTTATTAGCTTCTATATTCTCTTCCAAAGCTTTCAATGCTGCCTCGTGACAAAGAGCAACTATTTCCGCCCCAGAACATCCCTCCGTTCTCTCAACCAGTTCGTCCACTTTCACGTCCTCCGCGATCGGTGTTTTCCGGAACTGAATCGTGAAAATTTCATGCCTTGTACTTTTATCCGGTAAAGGTACGTAAATTATTCTGTCTAATCTTCCGGGTCGCAGCAAAGCAGGGTCGATCCGATCGGGTCTGTTTGTGGCACCCACCACTGTCACGTTACCAAGAGCTTCGACTCCGTCTAATTCCGTTAAAAGTTGAGCTAATACCCTTTCTTGTACATTCGATCCGGACCCACTGCCGCTTCTTTCTCCTCCAAGAGCATCCAATTCATCGAAAAAAACAATGGCGGGAGCTGCTTGTCTCGCTCGTCGAAAAACTTCTCGAACTGCTTTTTCGGATTCTCCGACCCATTTACTAAAAAGTTCCGGACCCTAAAAAAAAAATTTGATTTCATTAGAAAAAAAATTGTTATGCAGCTGGAATAAATTCCAGCCCTGCCTTAATTTTTTTACCTTGACTGATATGAAATTTAAATTACTCTCCGTCGCTAAAGCTTTCGCAATCATAGTTTTCGAACATCCGGGAGGCCCGAACATAAGAACGCCCCTCGGCGGGGAAATCCCTAACCTTCTAAAAGCGTCCCCATGCTTCAAAGGCCATTCAATAGCTTGCTTCAATTTTAATTTTAAATCGTGTTGACCTCCGATTTCGTCCCATTTAACGTTGGGAACTTCTATTAAAATTTCCCTCATGGCACTCGGCTTAACCTTCGACAAAGCCCACGACAAATCTGCAGCCGACAAAACTCCGTTTTCTCCGTTTAATTTAAAATTCTTCAGGACAGCTTTCGAAATCACCGACGTCAAATCCGCTCCGACGAAACCGTGGGCAGCATCGGAAATCTCTCTCACCTCATCGTCAGTTAAATTTTGATTGATGCTCTTCAATAATCTTTTAAAAATTTCAAATCTTCCTCGAGGATTCGGTACGTAAATTTCTATCTCCTTGCCGAATCTGCCAGGGCGACGCAAAGACCTATCAATGTGATTTATTTTCGAAGTGGTAGCCAAAACTACGACAGATTTATTTTCGGCATGAAGCTTGTCCATCAGGATAGATAAGGCGGTAACGATTCGTTTTTCTTGCTCCGACCTGGATGAAGATTTCGGGCACAATGTATCTAATTCATCGATGAGGATAATGGACGGAGAAATTTCGAACGCTTTGTCAAAAAAAAACTGCAATTTTTTTTCGGTTTCACCTAGATATTTGCTAAAGATTTCGGAAGCTTCGATTTTTATGATGTTCGTATTAAATTTCTGGGCTATCGCTTCGATTAAAGTTGTTTTCCCTGTTCCGCCAGGTCCGAATACAAGGATTCCTCTGGTAATATGAAAACCTAAAACCAGAAAATAAAATTTACAAATGCTACCTGCTTTACTATCCTTACCAATAGTCAGAAAAATAACATCACTGTACCTGACACATTTAATGATTCATTTAAGGCGATTGAAACAATTTCTTCAACTTCAGCAATTGTTTCATCAAGTCCTCCAATTTTCTCTAATAAATTTTTTCTTTCCATTTCTTGAGTTAATAAATTTTCCAACTTCCATTTTGTATCTTGTAGCACCAAATAACATTTTTCATCTATACTTAATTCATTTACAAAATCTTCAATGGATTCAGAACTTGAAAATCTTATAATGTCTTTTATTTTAAATACAAATTTCTTTCCATAATTCTTGAAAATTAGTTTGTTTCCTATACAATAAATATTATTCACAGATTGTTCTTGTAGTTTTGGAATCAGCTGAGATACTAATGTTAAATTTGATTCAGAAATGGATTCTACAATGATTTCTTGAGCTGGATAAATCTTGTTGGCACATTTAGTGACAATTATCTGACTATTCTGATCCACTAAATACAAATCTGAACTGAAAAAAAAAAAAAATAAAATAAAATAAACATGAGGGAATTCGAGTATAACTTTTTAATATAAAATTATCTGATTGTTTGAAATTATAAATTTTATGCCAAATACTCGCCTTCTTTAGTAAGAGCTGCTGTCAATAAAGCTGCTTTTTTTTCTCCTGCTGGCCAAGCTGTTTTCACAAATTGAACATCCTTTCCAAAACTAATCAACACTGGATCTCCAATTGGAATATTTGCTAATTGCAACGCCTGCATCGATATAAGTACGAAATCATTTCTTTTTTCAGACGGCACATGTTTTAAAGCCTCATCTAAAAAAACATTTTATTTTAAATACTGATTTAAAAACAAAACTCTCCTTTAAATATTAAATACCTTGCACTTGAAAACTATCCAAAGTTGTATACAATTTTGAGTCTTTTATAAAATGATGAGTCCAGGTTTCGGTATTAGGAGGACACGAACTTTCCCTGTGCGTCTGGACATCTTTTTGTAAAATAACTGCTTGACACACGTCACATAAATTCCACGGCGAAGCATTTTTACGTTTTTTAGCTGACATTATTTTATTTTAAAAATAATTTTGAATTTTGATACCTTGTGCTTCTGTTTACATTTTTTTCCTTTGTTTCCTTTTTAAAAATGTTTTAGAGGCCCTTTAAAACAGAAAAGCGACACATGCTGTAATATTGAGCACCATGTCATGCAATTGTATTTAGAAAATGCGTAAATGACGTCACAAAATGGCGAAGCTTGTCATATCGTTCCCTAAAGTTTCAAAACATCATGTTTCAAAACCGCAATGACAGCGCCACCAAACAAAAATGGCGTCTTACTAGTTGGATTAAAATACCAATGTGATAATCTTTTTGTACGACTGATAATGTAGTAAGATTTTATTTACAAAGGAAAGAGATAAGATATAATTCCCGAAAGAAATAATTCTGTATGTAATATAGCGTTTTCAAGATGACGGTCGTCGAGTTTTTCGGATGTGCATTCCTTGCATTTGGACCGCCGTTTGCAATGTTTGTATTCACCATTGCAATAGATCCAATAAGAATAATAATTTTAATAGCAAGTTCGTTTTTTTGGCTGTTATCACTGCTGTTATCATCGTTATTATGGTTTGTAGTTCCGATTCAACATTTAAGTTTTGGATTAATATTTTCCGTACTGTTTCAAGAACTATTTCGATTTATTGTGTATAAACTGCTGAGGAGTGCTGAAGGAGGATTAAGAAAAATAACGGACAATGAAACACAGTTAATAGAGAATAAACATATCCTTGCATACGTCGCCGGATTAGGTTTTGGCATAATGAGCGGCATGTTTGCTTTAATCAACGTTTTAGCAGATTCAGTCGGCCCAGGAACAATGGGATTGATCAAGGGAAGTGAGAAGTTTTTCATGACATCAGCAGCCACAACGCTGTGCTTCATATTGCTGCACACATTCTGGGGAATCATATTTTTCTCTGCAATTGACTCTAGGAATTATATAAATTTAGCTTGGGTCGTAGTCAGTCATTTGGCTGTGTCTGGTTTGACGTTTCTCAATCAACAAGAATTGTATGTTGCTTGTTTATTACCTGCATACATTATTCTGGCCATAACAGGGCTTTTAGCATTTAAAGTAGCAGGTGGGAGTTTAGCAAGTTTTGTAGCTAGTTTAAAAGTTCATGAAACAATTGAATAAACAACACTAACATACTTGTAATTTATTATATTGAAATGTTCCATAACTGAGAAGGAGCAATATTAAATTTTAACTTAATACATGCAATTAATATCATTCCATTTATTTAAAAAAAAAAGAAATGACAATTATAGTTCATTGTATTTAGGAAGTGTCTGAAACTTTTTGTTAATAATGGTGATATTAATTCTTTGTGTAAGAAAAGAGGAAAATAGATTTGATATTTGGTAAAGAATTGAGATGAATGAAAGGCTGGAACTAGATTGAATAATTAACAAATAAAAATAATTTATTTAATTTTTCTAATTTTTTTATATTAAATCTGAATGTAGTGTATTAGAAATGATTTTAAGAGCTTTAAAAAAAATAATAATAATAAGGAAATGTTTAGTTGAAAATATTTTTCTCAAAATTTTCTGTAATTAAGATGAAAGGGGAATATTTCTGTGACATGCAGAGCTCCCTTGCAAGTTGTCGTAATGTGTTATACTTTTTCTTTTATCCCAAGTTTATAAACTGATATGCAAAACTCATAGTCTTTTGGTTTGTTAGGCATTTCAATTCTTAAAAAAATTCTAGTTTAATAGCCTTTGTCTCAGATGAACACGCGGAATCCTGAAATTTTGATAAATCCATCTTAGCGTTAAAAATGGCCTCTTTGCAATTATAATAAGGGTTGCAGTTGCAAAATATTTCTGCAATGATTTTTGAACGCCCTTAATGGTACCCAATCAAAGCTAACAATTTTCTTAAATGGAGGCTTTGATAAGTTACGGTTAGGAATATTAAAGCTTTCGGCGGAACATTTTCGCAACTCCTTATTGTATTTAATTAGGCTTCTGGCTAAGTGGCTACATGGGACGGGAGAGGGGACGTTCTTTTCTTTTTAATTGAACTTGCATGGAACAATACTGGAAAATTTAAGTGGTGGGAGGATCAGATAATCATTTTTATTCTTTGTTTATTTTTTTGAATGTTCTGCTTTTCCTTTTATAAATTAAAAAATAAAGGCATTTAAATTAAAGATCAGTGCCAAATCTTTTTTTAAGATTTGAAATTTACTCCGGATTTCCGGAATTCATTCCAGCTGTGATTGTAATTTAAAACGTTTAGAAATTAGCTTGTTTTCTTTTACAGACAGACAATGAAAAATTATTTATGTATAATTAATTGCAATACCAGTTTTCAATTTCTTTCTTTGTTTTTTTTTTTTTTTTTTTTTGTTTTATTTTGGACTTGCCGAACAAATGAGATAATTACATTAATGTCTAATTATTGTACTTAAATGGATTTTTTTTTATTTCGCCAGATGCCCAAATTCGATAACTGTGTAAATATTTTATTTGAAAGCTTTTATATGTATTTTTGTCTCGTCCATTGAGTTATCGTTGTCGGCCAATCTGATTTGGCATTTGGAATATCTCAAAATTTAACCGAACACGATCATTTTTATCATATTTTTTGTAATTTAGTTAATTCAAAAATAAATTCTAATTTCATCTCTATTTTTAAATATTTGCTATTTTTATACCAGAGGTGCAGCAACAGGAGAAGCAGGACGGTCCTTCTCTCTGACCGAGATTGCCTCCCTCCCCAAGATTTTACCCTCTTAGCTTAAATATTCCCGCCCTTACCTGGAAAATTCCACATCCTGCTTCCCCTGGTTGCTACACCCCTGCTTTACACCTTGGAAAAATTGTGTCTTCTGATAATAAAAGCAAGGAAGAAATATATTTCAGGAAAAATTATTTACTTAAGGGCTCGATGAATAATTCAATGATAAACACAAGTCGTTGGAAAAGCACGTTGAAGCTTAATCGTCTGAACTTTAATTATTATGATGTTATCGGCTTTTGCCTAATATTTTTACTAGATGTGTTCAACAAGAACAATCGTTAGGTAATTCTTAAACTTATTTACATAATTTTAACGTTCTGCTTTTTTTTTCCACGATTTTTTTACTTTTTGAGTACCGAAAAGGAAAAACCGGATAAGTACCAAAAAGGTTGCGTGTTAAGGACTGCAACGTAATGAAATATTCATTCATCACTTTCAATGCACGCTTCATTAAAATCGATATAAAAAATGAAGCTATTTTTGTGAAAGGTTCTTAATAAAAAATAATAAACAAGCAAATAAACCCGCAATTTATTTCTTTTAAGTGTTAGAAAATGATGGAACCGTTAGTGGAGATGAATTATTTTGTATTTAAAGTGTGTCAAATTTATAGGATTTTGTGTCTTGTCATAAAACGAAAAGTACTGTAGCTGAGAGGTAAACAAAACGAATTTCAATTAACCGAAATGGCTGCTATACATTGTTGTTAAGTTAGAAACGGGCTCTTTTTAAAACTTTTAAATGGGTTCGTTTGCCTCTCATCTACAGAGCAACCAAAATGTGATTTTAACGTTAAATTTAATCTCTAGATAAGAAAGTTCTGACAAGAGCTACTTTCAATGTTATAAGAGAAGAACAAGCGCAATATAATCACCCAAAATATTTATTAATTTTAGTACGTGATGTTTTATGATGCTCATAATGCCAGAGGGAATAATTTGCAAAGATGACACACCAGCATCAGCACAGTATCAGTACTTTTAGTTCTTAAAGGTACTCTTAGGCCTACTTTGGAATTTATTTTTTATTTTATTTTCTTGTTTTTAAAAAGAAAACCTTTTCTTACACAATGTTTATAAATGTGTAGTTGGAGGGTCCATAATCAGACGAATTTGAAAATTTCAAAATGGCTGTCTATGCCAAAATAATGTCTAGCGGCCATTTTGTTGATTCGGATTCACCGGTTTACCATTCATAATCAACACCTCTAAAGAGCATTATAGGCTTGCAGTAGAATCTTTCTTAAGATTTTGACAAAATTTCAGTATTTAAGAGTGATTAGCACCCTCCGGTAAACTTTTTTTGCCCTTAAAGGTGCTCATTATACCGTCTCTTGAGCGGTACTTGATAGAGACCCTATTATAAAAAGAGACTGGCGAATTCCCCCGGTAAATCTGATTGGTTCGTTTTTTAGAAGCCATGTTGGATCGCCATATTGGAAATTGAATGAAAATTTGAAAATTTTTCAGTGCTGCCAATATGTGAAATTTAAAATTAACTCAAAACTAAAATGAAATAAACCGTATCTACGTGACGTCATCCGGAGGGGAAGTGAAGCGGCCATTTTTTCCGCCATGATATTTGTTTACCATTTTTTTTTTAATGTTGTGATAGGGTTATTTTACATTCTTCGGATTTAATAAATAAAATGGTTTATTGCTCGATCGTGGGTATCGAATTACGGTTGAAAATGAAGTAGCACTGCGTGTTAATTTATATTTTAAAGCTTTTGAAGTAATTGGAAACACATCAAAATAGAAGTAAGTGTAATTATATTTACTAATTGTGACAGAAATTTGTAATTTAAGTTTTATTATTATTTTATCTAATATGGAAATAAGTATTCTTCCTTTTCCATCGTAATTTGACTGCTGACATTAGTTTTTCCCTGATAAAATAACTATATCTTTTACCTTTTTTTTTTAGGTTATAAATGAAAATGAAGATATTTCATACAGGATATAAGGATTCCTTACTAGGGGTTGACCTTGAGCGATATGAAAATAAAATTAAGCTGCTTGATATGGACCCATATGAGGCTGATATTGATGCAACTGTATAACATATCGTGGCTCAATACTCACTTCCCCAAACACAATGATTTTTTCATCTGGTAAAGTCATTGCAGTCAATGAGCTTATCCAACCACTCGTTAAAAAATTATGGCTATTTAAAGACTTAAATGCCTTGAACTGCTCCATAGTAAAAGCATTGGTGGTATTGACTACATAATGGTAAATGTTCCAACTTTCTATGTTTGGGAATTTATTAACATCAGTCACAGTTGCATCAATATCAGCCTCATATGGGTCCATATCAAGCAGCTTAATTTTATTTTCATATCGCTCAAGGTCAACCCCTAGTAAGGAATCCTTATATCCTGTATGAAATATCTTCATTTTCATTTATAACCTAAAAAAAAAAAGGTAAAAGATATAGTTATTTTATCAGGGAAAAACTAATGTCAGCAGTCAAATTACGATGGAAAAGGAAGAATACTTATTTCCATATTAGATAAAATAATAATAAAACTTAAATTACATAAATTTCTGTCACAATTAGTAAATAATAATTACACTTACTTCTATTTTGATGGTGTTTCCAATTACTTCAAAAGCTTTAAAATATAAATTAACACGCAGTGCTACTTCATTTTCAACCGTAATTCGATGAAACGTTATACCACAATGTTTTAATTGCAATTTAATTAATTATTACAATTAATCCTTCAAATTTCTGGCTAAATATCGTGAAACTCCTATTACGGGCTATACAATTTAAGACGCAAGATGGATGCCAGAGTCTTCTATCATTACCCCCACTACTCCCATACCTCGACTCCATTTTACTTCCCCACCCTTGCATACGGTTTATTAACTCGCAATTTTTTATTCGATTTTCTTTTGTTTGCGAAAAGCCTTCTGGAACTTCCTAAATGTAGACGGCTTTGCTGGGAAAACGCAGGCCCTACCAATACTATATAAACTTTTTCCAAAAATATCCGACAATTAGAACCACGGTCGTATAGACACTAGACAGGTCCGGAAACTCCTATCCCTTATACATGGGAGATCTTGTCCCGCTTTACTACGCGAAAATTAGTTCTTCCTTTCTACCACCGTAAACGCTACTTGTATGCTAGACGCTTTTTAATTGGTCGTTAAGATTTGTAAACAACGATGGAAGCGACTTTCTCTTGTTGTAATTTGTGTGGGAGTCCCAACTTAAACGATTAGTCATGTTGCGTCTCTCAATGGCCAGTTTTAGAACTAAAATGTGCGTAGTTAAGAGGGACATGAGAAGTTTCCGGACGTGTTTGTTTTTATCTTCAAGCTTATAATATGGGCCCATTTCAGCTTTATTGTAAAGAAACGAAGAAACCAGAGAGATCGCGCAAGTTACGAAACTACCTCTCCATCATTTCTATGTTTAGCTTTTATGATGGCCCCGATTCTCCTCAAGTTTTTCAAAAGAGGAAATATTTCTGAGCCGTAGGCTAAATCGGTATTTTTTAAGCGTAAGTAAATTTATTTAAAATCCACCGTGATTTATCCCGGATTAATAATTTAAATAAACTAAATCGCCATAATGCTTTACATTGAACATACGCAAGTAATAACCTGTGCAAAAACAGCGTGGTGGGGGCTGCGCTTTGTCCTCCGGAGGTTGTAAATTGCTGTTACACTCCTGAACATATCGCAAACTCATCCCTATCTAACTTACACGTCATCCAAGTTTACGTCATTATGACGTTAAGGGATCAATTTCGAGCGAATCTTCCCAATTATGTTAATTATTTTTTCCCAATCGATTTTCGCAGAAGACAGAAAACATTTTTCCGTGACCCTTGACTTTCCAAGCTAAAAACAAGCTCGACTGTCATTAATTGATGAATTATTTATTTATTTTCAGTAAAAAAAAAAATGATCATGATTACTTTAATAATGGAATTCAATTTAAGAAAATTGCCCTTGCTGGATTTTTATTTTTGAAACGATTTCGCGTGAAGTAGAAATTCTTAACAAATATGAAAATACGAGTTTGTGGGATTTTATTTACCGTGAGGGTATTTGTCTAGTTTGGAAATCTGTTTGCTTTTAGTAATAAAATGATTGGTTCTTTTATATTCTTATGAGGTAATGCGGAAATCGATAAGTAAAGGTCGAATCAAAATAAAAGGGAATGTATATTTAGACACTGTTCCTTATTTTTTTGTCGTTAGAAAAAGAAATGGCACATTCATTATAGTCTAATTTTTTATTCTAGGAAAATATAATTCAGGGCATTTACTTTATGAGAAAAGTAGGTGGATGTGTTAAGCAATTATCTTTGAAAGGCTAATTTTTTTTTTTTTTTTTTTTTTTTTTTTTGGAGGAGGGGGATTTCTAAAAAACTTTACCTTACAAGGGGGGTCAGACCCCCCTTGTAAGGTTAATACGTTCAAGTATTACGTAAGACTTTTTTTCGGGTTTTTGAACCCCCTCCCCCCGGTTGTAAGACATTTCGCCATACTTAGCTTATGGCGAAGATGGTTGATGCGGACCCCCTCCCCTCCTAAAAATCTTACGTAATACTTGAACGTTCCCTCTGAAATTGCAAAAATTATGCTTACGCAATATACGGACGGCCCCAAAGATACTTCCCCTTTCCGGTCGAAAGAGACCCTGCTTTTTCATAATAAAATTATTCCAGAGCCAAGGCGGAAAACTGTAGAATATTAAAGCCCGAATCCAAAATAGGCTATACACGGTGGAACAGTTTTTGCTCTGTGATTTTATTAAGGTAAACATAGGAAACACCTCCATAAAAATTGTTCCGCCGTGTATTTTTCTCAGCGCCTACAGCAATAATGAGAACCGGTATACAGGCAGGGACTGGGTTCACTGGGCAACTGCATAACAGTTCAGTTTGCGCTGAAGTATTCCCGCAAAAAAATGAAAAAAAAAAAAACATTAAGAAAACAAATAAGCAATGGAAAGTATAAAAAATTCACTTCAATTTTTTAAATTCCACCCAGAGGGTCACAAGGGACTAAAAGAAAAGTAAGCTTTCCTTTACGTTAATTTTTCCCCAGTCCGTGCCTGTCGCTAATTCTTCTTCTCTAATAAATGCTAATTGTGGAATTTTCATAAGCCAAAACCGGACTTGCAACTAAAGAAAAACTTAAGCTCACCTGCAGTCAGATCGATATATCGCTTATCTAGATTCTAAAATAATGATAAATCATCAGCAATGAAAACTAAAAACAATAAAACGCGGTATCGATTAAGCAAATATAAGCGCATATTTCCCATTGGTTTCATTATGGAAGTTACCAGAAAGAAAAAGGAAAGAAAAAAAAAAAAATGAGATCGGTGAACCGATCAAAGTGCTTTATCGACTATTTAAATAATTCTCAAAAATATGGTTAGTTTTTCGATCAGAGTTCCACCAAAGCCGAAGTACGGGCACAAGGAATGCGAATTTCTGAAAAATTATTTCAGATTTTGAATCCTCAACCCCGAAAATATTCTCAAAAATACGGTTAGATTTTTGATCAGAGACACCAAAGTCGCTGTATAGGCGTAAGGAATTCGAATTTTGGAAAAATTATTTCAGATTCGGAATCCTCAACTCCAAAAATATTCTCAAAAATACGGTTAAATTTTTGATCAGAAATCCACCAAAGCCGCAATACGGGCATAAGGAATTCGAATTTTGGAAAAATTATTTCAGATTCGTAATCCTCTACCCCGAAAATATTCTCAAAAATCCGGTTAGATTTTTGATCAGAGACACCAAAGTCACTGTATAGGCGTAAGGAATTCGAATTTTGGAAAAATTATTTCAGATTCGTAATCCTCTACCCCGAAAATATTCTCAAAAATACGGTTAAATTTTTGATCAAAAATCCACCAAAGCCGCAATACGGGCATAAGGAATTCGAATTTTGGAAAAATTATTTCAGATTCGTAATCCTCTACCCCGAAAATATTCTCAAAAATCCGGTTAGATTTTTGATCAGAGACACCAAAGTCGCTGTATAGGCGTAAGGAATTCGAATTTTGGAAAAATTATTTCAGATTCGGAATCCTCTACCCCAAAAATATTCTCAAAAATACGGTTAAATTTTTGATCAGAGGTCCACCAAAGCCGCAGTACGGGCATAAGGAATTCTAATTTTGGAAAAATTATCTCAGATTCGGAATCCTCTACCTCGAAAATATTCTCAAAAATACGGTTAGTTTTTCGTTAGCTCCCACGAGGAACCCGCCAATCAGCATCCAAATCGCTTTGTTGACGTAATCGATGACGTCATATCGTGACGTTTCAAAAGTTGGAGATATCGGTTTTTAGGCCTATACCCATACTTTTAGCCCTGCTCACCGTTTCTGAACCACTCAACTGAATTTAACCAAATTTTAATGGTAGCGTATCTGCCATCTGGATGAATATCTGCTGCGGTACGAAAATCTGACTCAATCGGTAGCTGCGTTCGCGATTTATAGTCAAAAAATATCTTGAAATAGTTGAAAATTCAACATTTTTACTCACTGCTTCCGAATCGCTGAACCGATTTGGCTCAAAAACTAATCAGCACCTACATTTCATTAGAAGTTGCTACCCACCAAAAATCATCAACATCCGTTCTTTCGTTTTTCTGCTGTTCTTCCGACAGACACATTTTTTTCACATATATTCATACATTCATACACACATACACACACACGGCCACCATCCAAATTTTGCTTTTTTCGGCATCAGGGGACTTCAAAACGTGTAAAAATATCGAAAACTGAAAATCTGAAATTTGTGCTAAAAACAATGCTTTATTCTCCCTGCGGTCGATAAAGCAAAAAAACATTAAGAAAACAAATAAGCAATGGAAAGTATAAAAAATTCACTTCAATTTTTTAAATTCCACGCAGGGGGACGCAAGGGACTAAAAGAAAAGTAACGTTAATTTTTCCCCAGTCCGTGCCTGTCGCTAATTCTTCTTCTCTAATAAATGCTAATTGTGGAATTTTCATAAGCCAAAACCGGACTTGCAACTAAAGAAAAACTTAAGCTCACCTGCAGTCAGATCGATATATCGCTTATCTAGATTCTAAAAAAGATTTTATTTTTGCCTCCGCCTTCGATAATGATAAATCATCAGCAATGAAAACTAAAAACAATAAAACGCGGTATCGATTAAGCAAATATAAGCGCATATTTCCCATTGGTTTCATTATGGAAGTTACCAGAAAGAAAAATAAAAGAAAAAAAAAAAAGGAAATCAATGAGCCGATATCGCGTTATAGATCACTAATGTAGTTCAAACTTTTACGCAGTGGAAAAAGATAATAAAAAAAAATTAATAATTAAAAAACACCAAAAAAAAAAGTTATCAAACGAAAAGGAAAAACAGTAACAAGTTACTCGAGTTCCGACTTATAAAAATCAGCATGTTTCCTTTTGATATCTTAATGGACATCAACGGTTTTATATCAATACGTTCGAGCACTGATAACCGTTCTTTCAAAAATGTGTTACATTAGGTTCTTCAGTCTATCAAAACTTTTCGAAGAAAACGGAGCGGGGATTTTCCGTGATTATTATGGATGTCGAGTGACACAATATGTCTTTGGAGCCGGAAAAGGAATTGTTCATCCGAAAAGACTTGATCATCGACGATAAGGGGGGCATTATCGTGAAAGACAGAGGGCCGGTTTAATTATCAACGATGAAAATCACAACAAAAAAGAGGAATTCTCGCTTCTCCAATTCGATTTCGAAAGCGTCTTCACAAAAGACAATGAAAAAATCATCGAAAGCAAATCCGCGGATTTGCTCCTGACGTTCCTGGATTTAGTGCTCGTGAACACTGTCGTCCTGTTTTGTGTCGTCGGCGTCTGGAGAGGACTTTTCGAACTCGTTTTGTACTATTGCGAAACGTATCAGCTCATGTTCATTTATTTTATCGGTTCCATCATCCACGTTCAGTTCGCGTTGGAGCGGGACACTTACGAAAAGTTTTTCTCGAAAAAAAGCAATGTTTTTTATTTTTTACTCAAAATCCTTTACAATTATTCGTTCGGTGCGGCGTGCATCATGCAGTGGGCCGGACTTTGGTTCTGGGTGGATAAAACCCTCGGTATGGAGTTGCTTTACACCGTTTCGACGACGCTCTTCGGCGCAGTTATATTAATTTTTTTGAAAGTTTTCCGGAACGTTTTGGCTCCTCCGTTTGCCGTTTCCACGGATATTCCGCCGTACATGTTCCAATTCCAAACCATGTTCAAAAAAAGTCTGCAACTGGATAAGGTACAGTACAAAATTTTCTTTTTTTGTTTTTATTTGTTCTGTCCGGCACCGGACCGGACTCTGGTTTTGGGTGGATAAAATGGAGTTGCTTTACACAAAATTTTCTTTCTCCTTTTTTTGTTTGACATAAATTCGGTTCAAAAATATTTTTGTAGGCGAGAGATGCGTTAATTTTTCGATAAGGACGACCTTGAAAGGAAATTTTAATTTTTTAAAAGAAAAACAATGAATCCGATTCGTATAGTATTCATGTCATTCGCCTTTTAAAGAGTAAACAGCGTTATCTTTTTATTGGAAAAAAAAAATCGATGTTTTTAATGTAAAAGGTGAAGGATTATTACTTCATTGTTAAAAAACTCTGTGGTGATTTTCTTGGAAATAATAGAAGGAAAAACAGATTGCCACAGATATTTATTTTCACTTCCTAGTTAATTTTTTTTTTTTTTTTTTTTTTTTTGCGAGCGACATATGAAGATTTTCTCCGTTTACTATGATTTCCTATTAATCTTTTATGCTACAAATTCTAAAAACTCAGAAAATATTTTTCTTAACTTTTACTTTTGAATTTTTTCTAGAAAAAAAAAAAATTTCTATGCCCGCAGACACTCGCCCTATGCGTTTAAAAACTTATATTGAGTGCCGGCCGATTTAAAGTTGATGCCATATTACTTTTCCAAACGGGAAAAGTAATATGGCGCCAAAAGTAAAATTTTAAAAAAGTAAATTTTATCCGCCATTTTGGATTTTAATTTTTTTGAAACTTGGGTGTTTTCAAAACTCGAGAATTATGCAAGCAACATTACGGCCATTTTCGCATTTTCGACTCCCTCCTCCCTTTTAATAAACTAAATAGGCTTTCTCGTGTGGTGATTAAGAGATTGCAATCCCGAACGATTTTTTCAATCCCTAAAATTTTTTTCTTGCAAAACCAATCGCTAACAAGACCACAATTTTTTTTTTTTTAACACTCATCTATTTTTAATCTCAAAATTTTTGTAGGTCTATGGAAACTTTGTTCAAACCCTTACCTTTTACAAATCATAGTAAATTTTTTAATTCAAAAAACTTTTTTTGGCCAAAATGATATTTTAAAAATAATTAACAAAGGAAAGGACGTAAGACAAAATGTCTTATACAAAAACGCTTTCTTCTGACGAGATTTGACTAACGGTATGCCTTTCCATTTAATTGCAAATTTTTTCAATTTTTTTTTTTTTTTTTTTTTTTTTTTGTGTGTGTGTGTGTAAGATTATATGAAGAAAATCCGAAATAATGATTGTAACTAAATTTGAATCGAGGGGTTTATTTCTACTTGTTTAAGATCAAATTTGGCTACTTGCAAATTTCCAAAATTTTCCGGTGCTTACCCTGAGCAATTATTTTACAAAGGATGAGGGTCAATAAGGCCGTTTTTTGGGCTAAATTTCTTTTTCGTGAAATTTGATCCTTGAGTCCTGGTAAATGATTCCCCAAAAGAATTTTCGATTTTGGTCGTCGGAACCCTTAATATTCGCCTAAAACCATGATATTTTATTAAAGCAAATTTTAAGGATCAGCATAGGAATTAAAAAATTTTATTGCGGCAGGGAAGTACTCCTACCTAAGACCTTTTAAGGGTATTTTTTCACGTTCCGAAAAATGTGTAGAACCCCCTTAAAAGCGGCAATTTTAGGTGTTTTTATTTTTTTAAACACCGTTCTTCCAAGGATTTCTGAAAACTGCATACAATATATTATAGCTTGCCCTAAGATAAACCTCACGTAATTTTTCCCGTTTGCGAATCCAATGGAATCCATTTGAAAAATGCATAAGCGCGGTTTTTACGGCCTATTTGAGCTCCCTGGTAGTCAGATCTGAATTTTTTTTAAAAAACATCATTTAGGAGTGACAATTAATCGATTCCAGCCATTATCCCGTTCCATCCGTGATCAAGTTATCTTTAAAAAAACTTTAAAAAATTATTAACATTTAAAAAAAAATCACTTTGCATTTGATGTGTTCCATAACAAGTTTTTGAAAATGAAATGTGAAAAATATAAACGATATATGTATTTTCTTCTATTTTTCGTATTAAATTGTTATTTTAGATGCAAGACATCATTTCTGAAGGGTAAATTAAAAATACCAACTAACTTAATACGAAAAAAGAAGGAAATATACAGATTATTTATAATTTTAATATTCCATTTTCGAAAACTTGTTATGGAACACATCAAATGCAAAGTGATTTTTTAATAATTTTTTAAAGTTTTTTTTAAGATAACTTGATCATGGATGGAACGGGATAATGGCTGGAATCGATTAATTGTCACTCCTAAATGATGTTTTTTAAAAAAAATTCAGATCTGACTACCAGGGAGCTCAAATAGGCCGTAAAAACCGCGCTTATGCATTTTTCAAATGGATTCCATTGGATTCGCAAACGGGAAAAATTACGTGAGGTTTATCTTAGGGCAAGCTATAATATATTGTATGCAGTTTTCAGAAATCCTTGGAAGAACGGTGTTTAAAAAAATAAAAACACCTAAAATTGCCGCTTTTAAGGGGGTTCTACACATTTTTCGGAACGTGAAAAAATACCCTTAAAAGGTCTTAGGTAGGAGTACTTCCCTGCCGCAATAAAATTTTTTAATTCCTATGCTGATCCTTAAAATTTGCTTTAATAAAATATCATGGTTTTAGGCGAATATTAAGGGTTCCGACGACCAAAATCGAAAATTCTTTTGGGGAATCATTTACCAGGACTCAAGGATCAAATTTCACGAAAAAAAAAATTTAGCCCAAAAAACGGCCTTATTGACCCTCATCCTTTTCATGTATTTTCAAAATATGTTTTTGATTAAAAAAAAAAAAAAAAAAAAAGATCGATCAACGGCAACCTCGAAATCCCAGGATTAGGCCACCTCAAATCCTGAGATTTCGGGATCGGAAAAACGTCCGAAATCCCGGGATTGCAATCTCTAAGGGTGATTTAACATTAAACTAAGAAATCTATGCATATTCCCTTCCCCTTTCACAGTTGCTTACTTAACCTGGTCTCATAAAAACTAACCGGTATGCAGTATGGTACTTGTTGACGATATGCTGTCACAACCGTTTTCCATTTTTCCGTCATTCTTACCAACAGCAAACCAACTAACACCAGTACCACCGCAAACATAAAGTACCAAGGGTCAATGTTTTTTGAAAGCATGTGTAGAGGATATCCGGAAAAAGAAACGGAAGAAATTGTTCCGATGTTAGTTCCTGTAAGGACAAGACTAAGATGGAGACTTTCTAAATTTTTAAGATAAAAAAAATCTCACGAATTACCAGATTTAGCGAAACTGCCTAAAGCGCCGCTTTCCTGCAAAGGTATCCATCCGGACAGAAGTGCATTACCCGATGGGAAAATTGTTCCCTGTTGAAGAATAAAGAGAAAGAATCTGCTAGTTAAAACTTTTCCAGGAAGTTCAATTTATTAGTACATATGTGGTAATGGTACCCACGCCCTGAACAATTGTATAAAATCCGAAAAATTAAATTAAATAAATTCTTATTTCGAGGAACTTATTTGATGGTCAAGAGAATGTTCAAATATTAAATAATAAAGTTCCCTCGATTTCGAAAGTCGGGTTCTGATTGAAACACCGAGATGAGTGCTTTAAGAGTACTTACACTTGTACGTACATGTTAAGCTTGACAGATAACGGTTATCAAGGGCTTAACATAAGGACGTGGGAGAATTAAGACGCTGGTATAGTTTGGGCGCCTCCAACTCGCCTTATGCTTATGAATGCTACTGACAAACAAGCTAAAGACAAATCTCAACTTGCCTCAAATATAAATGTTGCGCCAGAATATAAATTTTAAAAAATTTCTAGAGGTACCCGGTTTGGGATGCCTGAAGAGCTTTCATGTTTAAAATATACTATATAAGTAACATCCACAAATATCATGAGGTTTAGGGGGCGAAGCCCCGAATGACCATAGATATTAAACTTACATAATTATTTCTCGAAAAGAGCCTAGTATTAAAACTGTTGTGGTGGCCTCACTTTTACCGAATATTTGCCACTTCGTCCTCCCGATTCTTATTTTTTTAAATTCCCAACAGGTTGAAACTCGTATTAAAAATGAAAGAATAAATTAAAAGAAGTTCCACGGATACGGTAAGTTGAGCATTAACGAAAACAGTAGTCGCATTCCTTCCGATGTCTATTAACCCTTCTTCAAAAGGGACAATTATTTTTTTAACATTTGAGCTTCCGGTAAAATTTTTAAAATTTGTGTTCTGACGCCAAATATACACTGAGAAAAAAAAAAAATCTTCATTTACGTCTCAGACGTCCCTATAGCCCCAACGGCATGATGATCTTAATTTTCAGTAGTAGGCCTAAAAATTGGCTTGTATTTAACGGGGCAGTATCTGGACAGTTACTGGGCATTAAAAAAATCAAGTGTTGCAGGTAAATATTTAAAGCATTTCGGTCAGTATAAATATATATCAGAGCAGTATTATTACCTGGCAGTGTACAATAGTTAAATAAAAATAAATAAACAAATAAATCAATTTAAAAAAATAATTTAAAAAAAAAAAAAAATCAATGTACTTAGATTTTGGTTCATCGGCAAATGCACTATCTTCTGCAACATGCCCTGAATTCTTTTTTCAATTTTCAAAAAAATATTTAGAGGTCGCTCAAGATATTTTTTTTGCGCTACAAATTATTTGGTCAGTATTTAAATACGATTTTTGGTCAGTATTATAATTAAATGGCCAGTATTTAAATTAATTGGTCGGTAGAAAAAATAAATGGTCAGTATTTTGGTGGCCAGTAACAACTTGGTCAGTAAAAAAATTAAATGGTCGGTAAAAAAAATTAATTAAACAGTAAAAAAGTTATATGGTAGGTACTTTATTCCAAATATTACCTAAAATTAATATTTTGATCAGTAGCAAAATTAAAAGAAAAATCAACTTCTAAAAAAATTTTGGCTAGCCCTGCACGAAATTTATCATGAAAACAATGTAATGTAGGATCAAAATTTCTTGTTTCGACAGGAAAACCTTTCTGATAAAAGTATGAGTAAAATGTGATTTTACGTTTAGATCATCAGACCCCAGGCTTGAAATTAGCCACCCCGATATCTCCCCGAACACGATTTTAGTGGGAAAAACTCAAGTTTTTAACAAAAGTCCGCCATCCTGAATTTTTGAAAACCGATCGCAGATTTGAAATCAGCGACCCAAAAACGCCCATGGTAAAATTTTGTGGCCTTTAATAGAGTTTAAAAAATTTACCCCCTTGGCTAGTAGTCGAGACACCCAATTTTTTGGGGGGTTGCGACGACTGCAAAAAATTTTCTCATGGGGGATTCTTGTTTATGGTCATGTACTCTCTCGTTCCCGGTATCATTAAAATTTTTTGCCTTCGCTTCAGAAGAAGAGCAAAATTAATTCAAATTGTCAATTTTTTTCATTTTTTCATTAATTTTTTTGTTCAAAACAGGGAATTCCGGGGGAATGGGGGGTGGTGTGAAAGTGTTCTGGTGGGTGAGTTATGTGGTACCATTCCTTCCGGCAAAAATCAATCGCCCACGAAATGGGAATTAAAAGTTAGAAACACACACATTATTTCGGGTCAAAGGGAGTACATTCCATATTTATGTTTTTACTGGTCGAATAATATTAATTTACTGCCCGGAAAATATTTATTTACTGCCCGAATATTGTTAATTTACTGTCCGAAAAGTATTAATTTACTGCTCAATCATTTTAAATACTGACCAATAATTGAAAAAAATACTTGCCAAAAATTAAATCAAATACTGATCAAAAATTGAAAAAAATACTGACCAGTTAAATGCAAGCCTTTTTTTTGGGCACGAAACATTATTTTTTTCTCTGTTATTTTTAAAGATAAATAACTGCTCATTTTAAATCAATCATATTTTATCGAATAAACTTAACTGCTCATTTTTATTATTATTATACGAACAAAACCAATAAAATGCTGCCACAAAAAATTTTGCACTGCCTAAATTTTACCCCCCCCCCCCCCCCGGAATACTGCCCTTGTAAAATAAATGCTGCCCATTTAAATATTAGTCCTAAAAATTTTAAGTCTCAGACGGCAGATTTAAGATCAAAGCTCAAAATTTTTAGGTTTATAACTACAAATTAACATCAATTGGGGCTATAGGGACCTCTTAGACATAAAAAATAAGGTTTTCCTTGAAATTTTTTTTCTCGGTGTATTTGAGGCAAGTTGAGACTTGTACTAAAAATTCTTTAGATGGCCTATAATTTTGATCTTTCTTTGGAGCGTATTTACCCTCTCTTTTATTTTTTTCTCATTAGCATTCATAAGCATAAGGCTCTCTGCGGTACCCGGTACCCAGCCATCTCTACAGTGGGGGGGGGGGGGGGGAGATGGTGTTAAATTCCTTCAAAAATCAAGATCAGCCCTGAAGCTGAGGGGTCGTACATAAATTACGTAAGCACATTTAAGGGGGAGGGGGTCCAAATTTAACATCTTACCCATAAGCTAAGCATAGGCGAAATGGGATAAAGCGTGCAAAAAGGACCTAACCCATGCTTACGTAATTTAGGTACGACCCCTGATGGATACACTCGGAGATTCAAGAAATTGGTCCTCAACTATTTTTAAAGCGGAAGCCATTTTTTAGTGAACGGCTTAGAGAGTACTTACAATATTTTTTTGAAAAATAAAATTCTTTAAATGAAGTGTTCAGTAGGCACAACACTCAAATTAAGATACTACATTTTTTATTATTTTCATGCAGTTGCTATGAATGTCAGGATTTTAAAATTCTTCTCGATGTGCATAAAAGCATAAAAAATAATGAAAGCCTAACTGGATGAGGAATATCATAATTTAACATCATTATCATTAATATATTCTATTGGGAAAAAATTAAAATACGATAAAATACCTGCTGCTGATAGGAGAGACGTGGGTGCGGCAAAACTTGTGCATCGAAAATTGGATATATTCCTTAACCTTGAACATGTCCTCACCATTTAATTTCTCTTAGAATTTAGGTCTACGACAAATTCCCGGGAATTATGGAAATTTATCGATTTTTAAGATTTAATTGATGCCGAAATTGACTGAGTAGTAGAAAGGGGCTTTGTAAGTCGAATTTTGATGTTTTGCTTCAAAAATAAGATAGAAACTGTTTTCAAAGTATAGGGTGTTGCCAAAAAAAAAAGACTGCAGTATAGCTTTAATTGGTATCAGCATCAGCATCGGACAAATGACGCATCTCTGAGACCGAAAAATTTCTTCAAACAAGACGTCATTTCCAGAACCAATCAGAAATGAAAATCTCAGTTCTTAGACATATGCCCAACAGATCAATTTTCAGTGTGTTCAGTTGCAATATTTTCCTTATGGGTAACCATGGCAACTCATACCATAAATTTTCATGCACAATGTCTATATCCTTGTCAAAACACTGCGAAAGTTTCTTAAATAAAAGCAAATATGATACGGATCATATGTGAAGGCGATCTAAAGATTTTTTTTTTTTTAATTTTAAAATGTCCTCAACTTTCTTCGCCTTTTTTCTTTTTTAACGTAATTATCTAATCGAAAACAAAAAAAAAAAAACTTATTTTTCACGCTTGATTATCTGATGGTAAACAATAAAACAAACATACTCAACATCGATTATATAAACAGAAACTTCTAATTGTTTCTAAAAAAAATTCCGTTACAGACCTTTGGTCTTAAAAAAAAAAATAAAAATAAAAATAAAAGGAAAAACTCTTCAAACCTCCGAAATAAGGCCGGTTTTACACAACAAATGATTTTTTTTTAAAATTAGCTCTCTGTGCAAAATTTTAATTTTTCCCGAGAAAAAAAAAAAAAAACCAAAAGCCAAGGTCTTTTAAATTCGAAATCAGCCTAAAGCCTGTTAGTTATGCAACTTTCGTGGAATAAACGCCGAACAAGTAACATAAACGCGATAACAAAAAATATGTTTGCTCGGAAAATTACTACATACACTTTTCATGCGGTTGACCTATTCTATTTGATTTCGTTTCCTAGTTCCTTATTTAGCTTGGGAAATTTTTAAAAATAAAATGATTTATTAATAAAGGGCTATCGCTTTGTTATGACGAATCGTCTTTAATTTTTTTTTTTTTAATTTTGTTTTTTCTTTAATGAAAGATTAATAATAATTCGAGAAGTGTAAGGTTAACAATAAGTTTATCTTTATCGGGATGAGATGAGAATAATTAATGGTTATTAACTATCACGCGATCAAAAAAAAAAGACAAATTTGCAATACAATACCGTTAATAGGGACACTTACAAACTGGGACGACTTTAGTGTCATACATTTCTTTGATTTCCCTCCCGGTAAAAACAGGACCTGGAAAGGTCTGTCTGATCCAACTTTGATCCAGTTGCCATTAAATTTTTAATATTGTAAAACCGGGAGCTAGCAAATCGGTCAAAATCCAATTTTAGTTGGATCTTCCCAAGATTGGTCCAAACTTGATCCAATTTAATATTTTGCACCAGAACCCTCACAGAAAAAAAATGGAATTTGAAAACAAATAAATAAATTAAAACCCCTTGATGCAAAAAACATTAAAAATTTTTGCAAAATAAATGCAAAAAAAATTACATAAAAATTGTATTATTTTTCTATCATTTATGCAAAAATTTGCTAAATTTATTGCAAAATTTATGCATATTTTTTTAAGCACCAAAATTGGAATTTTTTGAAGGATGAAATTTTAAATGTCTATTATTTTGCATAATTTATGCATATAATTTTTTTAAATCATAAAGTAGGAAAATTGGCAAACATTATGCTTGTTTAACTTTTATTTTTCCATTTTATGCATTAATTATATTGGAGGATGAAAAAAATTTTTCCGTTAAAAAAATTTAAGTTCTTTACACAATTTATGTATTATTTATGCATGTCCAATTTTTTCTATAATTTATACATGATTTTTATATAATTTATGCATTTCTTTCTCGTACGAGAATGCCGACTGCCACCCGGGAATACCAGAAAAAAGGCCTGACACAAAATGACCCCTGTTTACGGTATAAAAAAGATGATATCACGAAACAGATTACAGGCTAGGGTGGCCCAAAAAAATCGACCATCTCGGATTTTCGTTCCCTAGCAAAAAATGGGTTCTTTAGGGTCTTGGAACACTTGTGAATTTTTTTCAGATTTAAAAAAAAAAATTTTAGAGGTGGCGCACGAATTTTTTTTTTTTTTTACTTTTCGCACTTTTATTTGATAAAATTTCAAAAATTCGCAGGGAAAAAACTTGATGACATAAAAAATTGATCTTTTTAGGGTATAAGCCTTATGTATTGATGTATGCAGAAAAAATTTAATTTTGCCGAAAAATGAGACCTTATGAGTTGTTATATGGCTTATTTCGGTGAAAACGGGTTTTTTTATATCTGGCCCAAAAGTTAAAAAAATTTCAAGATAGCCAAAATGACCCAAAATAATTTAGATTCGTCGCCTTTGATCCAATTTTTGGAGGAAATTTATTTTGCGTGAGTAGAGAGAATTTTAGGTTAAAGAATAATATTTTTAAAAATTTTAAAAATGTATTTATTATTTTTCGAAGGAAATTCGGGTTCAAAAAAATCGACTTGACCTGAATCGAGAATCGATTGTATATTACGTATTTTATATTTTTATCAACGATTTTTTTTAATTTATCGGCTGTAGATGGGGTTTAGAAAAAATTGAAATTTTTAAATGTTTAAATCACGATTTTTAAAAGTTCAAAAGCAAAACGGCATAACTCATAATTTTGCAAAAATTCAAAAAGGGAACAACCAACCAAATTTATTCGTAATTATTAATTGGAATTAACAAAAAATGGACTAATATTTTTATTTTTTTTGTCTTAAAATGCCAAAAAGGTGTTAAATTAGTTAAAATGACTGGATTTTTTACAAAATTGAAAAAAATCAATGTTTTCAAAAATCGTATTCATGATTCGACCCTGTTTCGATTCGAATACAAAAAATCGGAGATGGGAAATCGATTTACGGCGAATCGAATCAACATCGCACATCTTCAGTATGATTTTCCTTTTTTTAAAAATTACTTCTACCGCATAAACGTGCCTGACATACACTGATTCTAGTTTACATTTTCTACCATAACCTCAAATAAGCTAAATCTGATATTTTTTTAAAAATTTGACAAACTTTACAATTACGGAAAAAAAAACGTTATCTCGGAAATCATTTTCGCAAATGAGCGCAATTAAAAAAAAAAAAAATCATCTCTTAACATCAGTTCCGGTCGTATCTCGAAATATCCGGTTGCCGCGACCCCATACCATAAACAAACTTTTAGTTTGGTCAGTTTTTGCCTTGGTCTTCACCGGATAGGGCAATTTAATAAACGAAAAATGTTAACATTCGATGGAGGCAGATAATCGAGATCCATTATGCAGGAATAAAAAGATAATTACATAATAATCATTCGGGTCCCAACATCGCTCTCATCCCGGTTTCGCGTTCACTCATAAAATAAACATGAGGACTTTGTTGAAATTCCATTTGAAGTTCAAAGAAAAGATCGACTGTGCCAATTTTTTTTTATATTTTCACATCTACAGGTCTTTGAAAAATGAATACGAAACGGGTACGGAGCTCGTTGGGGGTGTGTCTCTTTAAAAAGGAACCCAAGAAAGATGAGTGCAACAAAGAGAAGCGAACCCAACAGGAAAAGTGAAACCCAAGTGAAATCCAAGATGGCGGGCAGAATGGAAATTCTGGACTTCAGAGTCTGAAAGTTCAATTTGCAAAATTAAAGATGGCATTTGAAAGTTGTTTACCCGGCCATTTACCATTGGAAGTAGGGGGGGGGGGGGGGGGGGAGAAAGAGATCGTGTAATCTTGCAATTAAATCCTACAGAATCGATTTTTAGGCAATTATAATTACACTTATAAATATTTTTAAAAATCTGAGGGGAGGGCGCGAAAGGTTCTAGTTCGTTTACATAACCGGCCGGTCAGCCGGCCGGTGAAAATTTTTTAACATTAAAAAAAGTTTAATTTTTTTTTTTTACGATTCGGTATTTTACACATTAAAATGAGATCGGATCGCACCGAAACCGTGACAAAACGTTTTGTTATGTTTAAAAGGTAAAGATTCGTTATTGAAAGTGTATGAAAAAGGCTTTATTGTGCGTAAATTTGATAATTTTTTTCAATGTTTTCGAAATAAAAAAATACGACGCCATTCTTCTTTTTGTTTTTGAAATAGTTCGCGCTTTCACCGCTAGAGCGCTGCACTAGTCTCTCGGAAATAAACATTTTTTTTTTTCTTTTTTTTTTTTTGCGAAAACAATTAAATATTTTCAAATATAAGAGCTATTAACTGTTGTTCATGCATTTAATATCATGGAAATTTATCTCTGAACATAACGAAACGTTTTGGGTACGGTTTCGGTGCAGTTAGACCCCGTTTTCATGTATAAAATATTGGATTCAAAAAAAAATTTTTTAAATATTTTTTTATCGTTAAAATGTGTACACCGCCCGGCTAGCCGGCCGGTTATGTAAACTAACTAGAACCTTTAACAAAATCTGAAAATGGCTGACAGCAGAAAACAGAAAAAAAATACCCTTTTTTTTTTTATTTTTTTTTTTTTTTTGAGCGAAAAAAATTCTTTATGTAATATGAGGAGGGCCCTATAATTTTAAGACGAGAAATCCTTGCTCATAACTTTCCTTACTTTATGCAAATTTCTTTTCAAACTTCCTAAGGAAGAGCAGTTTTTAAAGATATTTTTCCTGCAATTCTCGGAACATAAAAATATGACATTTAATCAAAAAAACCCGAACATGTCTTCCGTCGTTAAGCCTGATATAAATTATATTACATCATTCGTAAAATTCAACATTTTATCTGTTGTCCGTTTTTACGATCAAACCCTCATTTATAGTGATAAGCTCAACATTGCGATCTGTTTGCTTTTTCGACATCCTAAAAACGGACACTGATATTTTCAATACAAAATTTTGCTGCAGAAAAAAGTTGGAGAAAAATCAGAGAACAACAATTGTGGCAATACGTTGAATTTAATTTTTTATAAAAATCCAAGTACCTTATTCCGCAATTATTTCAGAAGCACGTGTCATTTATGCAGCAACTGAAAATTAATAAATTGCAACGGAACTGTTTAAAAAAAAAATCTGATTTTTTCTTTTCTTAAAAAAAAAATAAATATAACAAGGAAAAAAAGTCGTTATATTTATTTCGTTGTCTGAAAAAAATAAAAATTCAAGCTTGTTAAAATAAACGATTAAAAAAAAAAAAAAAAAGACAATGACGAATTTGTCATATAGGTTACGACCTACGCGATGAAAATGTGTCAAATCTTATTTTTCAGTCACAAAGGTTACTTTTTTTTTAAAACAAAAGACAAAAAAAAAAAAAAAAAAAAAGCAGAAGTAATTTTTTTGAATCTAAAAAATTTGTTTCTTTCGGTCCAACATAATTTTGGCATATTTTCCCCCATTGGCCAGCAAAAATCACACAGGCTTTTAATAGAGACTTGAGATTACGATTTTTTTCAAGAACTTAAAAAAATCTGAGATTTCCGTTTTGATCAATTCTCGATACCAAGTTTTGGCATATTTTTCGAGAATTCAGAAGTTATCTAGATTCAGATTTAGAGTTGAAGGCATATCGAGATGATATTGAGATTTCGTTAAATCGAATCATTAGAAGCAAGTAGTTGCCGCAGAATTTTTAGCTCTATAAGCTAAACATTCAAAATCGAGGAGAGGATTTTTCAGACCCCATTTCCCCTCACCTCCAGAGTGCTTATGTATCACTTGAATCGCCATTTTAAAAATTCTCTAGGGAAAAAGGGGGCAGTTGCCCATGCTCTGGCTCATTTAAACTATAAAGGATCATTCAAATAGTACGTAAACATTTTCGGGAGGGGTGGGAGGGAGAAATGTCCAAATTTTGCACGCTAAATATTAAATCATGTTAAATCTTCAATGGAGGAAACCAGTTTTGTTTACTAAAAATTGTGGGAGGGGGGGGGGGTCAAATGTGACCCAAATTTTTGATTGGTTCTTAAGCTAAACTAAACAGACTTTGAAGCATATTCAAAACGGATTTACACATCAAAAATACAAGAGAATTGGTTTTTCTTTTTTCGCTAAAAAAAAAATTTAATCAGTCAAATTTTGTCCCCTGCAAAATTTAAATTTTATTAAGGACTTGTAATCAACAGGGCCTGCACTCTACTAATTTTGTAAGCTTGTAGGGGCAAAATTTTGATAAATATCAGGTCTCTGAAGTATTAAAATTTTCGCAAGCTCTATATTCAAAAAATAAATGATTACTTGACCAAAGTCCATAAATTTCCAACTGTAAGAAGACAGCATTTAAGATATAATTGGTTTATGTAGAATGTTCTTCTTACAACAAATTTTTATGGTCAGATATTTTCCCATTGGGGGAAATTTTAACATGAGAAGTATTTTCTCATTAAGGAAGAATTTTTTTTTTTTTTGAAACAAATATTTTAAACGAATGGCATAAATAGTTGCGAAAATGGCCTAAAACAAAATCCCCACTAGGGTGGTTATTTTGGGAAGTTTGGATTTTTGCAGGTGCCACTGCCTAACTTTTTTTATTTGTATGAAATAAGTTCCCCTGAATTTTTTCAAATTTTTTAATCGACGGAAAAGCGTGCCTCATCGAGCTTTTAATTCAAAAAATCTTATAAGAACAAAAAAAATTTACTGAACATCTTCCTGGTTCCCTCTTTGATCCCTATACCGATAACCCCAACTGAGAGAATTACACCCCCTCCCCCTGCCTTAAAGCAGTTTTAGGTTTGTTGGAAAAAAAAAAAAAAAAAAAAACTTTATAATTTTTTTTGCAAAAAAAACCCTCGTTTCCTATCGTCGCAGATTTCGAATCTGAAAATAGTTTTTTTGTATTTGTTCCGGTTTTTGAGCAAGAGGCCAAAATAATAGGAAAAACTCGAGAAAAGTGACAAAACGCACTAAGTCCGCAGTTTTCATTGCTTTTTGGTTTCTATCTCGTAAACCATACAAGATACAAAAATAACTGTTTTCAGATTCGAAATCTACGCAAAATTTCCGATAGCAAGCGCGGTTTTTTTTCTACCAAAAAAAATTATCAACTTTTGGGTTCTTATGGGATTTTTCCGAACTAAAAGCTCGATGAGGCACGATTTCCCGTCGAGTAATAAATTTGAAAAAATTCAGAAAAACTTATCTCATACAAATAAAAAAGTTCAGAGGTGGGACCTCCGAAAAACTTCGCAAAATAAGAACCTCCCTATATCCCACTTGTACGGTAACATATTGGAGCCCCTTTTTAAAAGGTTGCACACTCTATGGCATCTCAGACTGACTGGATACTCGTGCAGAAGAATACAGCCCATTGTCCACCTCCAAAAAATTATACGATTTGACAATCGAAATTCGAAATCTCTTTTTCATTACTGAAAAACGAAAAATTTCATTTTCCGCCTTCGCGATGAAAATATCTTACAAATTAAGCACGGAGGTGGCTTGTAGGCCTCGACAGGCTACGGCCCTCACTTCGTTCGGGCTGTAAACCCCAGTCTCGGCCTGCAATACGCCCCCGTATACCTGATGTGTAATATACTATTTATTAGTTTTTTATAACAAGTGCATGTCTATACAACACGAGCTGCATCATAAAAAAAAATAAAATAAAAGATAATCCCAATGAAAAGCTTTCTATGAAGGGCAGTTCATAATGACGGGATAGTATTTATCTCTGCTTTTTAATCCACGTACCTGAAAGATTAATATCCTCATATCACCATACACTATATACTCAACACAACGCCCTTGTACCATCGGCATCACACATTGCAAATATAATGAAAACAATTCAGTCGGTTTAACTTAGCTACCGCCGTTTTGTGTTCTATGTTTTAGTTGTCGCGAATTTTTTAAAAATATTTTTTTTACAATTTTGGGGAGGGGATTCCGGGTAAAAAAAAAAAATAATGTTTTTACCAATATTAAAAGTTTTAAAATTTCCTGTTAATGTGTCGTACGGTCCGGTTTTAACTTGTAAGTGCAACATTAAAAAAAAAAAAAAAAAAAAAAAAAAAAGTTGTTTAGGAAAGAAACTTTCATTGTTAAGTACAGCACTCATTCATTAAAATTAAAACGGGAACCATACTAAAAAAAAATTATTGAATTAATTTGACCAATAAAGGTGGTGGAGTAAGTAAGTTAAAAATCCATAAATTTTTCAATTTTTTTGCAGCAGCAAAAAAAAAAAAAAAAAAAAAAAAAAATTGAGCTTTAAAAATGTTTTTTAAATAAAAAGTTAATTAATTACTAATTAACTAAAATTAAATTATTCGTTTCAAAATCTGTATTTTTTTTTTCTTTTTTGCATAAAAAAATTAACTAGTTAAATATCATCTTCGATTAATGATTTGTTAATAAGAAGCGAAAAAAAAAAACCAGATAAGAGAATTACATATTGCATAATTTTGACAGGTAAAACTACATTCATTTGAACAGATTTGCCTGCGTGAATGCATTTTTTTTTTTTTTTTTTAAATTTAAAAATAAAACCCGAACTACCTTAAGCTATAGGTCAAGTTTGAAGGCAATTCATCTCAGATTTATCCCCGTCAGCTATGATTTTGCAGATTTCAACGCTTAAAGGTCCTCCCCCATCATCGAAGCGCATGATAGACGAAAAGAAAGAGTAAAAGTTTGATTAATGAAGGTTTCGGATTCTCCGACCTTGGGATCCTCTATTTGCGAGTGATTGACAAGGAAACCCGGAATAGAAAGTTTCTTTTTTTTTTTTTTAATCTTCCCAGTTTTTAAGCGAATGTTATACAATCGTCACGCTCGTTCCCCTCATACAAAAAAGAAATGCATAAATGATATAAAAATCATGTGTAAATTATACAAAAAATCGGACGTACATGAAAAATGCAAAAATTATGTATAAAGAATAACTTAACTTTTTTTTACCGAAAATCTGTTTTTATTCAACAATATGCATAAATTATGCATAAAATGAAAAAAAAGTTGAGTAAGCATGCCATTAGAAAATTTTCCTGCTTTCTGATTTCAAAAAATTATATGCATAAATTATGCAAAAATTATCCAGATTTTTATGCTTAAAAAGATATGCATAATATTTGTAAAAATTATGCATATTCAAATTTTTGCATAAGTGATACAAAAAATAATACATTTTTTCTACAAATTTTTTGCAATATTTTCCAAAAACTTTATACATTTTTCGCATCACTTTTTTGTGCGGACCACCTTTGAGGTCACAAAAACGTTGGGGCCACTTTTATGTGCGGGCCAGATGCTATTTCTCCTTTTAATTTCTTTAATAAATCCATGGAAAAATTTTGAAAGAAGTTTAGGCCGATAATCAAAAAGAAACCATACGGAAGGTTTTAGTCTTCTTTAGACGTATTTTTACACTTACCCTCTTGAAATTTTCCTGGTCCGGATGTTGCTGGTTGCTTTTCACTTCCTAGAAAATTTTTTAATACCGTAAAGTTCTCTGTTTAGCTATCAGGTCTGCCAGGTAGGGCTGCCTGCCAGTCTGTTTCCATTAAACCTAAAAAAATAAAAAAAATGTATAAGGTAAGGGTAGGGAAGTGCGACCGTCTGAAAAGTGCGACCGGTTTAATAAAAACTGATAAAAATCCCATACTTAAAAAAAAGATTTCAAGGGACGATTTTTTAATGTTTTCAGAACCTATTATGATCAAAGAAATGTATTGTTGTCGTCCATTTTTGAATAAAAAAAAATAATTTTACAAAAGCCAAAATTCATATTCGTCGGAAAGTTAGACTGCCTCATTTTCAATTTGATTTAATTTTATGTAAACATTGGCTTATTTTAGGAAATATGCTCCATTCAATTGTCAATACCTTGCATTATTTTTTTATGCTATCAAGAATTTTTTACTCGACTTCCTATTTGATAAACCTTAATAGGTCGCACTTTTTTGGCAAAAATAATATTTTCGGAAAGTGCGACTAGCAGACGACTTCTTTAATTCCTTTGACAAAGGAAACCATCTTGTTTTTATTTACATATGCAATTCGGAGTGCCACTAATAATAATTATTTAATTGTAGTTTTAATAAACAAGGATTATTTGTTTTTAACGGTGTTCAGCAATTTTTGAAAGAAAATTCATCGATCTTTTATAAACAAATAACTTTTGCTTTGGAAAATTCATTTTTTTAAAAAAAATAAGAAAGGTCGCACTTTTCAAAAAATGAAGGTTTGAAATATTATACGTCGGCAGTCAGAAAAATATGGTTGAACTCTAAATCGCGCCGTTTTTCAAATTTGAGGCTAATGCACATTAAAGCTTAATAATGGAGCAGTATATTGTAATAAAAAACTTGGCTTGATTCTCTTCCTATTAAGAACTAATAAAGGTCAAAATCAATTTTTTCTAGAACCCGGTCGCACTTCCCTACCCTTACCTTAAATATTTTTATTCTCCCCTTTTCTCTTTATCAAGAAAAAAAAAAAAAAAAAAAAAAAGGAAAAAGGAAAACAAATAATTAATTAATGGATGGACGCCAAGCTGAAAACATATAAACATGTATTAATTTGCTTAAAAATGATTTAGTGGGACTTAAATACATGCTATCGGTCTTTCCTGGTGATTAATTTTATTCGTTTTTCGCAAAGTAAAATATAAAAAAAAGAAAGGCATGATTTATTGCTAGTTTTTAATTTTCTGTTTTTTTTTTCTTTTCATTTTTCAAAATTGTCTTGTAATTCACGGATTTAGGGATTTAAATGAAAAATAAATGAAAATCATTTTTTAAAATTAAAGAACATATATATATATAAGAGCCAAATGTTGAGCCATAAACATTAGGGTGTCCCTTATATCGAGAACTTTCGAATTTGAAAATGGGTGACCCCCTGATAGGTGCCCTCTAGGGTGGTTCTTATTTTGCAAAATTTGAATTTTTGGAGGTGCCACCTCCTAACTTTTTTTATTTGTATGAGATAAGTTTACCTGAATTTTCTCAAATTTATTACTCTGCGGGAAAGCGTGGCTCATCAAGCTTTTAGTTCGGAAAAATCCCATAAGAACCAAAAAATTGATAACTTTTCTTTGTAAAAAGAAACCCTCGTTTCCTATAGGAAATTTTGCGTAGACTTCGAATCTGGAAATAGTTTTTTTTTGTATCTGGTCCGGTTTATGAGATAGAAGCCAAAAAGCAATGAAAACCGTGGGTTTGGTGAGTTTTGTCACTTTTATTTTTTCGTCTTATTTTGGCCTCTTGCTCAAAAACCGGACCAGATACAAAAAAACGATTTTCAAATTCGAAATCTATGCACAATTTCCTATAGGAAACGAGGGTTTTATTTTTACAAAAAAAGAATTATGAATTTTTTGGTTCTAAAGAGATTTTTCCGAGCTAAAAGCTCGACGAGGCACGCTTTCCCGTTGACTAAAAAATTTGAGGAAACTTATCTCATACAAATAAAAAAAGTTGAGGGGTGGCTCCTGCGAAAATTCAAACTCCTGCGAAAGCGTGCCAAACTGAGTTTAAAGTTCGGAAAATTTTTATAAGAACGGAAAAATCGATAATTTTCTTTGTGACAAAATAGTAATTTCTTATCAGAAATCGGAATAATTCTAAGCAAAAAAGTAAAAAAATAAAAAAATAAATAAATAAATAAATCATTAAATTAGGGACTTTTTGAATCCCATGCATTTTTTCAAAACCAAATGGGGACCTTCCCATCCTGGGACTCCCTACAGCAATTCTGGAGGTTTCCGGAATATTTATGATTTTTTTGAGTCCTTTATTCCTCAAAACGCGATTTAAAACCTATTGATTCTAAATTCAGTTTCAAAATTCGTACTTAGCACCTTTTGACTTAGAAACCTTAAAACCCAGGAAAAAGTAGGAATTTAAAAATTTTTTAAACAAGAGATGAAAGTACAAAAAGGGAGCGTTCAAATATTACGTAAGACCAGAAGGGGGGAAGAGAGCGCAAGAAATTCTTACGATGTCTTACATGGGAAAGGGGGGGATGGGGGAGGGTCCGGAAAATCTTACGCAGGAATTTTTATTATTATTTATTGTTCATATATAAAATCGACTAAATAGACACCCCTCCATCTGCCATCTTCACAAAAAAAATAAATAAATAAATAAATAAATAAATAAATAAATAAATAAATAAAATATAATAAAAATAAAAAAATTGTAGGCTAGGGAGACTGTGTCAAATCCCAGACGCCGAGTCTCCCAGACTCTACTCCCGGGAGATCAAATCCTAAAATATATTATTTATTTATTTGGTCTATAATTTGGGAACCCAGAGTCCTACAACCCAGACCAAAAAAATAAAATAATATAATCCCGATTTTTCTCTCCCGGGAGTAAAATCTCCCGACTCTACTCCCGGGAGAACAAAAAGCAGAAATATATTATTTCGAAATAAATAATAAAGACCCCAACTGCGTTACGCCTCGTCTTTGGCCAAGCAGTTTTCTGAAATTCTAAGTTTTTTGAAGAAACACCCGGTAGCTCAAAACGTAGACCAATTAATTAATCATTTATTATTATTTTCTAAATATTTATTAATTTCTTTGGTCTGGGTTGTAGGACTCTATGTTCCCAAATCATAGACCAAATAAATAAATAAATAATATATTCTAGGATTTGCTCTCCCGGGAGTAGAGTCTGGGAGACTCGGCGTCTGGGATTTGGTGCGGCCTCTAGGCTAGGTACTCTAATTTTTTTAATGTTTTTTTTTTTTTTTTTTTTTTTTTTTTTTGAAATTCTGTAAGACATTTTAAAAATTGGCGGTAGAGAAAAAAAGGTGGGAGGGGTCAAAGAAATCTTACTAAATATACGACAGGGGGGAGGAGGTCGGAAAACCCGAAAAAAAGTCTTCCGTAATACTTCAACGCTCCCAAAAAGCTTAGATGATTTTTAAAAAAATACTGATTGAGGGGGAGTCGATTAGGAACCTTTAGTTTCTGACGTCGCGAAATCGAATTTTTCTGTTCTTCAAACCATAGTAGTTGGATCTAAACCGGCCCTGACCATTAAAAAAAAGTTTCGCAAATAAGTTGTAGGAACCTTCATGTTTGTTCTGAAAGGCACGTACGCACTACGATCATTAACAGACAAAAAAAAAAAAAAAAAAAAAAAAAAAAAAAAGAATCGGCTAGCCTTACACCACCATTGTTACCTTATGGTAACATCTTTCTAAAAAGCTTTCGCAAAATGTATTTCATTACTTTTTATGCAGCAGAGTTCAAACATTCGCCGAAATGTCATTTAAATTATCTCGGTCCGGAGACAGTTTTGATCTGTTTAAATTCAATTAAAATGAAAAAAGGATTAGTCAATATTAAAAATAATTATCGGTAGTTTTGACATTTTTGATTTTTCGCCCCCCGCTTAATCGGTCCAAGATGCAATTCGGGAGGAAAAAAAAATCGCTCCAAACTTGAGGATTATAGTGGGTGAAAATTTAAAAAAAAAAATTATTTTACAATTCGATCCGTTCTGCATAATCATGTTAGAATCCAGTGTCGGGAAATGTGAAAATTGCTTAAGGATCGTTTGGATCGAGAAAAAATTCTGGCATTTATGGCCTCCTGGTCAAAATTTGTTGTAGTGACAGTTTGAATAATTCGTTTTGGTTCGTAAAAGGTGAATGTTGAAAAAGAGAGAGAGAAAAAGAAAATAAAAGCAGCATTTTCGGTCACTTTTTTAAAAAAAAGTCATCAAGTGATTTAAAAAAAATATATAAACGAAGGTTTTGATGTTAAATCAAGGGTAATTCCGAAATAAATAATAAGGACACAACATTTAATTTCTGTTTAATTTTCCGACGTGTTCAATTGTTCAAATTACTGTGAAATTGCTTTTAATCTGGGTGTACCGGTACCTGAACAGGTGCACGGAGACGAGACAATGGGACCTGTACGCATGGCTCTGTAAAATTATTACAAAGGTCGTGAAATTGCTTGAAAAAACCAATATACAGGCTTTCTCTTTATTTTGCCTTTTTTTGAGGCGCAATTGAGATGGAACCCGAAATTTGTTCCGGGACTCCTGGTATTCCTAAAAATATTGTACTCATTTAGTACTAATTTTGTACACTCGACCCGTTTCCTGGAAACTGGAAAATCGATCCGGGTTCCAATTTAATGGTGGAACCCGCCTATTCCAGATTGGTTTCAAACTCTCCAGTAATATTGTACTTATTTAGTATTAATTTTGTACCATGTAAAAAAATTTTGTATTAGCTTAGTTTTCGAAAAAAAAAAAAAAAAAAAAAAAAAAAATTAATTTTGATGCCTTTGCTAGAAAAACGGTCGTTTTTTCCAGTTTTTAGTGCAGCACTCATCTCTCCTCATCTTTTTGGCGAAGCATCAAAATTGATTTTTTTTCCGAAAACTAAGCTAGTACAAAATTTCTCTACAGGGAACGTTCAAGTATTAGTAAGTTTTTAGGCCCCCTCCCCTCCTTTGGTAAGAATTAGTAAAATTTCTTTGACCCCCTCCCCTCCTTTGGTAAGAATTAGTAAAATATCTTTGATCCCCCCCCCTTTATTTTTGTAGCGCCAATTTTAAATTGGAGTAAAATTTTTCTCAAACCTAGATTGAGTTCATTTCTTTATTTCTCTAAGAAAATTGTACCAGAAAATTCAGTGTTATATAGTAAAGAATGCTGAATGCATTAAAAATCTATCTTTATTTTTCAAAAATTAGTGTAAAAAAATTTCAATTTTTTAAAATATTCAAAAAAAAAAAAAAAAAAGAAACTAAAATAAATTTTTTGAAATAAAAAAAAAAATGCTGAACAAAAAATTATAATAGAAATTCTTACGTAAGATTTGCGAAACTACCCCCCTCCCCGATGTAAGAAATCGTAAGAATTTCGAGTACCCCCTCTCCCCCTCTTCCGGTCTTACGTAATACTTGAACGTTCCGACATGGTGCAAAATTAGTACTAAATGAGTACAATATTTTAAGGTATACCAAGAGTCCAGGGAAAAACTTCGGGTTCTTTCTTAATTGGGCCTTGTTTTGACTGCATAGTTATGCAGTTATGCTTCGTGAAAATTGAAGACATGAGTGAATGGGCCCCTTAAGGAACTATGAATTTTCCAAACCCCGAATCGGGCTTCAGGTTTTATAAAATGCAACATCGCAGAAAAACAATATCGCCGAATTGGTTTTCTGGTTTCATATATTTCGGGGTTTGGTAAAACGCAGTAATGCCTATTTTTATTTTTCTTTCGGCAATTTATATTTTTGGATTTTTAAATTTGGCGATATTATAAAATCGGCAGTATTATAATTCGGAGTTTTTAAAATCGGTGATTTTAAATTTGGGGGGTTTTAAAATCGGCGATTTGACTATAGATTAATTCTGAAATTTTAAAATACTGTAAATCAAGTGATTTTAAAACACTCAATATAAATCCTGGAATTTTCACACCGCGGAATTTAAAAATCCCGTAATATGAACTGGGCGAATTTAACAAACCCCGAATTATAATATCGCCGAATTTAAAAACCCAAAAATATAATATTGCCGAAAAAAAAAGTCATTATTCAAACCCCGAAATTTATGAAACCCAAAAACTAATTCGGCGATTTTTAATTTCGGGGTTCAGAAAACGTTTTATAAAACCCGAAACCCGATTCGGGGTTTGGAAAATTCGGGGTTCCTTTATAGGCCCGAGTGAATGAAGGAGGTCGTTCAGGTTCCAACAAAAACTCTAGGGACAATAGCATTCGATCAGTTTTTTAATAATTTTTGATCAATTATTTAAAAAAATTTGATCAGTACACAGTAAAAAATTTTATGTAAAAATTAACATAATTATGTTAAAATTGGTCTACATAATTTTTATGATAGAACTTTGTACGTTTGAAATCTTCAAAAATAAGCCGAATTTCGAAGTTTTGTAAAAAGCACATGAAAGGCAAGAATATAAGTAGTCTTTTTAAAATAAAAAATCGAAAAAATTAGATAGAACCTTATGCGACATGTTTTAAAACAAAGTTTAAAATCAGTCAAAATTACCTAAGGTTTTCTATTACGTTCCATATCCCGTTAGAATTCTCTCCAAAAAGAAAAAGTTTAAAATGTTTCAAACCATTTTAATTTCCCGCCAAAATTTTTAAATTAATTAATTTAAACCTTCATTTTATGATATAATGACCTGATACGACTAGGAAAGCTGAAAGAAAATGACCTTACGTTCTCTAAAGCTCAAGCCTAAAACCATGTGTTTTTTTTTTTTTTTTTTTTTTAATGAATTTTGACTAAAGCCAGAGAACAATGAAACTTTCAATGAACTTCCGCGTGCCATTAACCAACAGATAAAAAGAAAATTATTTTCCCAATATTCCAATTAACCATTCAATTTTTGCAAAAATTAACTTCATTCTGTATTTGTAATTTAAAAAAAAGTTCCTTTATCTTTTCAAGCCTGCAAAATTCTTAGCAAAATTTCCCTTGATAAATATGCATTATTACTCGGAGAATCGATATCATTGAAAGGATGATTCAGGGTTAACCACATAATGAAAGTACCGGTATCGCTAACGTTTTACATTACATAATTTATCAAAACCGCGTCTTCTATTTTTTTTTTTTGGCACGAAAAATATTTAGCATAACTTCGCATAGAAGGCCGAATAAAATCGAAATGAATAAGATGAATAATCAATTAATGACCAATTTAATGATGAATCGTGATTTTTTTTATTTTTTATTTGATTTTTTTTTTGTCATTTTTGCCTTTTGGGATTTTCTTTGCGAGAAATAAATACTTCTTTTTCCAACTGAAATAAAAACTTCGGCTAGTTTAAACCTTTTGAGGTTAATCTTTAGAAGACTGCTCATTAAAGAGTCTAGAATTTCATGCGTTTATTTGCACTTATAAAATTTTAAAATTTTACCTTTAACCTAAGATTGGTACCTTTTAACCCTTTCCTGTCTAGGCCTATTTTTAAGATTGGACTCTCCCGGACTGATGCAAATGTTTTTTCTGGATATCAGAGAGGTCCTAAACTCATCCCTAGTAAGTACGGCGCCTTGCAACCCAGTGTTAGGCAATCCGTGCATAGGAGTTAAATGTAACGCCGAAACCTCGATTTTTTATTTTTTAGGGACTTTAAACTATAACCTAACTGTTTTCGACGTCAGAGATTCCGAATTTTGAGTCTATTTCGACATAGGAGCTTGAGAAGGCCCCTTACAAAGATATTTTTACGAAAAACACTGATTAAACGCTATTAGTAATTATTACTCATATTAAGGGTAGATGTATAATTACTAATAGGTTAGGGTTAATTTTTATACATATTATTAGTAATTTTTACCATAATAATATTGATTATGGTAAAAATTACTAATAATATATATAAAAATTAACCCTAACCTATTAGTAATTATACATCTACCCTTAATATGAGTAATAATTACTAATAGTGTTTTATCCGTGAAGTTCAGAAATAGTATATATCGTTACTAGAGAGTTATGGGTAAAATAACACCGAGACGAATTTGCCGCTCGAGCGAAGCGAGAGCGGCAATCGTCGAGGTGTTTTTTTACCCATAATTCTATATTGACGATAGATACTTTTCTTTATAAGTGGTACACCTGCAGAGGAATTTTTTGTAAACAAAAACAAATAAAATGAGAATTTAATGCAAAGTGTACCAACATTAATTCTTAAGTTGGCATACTTGCTTTGCATCAAAAACAGTTGGTGGTGACGTCAGAGGCATGTTATTTGTGAAATAACTCCCTAGGGCAGGATATTTTGGTGTTATTTAGGTCTGTTATAAACGAAATATCCCCGAGACAGACGACACTGTTACAACAAGACTAACATTCACGTATAAAGAAAAAGTTATTTTTTTAATAGCTCTAAGCCATTATACTAATAGTCATAAGCTAACAATAGGCGCAATATCCGTTTCATCTATCTTTTTTTTCCAAGTAATACTCACTATGGGCAGTTATCAGGGGCAACTAATTATTTTTTTAAAGATTAAGAGGAGGCTTCACGGAATTCGAGAAGGAATGGCTGTTTTGTTTAACACTCGATTTACGGGGGGAAAAATCGAATTTCAGGTATCTAACGAACTCCTTTGACTTCTTCTTGTATTTTTGGTACAAGTTTCAACTTGTTCCAAGCAAACAAAAACCAGGAAAACAAAATCAAAGATTTTTTACCGCAATTTTTTTTGAAATTATTTTCCCGCCGTCCATACATTTTAGACAAGTTGAAACTTGCACTAAAATTTCCGGGATATATCAGAGGAGTTCATTAGATACCTAAAATTTGGATTTTTTCATCGTAAATCGAGTATTCGACAAAACAGCCATTCCTTCTTGTATTCCGTGAAGCCTCCTCTTAAACGAAATCTTGAAGTGTCGCATTGGCCTTGAAATTTCCAAAAAGCCAATATAGGGGCCAAAAATGAATTTTTTTTTTTGGCACAAAAAACCATCGATTCCTATCGGAAATTTTGCATAGGTTACGAATTTGAAGGAGAGCTGCGGTGCCGTTTACATTTTAAACGGAATCAGAACCGCTATCAAAAATCGATCGGTTCAAAAGTTATAAGGAATCGGAAATTGGAACCCTAAATTTTTTTCAAGCAGTCGGAATCGGAATCTTAATCAGTATCAGAATCGGCATCGAAAAATAATTTTGATTAAAATTGAGCTGAAAAGTAAAAGCTTTTTACGATTTGTTCATTTCTGGAAATATCCAAATCAGAATCGGAATCGGCACCACTGAAATATTTTCAAATCGGAATCAGAACCGGAAACTTAAATTTTTGTTTTCGAGTCGGAATCGGAATCGGAATCAAAATCAGAATCGGCTCGAATAATGTTGAAGAATCTTGGAATAATCAGCATCAGAATCGGAACCGCAGCCTGATTTGAAGTCGAAAATTAGTTTTGTTGCACTGTTCTTGAGCCACAGGCAAAAAGCCATAACAACATCTTTAGAGCTTTTAAATCCGGCCTATAGCTCAAAAATAGTGCACCAAAATTAATTTTCGACTTCAAATTTTTAATCTATGCAATTTTTCCGATAGGAATCGGTTGTCTTTTGTGCAACAAAATTTTTAATTTTTGGCCCTTATATTGACTTTTTGGAAATTTCAAGGCCAATGAAACAAAAAATCTGAAAAAATTCAGGGTTTATACTTCACCTATAAAGAAACTTTTCCCGATGTAGGAGTTTTAAAATTCCAAAATTCCAAAAATGTTGATTTTCGAACCACCCTAGTAATCAATATACATATACTCACTTGTTCCTTCATAACGGTCTTCCCAAAACGGACGAATGAATCAAATTAAAAAATGCAGTCGTATAATCATCTGAATGTTTTCCCTTAATTCGATAGCCAGATCTAGGGATTCTAAAAAAAAAAAAGAATTAATCCGTTAATAAATCAATCGATCAATTAATCAATCACTTTTTCAAAATTTTCTTATCCACTGATAAAGCGTGGAAGGTAAAAGCCAAAATATATGTATTAAGTATAAGACTGCCCATTAATTCCATCACCACTTTTTTACCGATGCTAAATCTCTCCCCTTCCCCGACGTTATAAAAAAAAAAATTGGCTTTTCTTACTAGGTGGCAAAATATTTTGTGGGAACCACGTAATATTCAAATATTTCTACACCCAAAAGCCCGAAAGTTAAACATGCAAATTAAAGATGGCCGTTCGTAATGGATAAACAATCTTTAGCGGCCATCTTTAATTTGCAAATTTAACTTTCGGGCTCTGATGTACAGATCTACATTTTAAAAAAAATATAAAAAAAATTCTGCTATGATTAATCACCTATTTTCCCCATGGTCGGGATCGTATTATTTATGTCAAGGTCAAAGTCAAGTGAACTTAACAAAAGTCATGAAATCAGCTGATTTCGAGACATGAAATCTGGAATTAAAAATTCCAATGCGGCACGGAATTTTGACAGTTACGGAAAACTGCATCACCGAGGAATGTTTATTTTTATTTATTTTTTTATTTATACAGTATTTATTTATTTTTCTTTTTGTGAAAAGTTTTGATACTTCTCGCGGTCATTATTCAATGCGGATTTTTAAGTGGGAAACATTTTAATAACAGACCAAAGTCGTTCAAGTTGGCGCAAAAAAAAAAAAAAATAATTAAAAAACGACAAATAATTAGCAGTCGTGGGAATAAATTCTCGGGATGTGATCCTATTTCAAGGTGAAAAAAAGGAAAAAAATGAAAGATTAATTCTTTTGGACAGTAAAAAATGGTGTGAAATTAAGCTTACAATTGAAAAAAGTATATAAAATTAGGAAATAAGGCTTAGAAATTTTGGCGGGAATTTCAAAAAAAAAAAAAAAAAAAATTAAATTAAAAAAATTATTTGGCAGCAGTTTAAATTTAGGCTAAATTAAACGAGTATTCATAGGTTTAAAATTTCAAAAAAAAAGTTTGAATATCCTCTAATTGAGTTTTGTTTTTACCAAGTAACCCCAATTCATTGCTAAGAAAAAAACCCGATGAGTGATATAAAAACATGCTATACTTGACGTCAATGCTTTATTGCGGTGTTTGGAGGGATTAGAAAATCAATGCATGATTCTTGTAAGAGATACGGTTGGGGGTGGGAGAAACCGTTTCCAATGCAACATAAGTTATGTTCATAATAATTAACAGTAATATTTCTACGATTTTGCATAAAATTAAAACTTATGCTATTTTCTGTCTTTAGTTTTGAAAAAATGTTTTCTAAGGCTGCAGCAACAGTGACAGGGAATTTTTATCCCTATGCTTATACACAATAGGGTGGTTCGAAAATCAACTTTTTCGAAATTTTAAAGCTCCTACATCGGGAAAAGTTTCTTTATAGGTAGACTACCAATCCTGAATTTTTTCAGATTTTTTGAACGGCGTCTTGAACTGTCGCATTGGCCTTGAAATTTCCAAAAAGCCATACAAGAACTAAAAATGAAAATTTTTTTTGGTACAAAAGACCATCGATTTTTGCCGGAAATTTTGCGTAGATTACAAATCTGAAGTCGAAAATTAGTTTTAGTCCATGGTTTTTGAGCTACTGGCCGGATTTAAAAAGCTCTGAAACACTTGTCATGGCTTTTTGCCTGTGACCCGAAAACGTGCAGTGCGCCAAAACTAATTTTCGACTTTAAATTCGTAATCTATGAAAAACCGATAGACATTAAGTTTTTTTCACTAAAATAAAAAGATCGATTTTTTGGTCCTTAGGGGCCATTCAAGTATTACGTAAGCATGATTTTGGTAAATTTGACCCCCCCCCCCCCGGTTGTAAGATATTTCGCAATACTTAGCTTATGGCGAAGATGGTGAATGCGGACACCCCCCCCCCCTAAAAATCGTACGTAATACTTGAACGTTCTCTTATGGTAATTTCAACAATTGAAGCCTCATGTGACACGGTTTTCAGTCATTTAAAAAATCTGAAAAATTCAGAGTTTATTACTACCCCAAAAAGAAACCATTTGGGGGGTAGCCCACCTTAGAAGTGGCAGCTTTATCTACACAGTAAAAAATATTATGTAAAAATTAACATCACATGATTAGGTGGGTAGTGAATTAATTACATGATGTAATTAATTACAGAAAGCAATTAAATGGTTTTCAAAGGTGTTAATTTTTTTTTTTTTTTTTTTTTCAAATCTTTGGAGCTTGATATCCTTTTTCATAATGTAGATCTAACCAAAAAAATCGAAAACAACGATTTAGTACCTTCGAAAATCATTTAGTGACATCCTGTAATTAATTACATCATGTAATTAATGCACCAATGGAGACATACCTATTATGCTAAAATCGGTCTAAATAATTTTTATGTTGTTTTTTGTTCATGTTTACCTTTTGGAAAAAACAACAGAAAAAATTTGTGTAGACCAATTTTAACATAATTATGAACCAAAAGATTTATTATCGGTTTCAATAAAACTCTCAAGAACGGCCAGGAATAAAATTTCCGCTGGCTGAATTCGCTCCTGTCTGCGTTACAGAATTTCCTCTAAAAAATCAAAAACAATATTTCAAATATTTTCTATTGATTTATTTGCAAAACCTTGTCAAGAAACGAACTGCATTGACAGATAATCCCATCCATTCATTGCTAATCTCAAGGCAAAAAAAAAAAAAAAAAATGGTAAAAACAAAAACATAAAAAAATTATCAAAAACATGTGCTTTATGAATATTTTCCTTAATAAAGAGACATTGACACGTTGATGCATGCAAATCCATGTGAACCCATGTGAGAAATTTATCAAAACGAAATGAAATCGTACTAAACAGAATTGACAATTAGAACTAATAATAAAAAAATAAAAGATTAATGTGAGGATCCTCGTGGTTTTACACGCTTTTGCCTAAAAACTATAAAAAGCGTGTCTAGACTTGCTAAGACTTTTTAAAAATTAAAATTACAGAGCCGTGATCGTCAAAATTAAGAATTAAAAATATTAATTGCTTAAACACCCCCCCCCCAAAAAAAAAAAGAAAAAGTGACCGAAAATGTTACTGCTTCACCTGTCGACGCTTAAATTTTGTAATTCCAAAAAAAAGGCGGGGATTTTGAATATAAAGTGGGTGCTGTTACTAACAATGAGAGGTAGCACGGCTGGTATCGACGACAACCTCAAAGGTACCAGCAAAGCGCATTTTCTTTTTTTAACAGTATTAGATACTCTGTTATCTAGTATTGTCATCGGACCCGCGATCATCGCCTACTGGAGGGGGACCTGGTGTTTAATCGACATTTACATATTCCCGGATAACGTGGAAAACACGATAATATCATCCTCCGTCATCGGTTTAGTCGGCCACCTTGTATTTACAATAAGTCAAAATTATCTCAAAAATCATTTGCACCCGGAAAAGCACAGACTTTTGTACTACACGGCATCCAGGTTTTACACTTACGTGTACGGGATAGCTTGCGTCAATTTATGGAGAGGAGCATGGAAGGCGTTAGACCATTACACGGGGACCGAAACGTTAACGGTCATCATCCCGACGGTGGTGAGTGCCGTTGCCCTCGCGGGAATGAGGACATTTCGGAACCTTTCGGGGGCTCCGTTCGGTGTCGTTCTTGATATATGTCAAGGCTATTTTGAAGTCCCGACTATGTTTAGATTAGTGGTGAGTATATTTTTCCTCCTCCTCCTCCTGCCTCTCTTCCTTATTTTGCATGATTAAATCCCTTTTTTAAGTGGCTGCTACAAAAGCCGATGATGTGGGTCAATAACTTAAAATGAAATAACGGAAAATTACAAGCGGTTTTATTTCTTTAAAAAGAGCCCTGTTTAACGACTAAAGGGTTATGAAATAAAAAATTAATTATGCTATCTTTTTTTTTTTTTTTTTTTTTTACTACTACTCTTTTTAAAGATAAAACGTGAAAATCAAGCATGCCGTTTCGCTTATACACATCATGTTTCTATTCAATTTTCTGCGATATCTATATACCCGTGGATTGGGTACGTGATCGCAAATATCGGTCCCAAGTCGGAATCATTATCCTCGATTGCGTATATGAGCTCTAAATTAGCCTATTTTTATTTAGCTAATGTATCCATTGTAGTACCGGCCTTGAAGATGGCTCTGACCAAGCTCTACATGTCATTTAATGAATGACCGTGAACTTTGTGTTACGCAAAATCTACGAGAATTTTTCAAAAAGTGTTGGAAAACTTGAAAAAAAAATTCGAAAAAGTAAATGCAGCAAAAATAACGCATTCAAAGAGCTACAGCTGCAGTCTTTGAGCTGCAGCTCAAATTTTTTTATTCAGAAAGTAACTGTTTATATTCGTTTCCTAGGTTCTCGGGGGCGTAGATTTCAAAAATAATGTCAGTTTTTCTGTGGGGGCAAAAAGAGTGCACTTCCTCCTCAATTTTTTTTTTTAAATAATTAACGAGACAAAAAAAAGAGAGATGGCTTAATTACTGCCCCTACCCTTCCCCGCCTTCTCCGACAGTGCTCAAAACGCTAAAGCACGTTGAAATCGAGCACTTTCAGAAATGAAAAAAAAAAAAAATGTTATGCCCGAAAACGAAATAGGTAAGAAATTAAGAAACAAATTCAAGGATTTCCCAATCGTGTGGCGCATTTCCTTTCGAAATGAAATTATCGGTTCGAACTATTGAATGACTGAGGAAATTTTCGAAATTTCCTTTTGGTTTTTCATTGCACCGTCAGCTTAATTCAAGAAAAAGTGCGTTATAAAATTTTATAACTGTACAACGCACAGTGGTCCAGAAAAATTCATTTTTGGCCAAAACCCTAATTAAAAATTTTCACAATTTTACATAACTGATCGAACAACACAATTTTCAGGTTGTTTCTGTTCCTTAAATAAACGAAAAAGTAAAAAAAATTTTTTTTTTGCTTTTTAAAATTGTTTTTAACTCACTTTTTGTAAATAGTGACATAAAATTTGTTAACGCTGTAGGCATGTTTCCGGAAATCATGAGTAATCGAATACGATTTATTGATAGTCAGTGATCGTAGAGTGTAAATTATTTTCCTTCCAAAAATTTATTTCTGGCGATAATTCGTTTTTAAAGTTAATTTAGTAAAAAATGTTTTAAAAATTATTTTTCAACTAAGCTTTTAGTAGGTTTATCCAAAAGTTCCCGTCGTGTCTATGGTCTCATTATGAAACCTAGGGGTCCTAAATCAAAAATCCGCTTTCAATTTTTGCGCCTTTTTGCGCCTAAGTTTTGGCCAAAAATAAATTTTTGTGGCCCACTGTGGGAACGTTTTGGTCGATTATAAAATTTTGTAACTATTTATAAAAAATTAATAACAATAATTTTTTATTAAGCGATAAATTAATTTTATGCTTGAATTGCACTATATTTAGCATATGGGGACATTATAGGCTCTTTTTTAAACATTTTTCTTGAGAGAAAAAAAAAAAAAAAGGAAAAAAAAACTGCAATTTTTTGATTTTTTGGAATAGAACCCAAGCCTTATGGCCGACTTACCAACCGCCTTTATCCACTACACCACTTTTCAACTGATTTTTAAAAGCGGCAATATGGTTCTTAAAGTTGCCAATTACTTTGACTTATAATATTTTCCAGATTTTTCCGAATTTTCGGTTTATTTCTAGTATTTTTAATTTGACAAAGACTCAAAAATAAAGAAAAGCAGAAATAGAAAAATTTGGGAAGCGTTAGAAGAAAATAAAAAAACTTAGAAAAAAACTGAAAATAATTTTTGTTTAAAATTTTGTAACGAATTATAAATAGATGTCTTTTTTGGGCGGTTATTAAATTTCATAACGAAGTTTAGGTTATTAATAACTCAATTTTATAACGCATTTTTTCTTGGATTCACTAACTTCAATTTAAATAAAAAACTGACATTCAATATGTCAAACGTCTTACTTTTTTCATCCTCCAATTATTGTGCAATTGTTCTGACTGCGAAATCTGTATATTCTTCTCGGTACAAATATAACTTGAAGCCAAAATTACAGCAAACTCCAAAACTGTAACACCTGGACAAGTCTCCCTAAAACACAAAGAATACATATCATTAGCATTTTTGATTAATTAAACAATTTTTTGTTTCGTTTCAGGGAGCAGGCGACACCTCTCTTTACATATTAGACTGCTTTTTTAGTGTTTTTGTGGTCGGAAGCTTAGTAGTCTTCGTATGGAGGGGATTATGGGTTTTAACCGACACTCTCTGTTATCCAGACGATGATAATTTATCAGCAATAAGTTCCTTAGTAAGTTGAAATGAATCCTGAGCAAAAAATGAGATATGTCCATCAACCAAAATAGAATGCTTGCTTACATCAGTTAAGATAAGTGCCAATTCCAGAATGGACATACGCCATTTTGACTTAGAAAGTCAGAGAAGATAGACCTACGAAATCATAACTTTTGGGTTTAATTTACCTTTTTTTTTTTCTTGCAGATAATAGGTTACGCCATTGTTATAGTCACTTTTAGTCTTCAGTCTCCGATGAAAAAGTTATGCGAAAAGCTCACCGGATTCTGGAGAATTTTAGCTGTAGACATTTACATAGCCTTTTCCTTTGTTGGAACAATTAACTTATGGAGAGGGATCTGGAATCTCCTTAATATTTATTTTTTACCTGGTAAGTAATAAAATGTTAATTATTTGCAACAAAAAGACATATAGTATGCACGAAAGACCTGAAAGGTTGCAATATTTGTAACCGTTAGTGTCAGCCAAGGAAGTGCAACTTTTATGAACGATTTGGTTTGGGATCACATCATGTTTAGCTTACGTATGACGTCATTTCTTCATAAGCTAAATATGATGTACCCCAAAACCAAACTTTACCATGGGAGTTACTTCTCTACGTAGTTTTCTTTACTTTGTGGTGTCAGTTCCTCAACAAACCGTAACCAAATGGCAGCTGATAAATAGAGCTTATTACTTTAACGGATTATCCCCATAATACTTTGCGATTGGGGACAAACAAGTAAATTTAAAATACCTAGAAACCATTATTGTAGAGTTTTTTTTTTTTTTTTTTTTTTTTAACCTGAATTTTCGTCGGAGTGAAGCGTAAAAAATGGCATTACTTTACTTAAGTTAATTAATTTTTAATGAACAACGTAAAGACATTTAATTGCATTTACTCGCCATAATTTTTTTTGAAGTATGTTTAATCATTTATATTCTCTTACAATATTTTAAATGTATTTTTCTAGGTTTTTCATTAAAAATGACATTAAAGTAGAGTTAAGTCATATTTTGTATTTTGCTGTAATCCCTAAAGGGAAAATTAAGATAAAATCAAAAAAACTATGTTTTCATGCCATTTTATATAGTGCCATTTTATATTTTAAGTTTAATTTTGTTTGTCCCCAATGAGGATAATTGTGCAGATGGCAGCAGCAGTGCTTTTTGTATGTACAGTATTAAGGGTTCTCACGGCCCTCTACAAGTAAAGTCGGAACTAAATTTTCAATGTTAAAACATAGCAAAATTTTCATTAATGGTTCAACGACATTCTGTTTTTGTTTAAAACTTATTTTAAATTTTAATTTTATCTATGAGCAGTATGCAGGAAAAATAATCTTAGGTCCAGTTAGCTCTGTTTGGCTTCATTGGTAAACCTCTTATATAGGCTTCGTGCATGAAAAAATTTTTAATATACGCTTAAAAATACCTGTTTAGCTTATGTCTCGGGAATATTTCCATCCCGCACTCAGAAAACAAAATAACTTAGCATAAGCTGTTATTAAGCTTTAAACGCTTTTGTTTTGTGGGAAGACATTTTCTGACTTGTCGCAAGTCATTCAGTCGGCTGTCGGCAAGTAATATATTGTAAACAAACAAAATGGCGGCTTACGTAGAGAATTTATACATTATATTATGATAATACTGCTCATGCTCGTATTAATAAATATGCATGCAAAACCATCATAATATAAGTGATATAACTTTTTAAGATTTTTCATTTGATTTTTAAATCTTCTTTTCATAATTTTATATGAATAGTAATAACATAACCTAAATATAACCCGTATCGTCTGCACTGGACAATGTTAGATTTCAATTCAATTTTTTTAAAGAAAATATTTAAGTTACGTGAATATAAATATCCTGAATATCCATCTTGGTTAATCCCGATGTCCACTTACACGTTTTTTAAAATAAAAATTAAAATGACATTAAGTTTTTATTTCATTAAATAATAATCACTGTTTTCGCTAGCCGCCATTTTGATTCTAATAGCATAGTATAAGAAATGTCCGCTAGTGTCGCCTATTGTTTTGTGGCAAGACGTTTTATCTCAAGGCGAACCGAAATGACTTATCACAAGACATTTTTTTGTTTTCGCACGGTTTTTACGAAAAATGTCTTGTCTCAATGCACTTTTGCGCTCGCATTACACCCAAAAACCGTGTTGGTTGCTGCAACTAAGAACATTGGTTATATTTTGCCGTACCAATATACTCAGTTGAGAGAACTCAGTTGAGAGTTGAGAGAACTTGGAAAGTTTGCCGTACCAATATACTCAGTTGAGAGAACTCAGTTGAGAGTTGAGAGAACTTGGAAAGTCATTGAAGTTGCAGCAACCAACACGGTTTTTCAGTGTAGTCATTTTCTTTTCTGAGTGCGACGAAAGTTACAGAAAATCAGGGCTATTGCATAAGTTAAACATAGTTTTAGCGGAGCACCACGGTTGTTATATGCACGAAGCCTGTAGGAAGTAAATGTATTAAAGGTAATCAGCGCTCTGCTGCGGAGTTTGTCCCTAACGGTCCTCATCGAAAAGCATTGTGGGAGTAATTCATGATGCTTTGCGTTAAAGTAATAAGTTCTGTTGAAACTTTTAAGTTGATCAGCTAACATAACTTGTAGTTGATGAAAGGAACTTACGGAACTTACGCTAGTTCTGCTCTTACACTAGCTCTTGCTAGTTGATCATCTGACACTTCTTGCTTATCGATTAGAACTGCTAGTTGTATAGCTGACATTGCCGTCTGATCAAGGCTCCTGTTGGCTTAACAACAGAGAACTGCCAAAAACATCAAACTGACATTATTTCTTAAGCAACTGACACTTTTTGTACAGCCATACTGAGAGTACTGACACAATCCGTAAAGCCATACACGTACCGGATCTTTATCAGGATGGCCGCTTTCCAGACGTCATAACGGTCACGATGTCTCAATTTCAAAATTTAGATGACATTAATAAGACGTCACACAGTGACAAACATTATCGGTCGTATTCTTTGACGTCGAAAATCTGTATAATCGTCCCGGAAAATGGCCACACCTGATAGCGTCTATAAAAGACGTCACTTTTTCCGCTAAAGTCAACGCTGGTTGATTCAGTTATTGCTGATCTACTCAACTGGCACTGCTAGTTGTACAAGAGTAGCGTCCTGACAAGTCAGGCGACTCTTTAGGGCTTTTAATAATTCTCCATCATTAATTACGTCATTTTTTCTTTTCTATTTTCAGAATCTCCGGCAATGAGCTGCTGGATTACTCACTTAGGCTGTTTTGTATTTTTAGTCCTAATCAATTGTTCTAATTCCATATTAGTCCGTGGGGTGTACATAGACGCTGAAGAAGAAGGAGGAAAATGCGTAGTTTTCCCCACTTATTATCTGAGATTTTTCGTACAGGTGAGACCGAAATCGATGCCAGAATTCCTATAAAAAAATAAAATTATCAATAATCGGGGTTCTTATGTTAATTTGCATGCTGGAAATGTACTAAACAAAATTCTGATTTGTGCCCTCAGGAACGACGGAAAAAGAAGATACAGAAAAATCAAAAAAATCACACGATAACAACAATCACAAGCAAAGGAGAGTACGAAAAATCGGAAAAAATCACTAAGGAAATTTTAGCCAATCATAATGATGTTAGTAAAAATGATAGATACGTAACTGTAGATCTTCCACTTGAAACCGGATCAAAAGTAACGGCAAATGTTGTATAACAAATTTCATTTTTTTTTTTTGTAATTTATTTATGATGTAAATATGTAAGTTTTATCGAAATGTTATTACTTATAAGATTTTACAAGCATGTCTTGCCATATAAATTTTTTTTTTAATTTTGAGAATTGCCAAAAGGGTTTTGATTTTTAGTGATTTTGACAAAAAAATGATTATAGAAATAAAACGAAAATTAAACAGGGTAAGCTTAGTCAAAGTTTTTCAAATTGAATTCCGAACTTCAGAAGAGAACTGGAGCAAGTTGAACTGAACGGAAATATTTGAAAACTAGAGGAGGATTTGCAGTCGGATTTTAGAAATGAAAAAAGAACGGAACAAAAATCTAGTTTTAACAGGTTTGCAAGCACCACTTATAAGAAGAAGGTCCTAAGCATAGGAAACCCATCGTAAAAGAATTCTTCTTACAGAAATATATCTAGGGCTTCGTAAAATTCTTTTTCAAAATAATTTTTTTTTGTTTTTCGTTGAATTTTTTTCTGTTGCTTTTTACGATAGCAATTCCCAATTTTATAATTAAAGACAAAACCATGGTTATTTTGGTTCGATTTTTTTAAAAATTAAAAGCAACTTTAAGAGCACATTGAAGGCAGTATTAAAACAAAAAAGACAGTTACTAAAATTCCATTCAAGTGAAAGATAACAATTTAGTTTCTCGTCAAATTTGTATGTGATATATATATTTTTTTAAATGATTCCATCAAATTAAAAAAAAATGTAAAGTGTAAATAAATTTATTTTATTTTAATAATTTCAATTGGTTTTCTTCTTTTTTTTTTCAAACATCCTCTAAAAATGATTTCATATACCAAAAAAATATATTAAAAAAATGAAAAAAAAAAAAAAAGAAAAAAAAGAAAAAGAAATAATAAATGGGAAGAATTGTTTTTGCTACTTCAATTGGGAAAAAAGTTACCTTCTCTCTCAAGGAGGGGGGGCCCTCCTTGAGAGAGAAGGTAACTTTTTTCCCACAAAAGGTCATTTTCTGTATTAGTTTAAGACGGATCATACCAGTAAATAATTTTTTAAGTATGGTTTGTTGGCGCTAAAATGCCAGAAAAAAAAATTATGAGTTAGAGAGAGTGAAAAGACCATCTGTTTTAGCTTCCAACACAAGAAAGTCTAAATATTGAAATATTTACCTTTGTACTGATTAGAGCAGCCAAAAGTGTTTGTCCTGTCTTCATTGCCCGATTAATCGAAGGGTACAATTAATTGTACCACCGGAAATGCTATACATTTTTGGACTTTTTTCATTGTTTTGATTATTTTTTCGAACACTAAAAATAACAGGCTCCACCAATGCTTTATAAAATTTTTCCAAAACATCCGACAATTAAAACGTTCTGAAACGTCCGCCATATTGTTGGAGACAATATAATTCTAGGTTGGGTTAGAGCTAAGTCCCTAAAAACCGACAAACTAAGAAACCAAAAGTCCGTCTAAATTTAAGAATTTTTGACTTCTAAAGTTGTCGGTTTTTAGGGACTTCGCGAAAAGCCAACCTAGAAAAAAATATCTGGTCACCAACGTTCTAATTGTCGGACACCGCCGTATACAGCATTGGTAGGGCTTAAAAATAATGAAAACGAAAAAAAAAGTGGTAGCAGAAGAAAAAAGTCAAAAAATATATGTAGTTCTTTCGGTGGTACAATTACTTGTACCCTCCAATTAATTGTCCAAAGGAGACAGAGCAATTCTGATTTTTTTTTTTTTTTTTTTTTTTTTTTACATATCGCGCCGAAAGAAAATAATCCAATATATACATTTTTCTTTTTCTGACCAGTTAAAACACGTCTGAGGGAACTTTTACCGTTTAAAAGTAGCTCCGGAAAGATTGGCTGTTTGGTCTGAAATTCGATTTACCGGAGAAAAAAATCCAAATTTTAGGTATCTGACGAACTCTTTTGATGTGTACTCAAACTTTGAGCAAGTTTTAACTTGTCTGGAGTGTATATGCCGCCGAAAAAATAATTTCAAAAAAATTTGCAGTGAAAAAAAAAAAGCTTTGATTTTGTTTTCCGAGTTCGTCTTTACTGGAAAGGGGTCGTCCATGTATTACGTAACGCCTGGAAGGGGGGGGGGGTCGAAGGTGGTGTTACGCATTGTTACGGACGGGTAAGGATTGAGCCATGTGTTACAAAATTTTAATATTAAAATTATTTCAATTTTATTTCACTCTTTTAAAAAAAAAATTCCCAGTTATTCTTCAAAATAAAAAAATTAAATTAGGTAATAAATTTTTTTTTACTTATTACTAAATTAGAGTTTCTGCCCGGGATTTCCCGTCCCGGGAATTCCCGGGATCCCGGAATAAAAATTTAATCCCGATTCCCGGGATTGAAATTTTTCGGGATTTTTCCCGTTTTTCAGAACTTAACGGGAAAATTCCCGGGTTTTCCCGGTTAATCCCGGGAATTTCCCGGGTTCCCGCCATATCATTATTTCCCGAATCCCGGGAATTGCTTTTTCCAAAAAAAACGGGATTCCCGATTCCCGAAATTTCAAAATTCCCGGGAAAACAGAAACTCTATTACTAATTAATTATACTTACTACTTATTACTTATTACTAATTAATACTATTACTTACTACTAATAAACTTTTAAAACGTTAATCACGTTGACCCCCAAGTAGAAAGATGAGTAATTTTTTTTTCTTTTTTTAAAAGGGGGGGGGGGTTTGAACCGGTATTACGTAATAACGAAGGGGGGGTTACAAGTTGCGTTACGCGTGTGTTACAAGGGGAGAGGGGGTGAAAAAGTGGCCTATTTCGCGCTACGTAATTCATGGACGACCATAAATAAGTTGAAACTTGTACTAAAATTTTTATATTAAACCAAAGAAGTTCAGTTAGAACCTACCTAAAGTTAGGATTTTTCCTCTATAAGTCGAGTATTAGACAAAACAACCATTCCTTCCGGTATTCACTGAAGCCTACTCTTAAGGGAATGTTTCTGGTATTTCAAAATTATTATAGCTTAGGGATGGATCACAAGACAAGAATTATAAGACGAAACAAGGCAAGACATTTTTCAAGAAATCGTTCAAATCTTGTTTTTTGACCTTTCAAAAGGTTAGGATTCGAAATGCAGAATCAAACAAAAAATTCAAGAACTCAAGAAATGGTACAAGAATTCTTGAACAAGTATCTTGGACAAAAAATTTTGAATTTGGAATCCGTATTGGCTTATCGGTCAAAAACCAAAGTTTGAGCGGATTTCTTGGAAAATTTCTTGTTTTACTCTTATTTATCCCTATTAAAGCGACTTAAAAAATTAAAACTAGGTGGCTTGGTTTCTTAAACAATTTATATTGCGGAAATCAGCTAAGCCCGAAACCCAACGAATCGTAGGTCCCCTTGATCGCCCCAAACACTTTCTGGTTTTGCCTATGCCGATGAAAGACAGTTGTAAATACCCAAAAATAAAATCTTATAAAGACTTGCAGTTCTTGTAATACAATTTTCAGGGAGGTGGGGAGTCTCCAATTTAATGTAGAAAGAGAGAGGGAGTTCACGGAATGATGAACTGTCATCAAGAACACTTGGTAAAATTCAGATAGCAATTTCAATAACACCATTGATGACAAGCCAAGCATTAATTCCTATTCATAACTAAGTTAAATCTTATGTTTAGCTTCAGTACGAGGGGGCTCCCCTTACAGGGGCCCACCTTATGTGGGCTCTTCCCCGTAAACGGTTCCTCTAAGTAAAATCAACAAATTTCGCCCATTTCAGAAAATTCTTTGGTTTAAAGAAATGAAATATTATTAAAATTTTACAATTTGCAAAAAGGGTGGGGGGGGGGTCAGGCTAATGATGACGATTGATGATGTTGGGGGGAGCGGAAAAATGGGTTGAAATGTTTCTATATCCACTTATTGGTGAAAAATATCCAGTCAGATTGACTGCAGCGCTGCCTCTAGTGTGATTTATTCTTAATTAAATCGACTATGTCAACACAGTAACGGTTACCGCGGTTTTTCTATTCGAGCTCATCGATTTCAAAATCAGCTGCTCGGCAATTAATTACGTCTCAAACGAGGTGCTCATTCGAATCGCAATAAAAAAAAACTCGACGACACTCGACTGACAACAATTGGCATAAGTAACTTAAATTTTTGTGTCTTTTAAACATGTGCAACTTCGGTTTTTTTCAATCATTTTTTTTCTCAGTTTTTAAGCCTTATTCCCATCGAATAACATCCCTGTGGGAGACGTAAAAAATTGAATCAAATTAAAACGTACTTCGCTTTTTAAAATCGCAAGGTCGAAGGCTCTCGTTTTAGAGACCGGGGGGGAAAAAATAGCGGATGAAAGGGCTTAGTTAATAATCCGATATAATTCAATTGGGACGATAAATTAATTACATTAATGGTCTTCCCCCCACAATGGAAGACCACACACTGTCGCCCTTTTCAGACAAAAAATTTTCATCTGGTTGAAACCGGTCATCGGATTTGAGAAGCGACATCCTGCCTTTTTACAAAAGAAAAATGAAAAAAAAAGACGAGAATGCATAACAAAATTTAACAAAAAAAAAAAACGTGAGGAAAGGATTAATGCAATCATAACGAGGTCGAAATAAATAAATGATGATAAGCGATGAAGTAAATGGACACTTGTCGCGAAATAAATCATTTTTTGAAAATGATATCATTTTGAAGATTTCTTTTTTTTTTTTCGCCGGCTATACGAAGGCAAACGCAACTTCACAATAATTAAAGACTAGAAAGAGTGATGGAAAATGTCTCAACGTCATCGTAAAGAAAGAGAGAAAAAAAAAAGATATAAAAATAGCCGCTGTGATATCCCAGCGTCTTAAAAGCTCGGGCATTTTTCCCTTTCAAACATTTTTATAAATTTCCTGTTTGTCATGTTCAATCATCCGAAAAATTAATTTTGCCACTCGGGAAAATGAATTTGAAAAATTTGACAATTGGACTTTGAGAAAACGTTTAAGAATGGCTTTGAAGAATTAAAAAATAATTGTGCAAATAAGTATAAGTCTAAATGTTATCCAAGACACTTTTTAAAGCTTTTAATTGTGTTTCAAGCAGCGCCAAAACCGGAGGGGAGACAGGGGTGTACTATTATCAGGGTATAAGCGGACATCGTTTAAAGTCTCACCACTCCCCCCTTCCATCGCCCTGACAAAATAAGAGTTTTCTATACTTTAGTACTGCTTGTCCCCAATAGCCATGATACCTTCCCCCCCCCCCCAGTTGAAAGCCCCCTCTCCCTTCAAAGCATTGTTACACCTCAAGACCATTCAATATGACGTCATCCTTTTTTTGTGCATTTTCAACCCCCTCCCTTCTCTCTGCCATCAAAGAAAACGCTTTTCCTATGGGCAATTAAAATTAACATCATCATTTGGGTGATCCCCCCCCCTGTAAAGTCATGACGCAAAATTTAAATGACCCCCCCTTACCCCCACGAAGCAGAACCATGGTCTAAGTATTGATTACTATGTTTAGCTTATGGACCACAATCAGGATGTCTCCTTTACCCCCTACTCCCTCAAATTGCTCATTGATTTCGAAAAGCCTCATTTTGAAATTTTTGTAACGATTTGGAAAAATTTTTTAAATTAAAAAAAAAAAAGTTACAATTAAAAAAACAAAGCAAGTGAAAATATCAGATCTGCGGGATTTCATCAAAGTACTGTGCAATGCCAAAACACACACTGCAAAACAGAATTTTATCTACTTTTGAAAAAAAGTTAACGGTCATAAGTCTTCGGCCACTTTTTCACTCTTTGGAGAAATATTTTTAATTTTCCTTTTGAAATAAATAAATAAATAATTTTATAAACATAAAAATTTTTTGAAGCAAGTGTGGGCAGAGTTTGGATTATGGGTGCTTCAGAACCCCTGAGAGGTTCACCGATCGTTTCTGTTGAGTTCGAAGTTTTCGGACACGTTCAAGGTAAGTAAAATGATAATGGTTCCTTAAAAATAGTTGACAAAGAAAGAGAGGAAAAAAAAAGACTTACACTTCTGTAATTCTGTAGACGAATTTTAATTAAAATAAAATAAAATAAAAAGTTAAGTTACATTGATCCTTTTTGCCACCGGTTTCAAAAGATACAATAGACATACAAATCTTGGAGGGGGGGGGGGTGAAATCCAGGATTTTTTCTTCTGGGGGAAAGTAGGGGGGCTAAGATGTGTTTAAAGCTTGAGTCGTGAAGCTGAATTTTCAAAAAAATATCTAGGGTAAAATTTTTTAGTTCAATGGGGTTCGCCATTGGTATAATAAATAAAAAATTAACATACTCCAAAATACGTTAAACATTTTACAATTCAGGATTGTAACAACAGGTGAGAACGAGAAGGAAGATATAGTATCCTCTTTTAAAAGACGATTTGTTTCCTACTTTGCCTTGGAATAATTGCCTTTGCTACAATTTTAAAAGTAGGCTTCAGTAAATACCGGAATGAATGGTTGTGTTTTCTAATACTCGACTTACGCGGGAAAAATCCAAATTCTACGAACCTGATGAATTTCTTTGCCTACTCAAATATTGTACAAGTTTCAACTTGTCTGAATTGCATATGCAACCGGAAAATAAATTTCAAAAAATATTGCGATAAAAAAACAACTTTGATTTGGTTTTCTGGGTTCATATTTACTTGAAACAAGTTCAAACTTGTACTAAAAATTTCAATATACTCCAAAGGAGTTCGTCGTCTAAAATTTGGATTTTCTTTATCGTAAATCGAGTTTTAGACAAAGCAGTCAGTAGTCATTCCTTCCGGTATTAGCTGAAGTCAACTCTTTAACATTTGCTGTATCACTCATGTAAAATGTTTTGGTCCCACCCTAATCCTGATTTGGGCCCCGTTTAAAAACGCTGCTAACCAAAGTAAGCTGCGTCCATTATTTTCCAACCTCAAAATTTCCTACTTTTTAGAATCTCAATTTGGTTTCTCTGCTCAATTGCTAGCAGGCGTTCCGATGGTGTTTCAAAGTGAGGGGCCATTAAAATTTTACGTCATCATAGCTTCGACCTCCCCCCCCCCCCTCCCACCCCACTCAATTTGCTTGATATTTAGTTTACACATTAATGTTTTCGTCAAAAATGTTTGTTGACATTTTCTAAATTCAATAAAATCCAAAAAATAAAAATAAATAAAAATAAAAAAATAATAATAAATAAGTAAATAAAAAATAATAATAGTAATAAATAAGTAAATAATTAAAATTTTGCAAATTCTGGTCTTAAAAGTAATACACGGCGGAACAATTTTTATGGCGGTGTTTCCTATGTTTACCTTAATAAAATCACACAACAAAAACTGTTCCACCGTGTATTTTACTCATTGCAAAAGATGACATCATCCATGGGCGTATCTAGGGTGCTGGGGGGCTAGCCCCCCCAGGAAGCAGAATAGCCAGCCTAAAATTTTGAAAATTATATGGCCTGAATAGAGTCAGTCCTCCCCCCCAGAAAATTTTTTTCCCTACTCTTAGCCCCCCTAGAAAAAATTCTATATCCGCCCGTGACATTATCATTTCACAATCTCTCTCCTCCCCCCACGTCATCATTGGTCGTCCTTTGGCGACCCCCTCCCTCCCTGCAAATTCCTGACGTCATATTTGATTGACTCCTGGATTCAGTTTTATTTTACTGAAAACAAACGGAAATTCTCCCATCCTCAGTCGTTACATTTCTGTTTGGGAGCAAGGGGCTAAGAAAACTGACTAAGCTTTATTTTACCCATAAGTTTTGCTCGTTTAAACCCCCTCCCGAAATAGTATATTGTTAACCTAGGGTGGAAAATGAATTTTCCCGTCGAGGTTTCCGTTTCAGCCCGAGCGAAGCGAGGGCTGAATGGAAACCGAGCGAGGAAAATTCATTTGACACCCTAGAATAACAAGATACTTTTTATAACGAATAAAAATAACTTTTTAAGTGATTTAAAAAAAAAAAAAATACCTCATTTGTTTGTTTACAAGCACTAAGAACATGGCTAAACATGGCGAGTTCCTATAAGGGAAAAAGGCCTTTCCGCCCGCTAAACATCGATGGGAAAGGGCTCTTCCCCTCGATGAGTTATGAAAAAAAATTTTACCCCTCTACATCCCCTTTTTTATGCACACCTTGAGTTTTTTTCTCCCATGTTTAACAAATCCAAAAAAAAAAAAAAAAATTTAGGTAGCTTTCTTTGGGATTTGAAAAAAAAAAAAAAAAATTCATAAAAATATTTAAAAAAGGCGTAAAAAGCAACGGCCATATGTTTCGAATTCTGCTTTCAAATTTTGAAAGCTTCGATGCGTTGAAAAACTGAATAAACATTAAGATATTTTTGTAAATTTTTTATAGAGCATTCAGCAGTAAACTTAAAAACAATAATAATTGCTAAGGATATTATTTTTCAAAATTTCGAAACAAAATCCGTTATTTTTTTTTTTTTTTTTTTTTTTTTTTTGTAAAATAAACAAACACTGGAAAATTTGTTGCTGTTCTGTTTATCATTATTGTAAGCAACAGTACTCAATTATCCTTAATCATCTAAACGGTTTTAATCAGGTCCGGAGTCAGGGAAGAGGAAAGGAGCTAGTGGCATTTCCTATTCAAAAAAAAAGTTTTCCATTTTTGAAAGAATGCAAAAAATACTACTGACCTCATTTTAAAAGATTTGATAAGAATATGTAAATTGCACACCGGTAATTTCCTAAATTTTTTTTTCTTTGTCGCGAACTTTGACCTTTTCGTTTTTTCTTCCGTGAGCTAAATTATTTTTTTCTTTCTATAAAAAACCATTTGTCTCTAAGTATATCATTTGATGACCTTTACCACTTTAATTGTTAAAGAAAAGTCAATATATTACATAATGTAAATACAAAAAAAGCATCTAAAATCAGTTTGGCAATTAATTTTAAAAAAAGAAAACGATCAAACGGTTCATTAAAAACCCGTCAAAAGGCTTTTTTTTTAAACATACAAATCGGATCGATTGACCGAATTTTTAATTATTTATTTATTTTTTAAAGGGTTAAAGAACAATGTGATGATTTTTATCAGACGACAAAATAAAAATGCTCTTATCGTTACTCTCTTTTTTTGGATAAAAACCAAATACTGACTTATAAAATAAAATGTAAATTGTTAAGGTGGGGATTTGGAACTAAAAATGTTTACATGATTTTGATACTAAAATTCCTACAAACATGAAAACATTATGCAACCTTATTTGTAAGGATAAATTCCACTCATTCAAACATCTTTATAGAGATTCTTTTTCGTTTAAAAAGAAAGTACTTGTGCTTTATAAAATAAATACTGTAAAAAAACTGAATTGGTGCTGTTGCTTGAAATAGAACATGAAAAATAAATTACGTTATAGGCCTACTTCTAAAGTTCTAAAAGCCCAATAATTTCTCATAATTCTTATTAACTGCATTTTTAAAATGAAAATTTATGTAAATACATATATCCACAGAAATTTGAATAATCAAGGAAAATGATACCACAACTCATTTTCATTATCAAGATCATAAATTAAAAAATTGGAGTTTGAAATAATTTCTCATAATTTTATTGTAAGGTCAAACACTTAAGACTTTTTTTTTTTAACTTAGGCGTTTACTTCACAAAATACTGCAGGGATGAATGCACTAGACTAGGACTTGGTGGATGGGTGAAAAACAGCAAGAGAGGTACAATCGTTGGAAAAATGCAAGGAGAAAAAGGAAAAATTGAACAAATGTAAGTACAAAAGGAAAAAGAAAAAGAAAATTGCAAATAAATGAATGGAATCTACTTTGATTTTGGCCAAAAATTAAACAATGTTAGTACATTCAACCATGGCCACTAAAAAAAAACCCTCAAGGAAAACAAAATGAATGCAGCACCCGCTTCTTTTTGGCAATATGACAAATATGTAGTAAAGGCGTCGTCGTCCATCAAGTTTAATCGTAACGTATTCAATATGTAAACGTCTTTTACTACGTATTACATAATACAAAAGCGTGTCTGGATGATTCATATTTTTCAGTATTTTCGCTAAGAGAATTTCATAAACAAAGCAAAATTGTAACCAACCTTCGGTTTTGCGGCCTTCCTCGTTGGGAATATCAAAACTGGATCGCTGATTTTCTTCATTACTTGTTTGTTTTGCACTTCAACCGATTTTAACAATAAAAATTGATACATTACATTTACATTTTACGCACACACTTCCAAAGCAACTGGAACAAAGCAAAACAGTCATGGCGGACGCAATGTGTTTAAGATCACTGGTTAAAATCATATCCCGTAAAAGCCAAGTTCTAACAAAAACATGATTTCTATGTAAAGCACTTATAAGACACTGATAAAACACTTATTAGTTATTTTCAAATCAGGAATACTGTTAGTGACTGTACCTAATTAACCCGGAAGACTTTCTTAGACCGTATGCATGAAAGGGAAATCACAGAGCAAATAAAACTACGTAGAGATGTGACTCAATGTTGAAAATTGGTTCCGCAAACGAGAGGTCTTAGTTTGTCATCCGACTCGCTAGATGGCGCTAAATTCTTAAGAAAGAAAAAAAAAAGCCTAGAATCGAACCCACGACCGATTGGTTGGTCGGCGGATGCTTCACCACATTTAGCCACTGCAACAAACCAATTGCGATAGCTAAAACAAGTGTTCTTATATATAGGCGACAGAACATATGTCATCCAAATTACAGAAGGCAGTGGATTTCAATATGGCCGAAGAACCAAACCTTCCGTAAGAGTTGCACCCCCCTGAGGGAAATAATGGGACTATGGGGTTGACACGTGATTAATTGAAGGGTCGCCATATTGTGGGTTAATTTAAATCAGATTGGTTAATTACTCCACAATATGGCGGATGGTCGACTGACGTGACCTTGTTGAAAAAGGACACCAACGCACAGGGTGCACAGATAGCAGGACTGTCTATATATGAACTTAAAAGAGAGCCCTAAAAAACTATTTGTAGAGAAGGGACACTTACGGGACTCTTTAAAGACTATATGAAACTACCATCAGCAATTATCAGTTAATGCAAATTAAGAAGTAAAAAAGGGAAATATTAACGAAAGAGAATGGATTCTCAAAGAACTCATCTCTTACGTTTAACTTATGGCTTTAAAAAAAATTAATTGCTTGTCTTTCTTGTTGCAGGATTTCGTGGCTGTCTAAAAATGGTAGCCCGGGTAGCCAAATCGACCACTGCGACCTTTATAACTACGAATATTTATCGAGACAAGATTTTCGAGGATTTAGCATTAGATTTTAGCACTGTTCTATATTACTTCATTTTGTTTACAAACGGTTAAGAGCATTTAAGGTTGTCGCAATTTGTACATTTTACCATTTTTGGCATCGAACATAAGAATTTAGATTCTGCTATTAAGAAAGTAATAACCTTCCCTGCCCTTTACCGTGCTTTTTTTCCCCTAAAAAAGACAATTATGTAAATGTGTAAGTGCTTTATTCAAATTTCGAAATAATGTTTTGTGAACTTTTTTTGGCATGAATGTCACTTGTAAATGAGATTTAAATGTAAAATAATTTTTGTATATATTATGGTTTTGATTAAACGAGATTAAAGAAGAGTTTTATAGATTAATTCAATTTTTTTGAAATAAATCTGCTTTAGTTCCTCAGGGCCAAAATATGGAGTCTAAAAGCAGAAGACAAACCGCTTGCCATGAGATGAAAAAGTATAAGCCGCGGCCATTTTCGACTAGCGGTTAAACACTAATAAGGGTCGTGCATGTATTATGTCATCAAATTTGAATAATTTTTTATGCTAAAATGCCTGTTAAAGTGATACTTCAATTAAAATGAACACTATTTTCTGTGTTATGCTGATCCAATTTGCTTTGGATTACTTTAAACTTTTTTAAAATCTTCCCTTACAGCATCACACAATCAGTTAATTATTTCATATAAATAAATTTTTTATAAATTTAAAGGTGTTGATAGGAAAATGTTTCTTCACATTCTTTAAAACGGTTGATTATAATAATTAAATTTATACAAACTTTTAATTAAAAAAATTTTTTTTTATTTCTTTCCAAGTAAACACTACAAACTATCACAAAAATCGATTAAATATACTTTGTAATTAAATTTACGGAATAAAAAAACCATTTTTGTGTTAGCTAGTGTATTTTTTTTTTCTTTTGCTTTTTAAAATTTTTCTTTTATTTTCTTTTTTAAAACTAAATCCTAATCAAACATACAGCGTACACTCATACATCTAGAAATTTAATCATACAAAACACTTCGAACTGTTACTGGGAAAATGATAACCATCATATACATTTTTTTTAAAGACGACCTTACCTTTCCGCGAACGTGGCAAGAATTTTACTTTTCAGAACGTTACCAAAATGTTTAATCAAAACAAAATTAAAAACTAGTTTAATTTTTTGAAAAAAGAAACCAAAACTAGCTCATAATTTAAATAAATTAAAATTAATCTGAAAAATGACCCGACTAATGTTTAAAATCCCGAAATAAAACTCATTTTCCCCAAGAGAAAAAAAATCAGCCTTTAATTTTCTTGCTGAAAAAAATATAGAATTCGTGTCGCGTTGAAATAAAGAAAAAAAATGAATTAAATCTTTGCCTTTTTAACAAAATAATCATCTCCTAACTTACTTTTAACGAACCAATCTAAGAAACGAAACTTTGCTTTCTAATAATCTTTAAAAAATAGTTCTTTTTAAAAGTATTTCTAAAATTCCTGAATTTTTTCGGAATCCTGAGATTGGATAACACTCACTTTAAAAAAAAAAAAATACATAATTTAAAAAAAAACTGATCAAACGATTGCTTAAGAAGCTCGTTTTATTATTTTTATTCGTCTCCTCACGAGTGGAAAGAATTTATCGTCGGTCAGGATCACACACCCTTTTCACACTATTCGAAATTAAAAAAAAAAAAAAAAAAAAACACATCATCATTGTTCATTTCTTTTTTTATTCTAAGTCAGCACTCCAGGACTTCACCGCAACAAAATTTGTGATGTTGACACTTCTTTAATTTAAAAAAAAATTAAAAAAAAAAAAAAAATTCAGAACTTATAGTCATTATTTGAAAACATTTATGAATGTTTTAAAAATATTGTATAAGTATTTCATATCAGAGGTTGCAGCATTGTAAAAATATTGCAGCAATGTTTTTTTTTCCGTATTGTGATTTGTGACAATATTGTAAAAACATTAAGTAACATTTTGTTTTTACAAAGTAATATTTTCTTTCAAATATTGAAGCAATATTTTCGTGTTAGAACCCTGTCATTCGATATTTATACAATATTCCGAAATTATCTTTTTACATCAGAGCCAAATCATCAAATTTGAAAACTTTAACGGCCGCCACCTTAAATTTCTAGGTCACGTGACAACCACTTTTTTGCAACGAAATTGAAGACCTCCATCGTTTGCTTCTTATATTTCGGAGCCAAGTGACCGCCTCAATCTTAATTTACCACTAAGAGGGTCGCCTTAAAGTGATGCACCCAATTTGGTTCAACTCAAATTGAGGCCCAGGGGCGACACTCGTCTTAGGATGCATAAAAAGCAGATCAAGCAACTAATGTTCTATGGGTAAAGATCAATTGTTAATTTCAAATTCATCGTTCTGGCTCCGATGTACAGATTTATAAATACGTATATTTTGATGATTTTTACTTGGGTATATGTTTACTCGGATTTTTAACCTGACACGCCTCAAAAGTATTTTTTTTTTCATCCTTTTTTTTAATAAATATAACATTGAAGCGAACCGTTACCGATCAATGAACATTTCTACTTACGAAAAAATAAAAAAAAGACCTTCCGAAATATTTAAAAATCCGATTTAAAATTTATGTCATAAATTTGAAAAAAATTGAATCATCCATTAAAACATCGGTTTTAAATATTTGAAAAGATTTCTTTTTCTTTTTTCGTTAGAAAAAAATATTATTTACACCATTGGAGGAATATGAAAAAAAAAAAAAAAAAATCACAACTCACAAACTGATATGAATAAAATTTACAAAAAATGGCAGTGGTTAAAAGTTAAATATTATACATGAAAATAGAACCCACTGCTGACGATAATACTTACAACTACAGCCACTTAATGAAATTTTCTTCGGTTAATTAAAACCGATTTTTATTAATCTAAAAAAAAAAAAACGTGTCAGGTTTTTAAAAAAAAAAAAAAAAAAACCTATTCCTATCTTTCCTGACAGTTAGGGCGTAAATAAAATTCGATTGTTTTAGATTCAAATACCGGCTAAAAATTAGGCCATTTGATTAAAATAACTTTTTAAATGTATTTTTCTACTTAAAAAAAAAAAAAACTGAGCGGATTGCCACGAAACCCACTAATTTTAACCTACTGAATACGCTATATATAAAAAATATACGGAATAAAAATCCAAATTTTTTTTCTTCTTCTGAAAGCTGAAACCCTAACTCTTTTAAGTAACTGTTTGTTTTTTTCCTTGTTTTAAATGATTCGAGTTTCTTTTGGTGAAGTCCAAAAAACCGAAAGGAAAGTAAAAAAAATGAAAATTAGGCAGTGCTTTTAAGTTACTTCAGTCCTGCATATCTTGCATATCATCCGGTATATCGTGAGGATTTATAATTCCAGGTACTGAAAGCTGTATCCTTCGTTTTTCTTCTTGAGCTTGTCTTAAAGCTAGCTCACGTTCTTCCAAGAACAAATCACTATCGTCATCCCCTGAATACTCCTGAAAACATAAAAATGAATAGGAATTAATGGATGTGAGACGAATTAATAAGAAAATGAATCAGGATGATTGAAAAATTGATGGAATATTTTTGAATTATGAATGAATGCTAATAAATGAATTATTAGTCAATGGGTATGAATGAATCAAATTGAATGGAGAATGAATGAAATATTATCTATTCAGATACTCACCCTAATTTGTACAAGAAAATCTCTTAAATGTTCCTTAAAAGCTGGAATATCTTGATCTAAATTGAAAAGTCCTTGGACAGTGATCTTGATCTGATTATGAGATAAATGACCAAAGGCGCTTTTCAGTAAAGCAGCTACGAATTCTTGGACATGTTGAACGTTATCTGGCGTCGGACCCAACGGCACCGTGATTCTTCCGGCTTCAACCAGAGAGAACATGTAGGCTAATATCGTCGCGTGCATCGCCAAACCTAAAAGAAAATTTAAAAAAATTCCCAGTTAACGCAATAGTAGCTACCACTTTATCCTGGTAATACTAAGAATCATTACAAAATTTAAAACCACAGTTCAATCCTCACGAACGGTCATTCATAAATTACGAAAGCAATATTTTGGCTGACTGACCCATTTTTTTTTTCGACTTTGGCCCAACTATGAAGCAAAAATAGCTTTTCTTATATAGAGATTAAACATTATAAAGTTAGATTTTTACCCCCTTCCCCCCAAAAAAAATTCTTAGCTCATTTTTGGAGGGAATTTATGGACGACTCTTCAGGTTCAAAATAAGAATTTTCTGGCAGATTGGAATGCTTCCACATTCCATTTTATTCAAATTCCTTGAAACTCTAGCGCTTAAAAAAAATATTCCGGAGAACGAGAATTTCTGATCCCCCGAAAATGAGGATTTCATTGGGAATTTGAAGCCTCAATTCCAATTTGACCTTAATTTTTAACCATTTCGAAAATTACCTGCGGTATGTGAGGTATCAGTAACAACAGAAAATATATGCTGGAGTATGTCGGTGAAATACGTTTGATAGAAGCTCTGGGCCGCTTGCTCGTGCTGCTCCACATTCTGCAGCAATTGATATAATATATCCAAACCGGTATCTGCCACGTTCCTCATCGTATGTTTAAATGCCCATATTATGGAATCCAACACAAGTTTAAATTGTGCAGGTGGAATACTTAAAAATGCAGGGAAACAATGATTGTTCACTGCCTGCAATTGAAAAATTAAATAAAAATTAAACACTGAAAAAAAAAATTAAAAGTTTTCACATCAAATTCACAAAAAAAAAGAAAAAAAAATTCACTCCTTTCATACATGATATATGTCTAAATATATTTAAATCTTACCTTTCCATTTCTTTTTTAATATAAAAAAAAAAATTCGAATTTGTACATTCACTCACCCAATCTTTCGAACACACACACTAAATCTTGTTAACTTGAATAATCTTTTGATCTGCATGGAGTTGAAGTCATACAGGATTCCAAATCCTAGTTCCTGTCATAACGAAGGATGTTTTAGATTGTACAGAATAAAATTTTAGGGGAGATCTATTCAAACAGCAAGGACCCAACCATTTGCTGATGGTGGAAACTAAAGAATCCTAAATCAATGGTGGAAACTGCTATCTGCGGATTTTAGGTTCTTCATTCTTAAAATTTCCTGCATTCGGCATTGTCCGTTACCCGACTTTTAGCAAAAGTTCCGCAGCTGATACGTCAGTTTCTCTACGTTGCCCAATTGTCCCACTTGATCGGTCAGTAGTGAATGTTACAGTCACTTTTTACTACTAACTGACAGTAGTAAATAATCAACTCGCATTCTCTTATTAACAAGAATACAACCGAGAATACCAGTCGTTTCCCTGTAATTATTTACTACTTCCAGCAAAAGCCAAGTAAAACAAAAGAATTATCAAACAGTCAAAACTGCAGAAATGTTTCAGAACCCAGGAAATGTAAGAAAATGTCGGCTACAATTTAGAATCAGCAGTTTCCACTAATAACCATCTGAGGCTTCACTTTCCACGGCCAGTAAATGACATAGTCTCCATATTTCACAATAATTCCTAATTAACAATATTTTTTTAAAAAATAATTTCAAATATTAAACCTTTTTTTTTTCTCAGTTTGAAATCGAAATTATCAAGACCATTTGCCTTGGTGCAAGTAATTTGGTATCATACGTTTAAAATTTTATCCTGTACGAAAAGGAAGGTTTTCCAGAACTTCCTCTGGGTAAAGATCGATTTTTTTTTCTTTTTTTTTTTTAAAATACCAAAACTTACTTGAAGCAACAAAAAGAAATTGGTCCTATGTTCTGGATATTCTTCGAAATCCTTATTTATCATATCCAGGGTACATTCAAACACGGCGTCAAATATCTTGGGAACTTCGCTAGTGATATGACTCCCTAATTTGTTAACGATTGTAGCCATGGTGCTGAGAACTTCTGGCTCCCTAGCATCCGGTATCGCCGTTCGCTGATAATCCAATAAAACAGCATCTAATAGAGGTGGGATGAAATTCTCCAAAACCTTTATTAAAACAAAAAAAAAAAAAAAAAAAAAAAAAGCGAAATTAGAAATTTTGCAACTTGGGGCACTAACATTTTTTTCCTGCCATCGTTTTTATTTCGGTCTCAACTACACTTGTTAAAATCCGGAAAATATTCCCAAAGTCTAAACTAGAGTTGTTAAATTCTTCGGAATTTGATTCCCTAGAAATATTTTCGGAGAATATTCCCCACATCAGGATTTTCGGAGAATTTTTCAAAAGTATTAAAAATATTCCACTTCAGAGAACCTACTTCACATCTATGGGAATATTCCCGGGAATTTATGAAAAAATATTCCCTAGTCGAGAATTTTAGGGAATTTAAAGTCTTGCAATATTGCACTTCTGTGAATTTTGTTCACAACCAAGACACAACATTTACAATTCTCCAGAAATATTCACGGCTAACAACTCGGGTCTAAAATGGTTCCTGAAATAAAGGCTCTTTTTCCTCGGAAAAAGGACCGAAAAAAGTGCCGATAAAAGGGCTGTTTTCGAGGAAGACATGTTTTCGTCTGCCGTAAGTTTACTATCGGTGTTCATTAAGCAACCTTTTTTCAAACTTTTTTTGAACTTTTAACTTTTTTTAAAAAAAGTTTGAAAAAAGGTCGCTTAATGAACACCGATAGTAAACTTACGGCAGACGAAAACATATCTTCCTCGAAAACAGTCCTCTTATCGGCATCCTTTTTCCGAGGAAAAAGAGCCTTAAGGCTTTTAAAAAAATTCAAAAAATAAGGGACATTTGAAACAACCTGCATACCTCAACCAAAAGTTTCCTTTTAACATAATTAAATTTTATAAAAAAAAATTTTAAAAGCGGCTTGGCTACAGGTCTGAATGTCAAAAAAATCGATTAATTCCAAAAGCGTCCAGATATGTGATATTCTCGCTTTACGATTTTTTTAACTCATACCAAAATAAGCGTAATATGCGTTTTCAAGGTCGCACAATTATTTTTTTGAATAAAATTTGCTTGTGATTATTTAACCGGAGGTAAGTGGTTTCTTTTAGTTACGGGAAAACAAATAAAACAAAATCAAATTAAATAATTTCATTCAGTTTTTCTTAGGCTTTGAAATTGATAAAGAGGAGCAAAAGATTTACTTAAGGAACAAAATTTTTTTTTATAAACAGACTTAGAAATCAGTAACCAGAACCGTCGAGCAGTATAAACGGAACCGTCCGGCAGTCAGTGACTGATATTTGCAGATTGCTTCGGATATTTGCTATTATGGGAACTGATATTATGGGAATATTTGCTATACTGGAAAACGATTATTCTTGAACTCGCACGGGAAAAAAAGGCTGTTTGCTTTTTCAGTTAGTCCTAATTTTTTGTTTACTTCAGGACGTAACAAGTCTTTTTAAAAAGCAATAAGCCTCTTTCCTTTTAAATACGTTTGAAAAATAGCTGTCCTTTAGGATTATTTAAAAACAAAATATTTGGTATTTTACCATTGCGTAGTCATTGCTTTGCAAAACCCAGCTAGATATCAACTTAAGAGTCTCCTTTTTGACGACCCTCATGCCTTTAATCAGGGGTTGCTTGGTCACTCCTTCCCCGTTGAGAGCAATAGCAGCACTGATATTTTCGCTCATAACCTTGTATACATTTAACATATCTAAATAGATTCGACCTAATTGTACTACGTATGGATGTCCTATAGCCTTGCACGCTCGCACATTCGTTTTTAATATACTTGCTAATTGCTTAACAGCTTCCATGTCTTTTAAAACGTCGACATTCTGCAACAAAAAAAAAAAATTAATTAATTAACCAATTAAGTTGAAAAGAGAAAAATTAAAAAAATAGATAAAAACCTTTGAAGCTTGGCTAATAACATCGTCCCAAACTTGATTGGGCAGATACATATATTTTTCGATAAGCTGCTCTTGAACGACTTGATCCACTTGGGCGCTGATCATTAATCCTACAGCTTCGTAAAATGTGTGAACCTATAAAAACAATTAGAAGAAAATTAGTTTGATTAGTGGAGGAAGATGGTTTTTGATTTTTTTTTAATATGAGGTGTCTGAAGACAAACCCCACCACCAAAATCGAGACATGTCCAAAAAATATCCGTCACAAGCTAACAGTTACAAGGTACGTATTAACTTCCTTTCACACAATTTATTTTGCGTGCTCATTGACATTTTCAGGACATTCAGGGCGATTTAAGTACTTGTTTTTGCACAACCCATTTATAAAGAAAAAAAAATTACCTGCTGCGTCTGAAGATCACAAATGATTGCACTGATCGTGCTGATGATTTCTTCAATAAACGGTTGGACTTCCCCAACCTGTATCGTTACAAAATGTTTTTTACATTTAGATGCTATTTTAATAAATGTGTCACACGCCATATCTTGCACACCCTCATGAGTTTCTGTTAAAAAAGAAAAAAAAGTTATAAAATACCGTAGTCCGGGGTAATGTCGGAGACAGGGTAACTTGTACGGCTTAATTTTTAGCCTAGTGATGTGATTTCAGTACCGGTTTTGGAAAAACTAGCTAGTGTGATGGTTGCAAGTGCCAATTTCTCCAAAAATCCCACCGAAATCACACCACTGCGTTAAAAATTAGACTGTTCGATATTACCTCCGACTGCGGTAAATTATTTTAAATCAGATAAGCAGGTTTACTTTTTAAAAAAATAAAAAAATAAAAAATAATAGCGATTTCAAAATCTTACCATGCATAAATTCGAATAATTTATTAACAACAGTTTTTAAAAATTTCCAATGAGCCCTCAGGAACCTTGGGTATTGTCCCACGACGTACATTATATTGGAAGCAATAATGGCTTTGTTGTCTTTGCCTTTTTTCTGTTCGCAGAGGCCAAGAAGATCCTTTATAACAGTAACTAGGAACCTTTTCTCATCTTCCTCATGCATCGCACCAGAAATGCTACCAATCGCCCAACACAACTGCAGAAAAATTATTTTAAAAAAAATTTAATTAATTAAATTGAAAACCTTTAAAAAATAAAAACGGTATAGATTTTAAATTTTTTAAAAAATTACCGTATTTAAATTCTTCCACGACCACTCAGTTCCGTTGACTTGATTCTGAAGTTTTTCAGTCATGATCCGCTCTGTATCCGGACAATCCAAATGCGTCAAATAAACCAAAGTTTCTCTCATATTTTTATACAAATTAATCGAATCAGTATCTTTCATAAACTCTCTCACTATTTCTCCATTCTCATTTTCAACAACTAACACTTCCTCCGGCTTAGCCATTCTACTGATCATAATATAACGAACCTGGAAATAATTATTTAAAAAAAAAATGTTATCATTTAAGCCAAATTAATAAAAATATTTACTTTTAGCAAAAAAGGCTAATTTAAGATTACTTTAAAGTCTGGAAATTTGAAGAAATGATTTTTTTTTTTTTTTTTTTTCAGTTAAAAAAACAGGCAATTATTACAACTCATATCAAAATTGTTCTTGAGGAGAGAAAAATAGTAAAAATTAATAAAAATTTCGTTTGGCTGAATCCAATTGAAAAAAAAATTGAAACGCGAGGTAAAAGCTTAGCCCCCTTGTCAGAAAAGTGGCTGGAGGTCAAAGCAAGTTTTTTAAACAACAAATCGAAATTTTCGGTTCTATTACGGGGCTACATGGAGTTTCAGTAAAGCATACTTTTCGGGGATAATTTTTTTTTTTCACTATAATTTTTAAAGAGCGAACACGTCAGACATGTGACGATTTCAATGATCCTAGGGAGCTAATGCCACATGTATCCAGCGATCAATTTTTCTGGAGTCAATTTAAACTTCAGGCAAAAGGTATAACCTTCGACTGCATTGCAATGAAAAGTTGAGTTCTAATAAAAATTCCATCCAGCAATGGCTACCTATCTTATAAAATATTTGAAAATGTCGTTTCTTACTACTGAAATTCTCGTAAATTAGTACTACTGAAATTCTCGCAGTCTAGTTTTTCTGATTTTAAATTCGCTCAGAAAAAAGGTTTTTTGTCATTTTAAGACAGAATTAAGAAAAATTTTGTTACGGAAACAAAAGTACACAAATGCAGCAGCTTCATCAGCCTAATAAAATTAATTCAGGTTGTGAAAAATTATTTAAAGCCCTCCATTTCTCGAATTCGGCCACTGAAGTATCAAGAACAGACTTAGGTCAGTAAACAGTTTTTCGAAAAAATTGTCAGCTCTCCAAAGCATGTAGCCCCCTTTAACGCGGATACATCAACTAACAAAAATAAATAAATAAATAAATAAATAAATAAATAAATAAATAAATAAATAAATAAATAAATAAATAAATAAATAAATAAATAAATAAATAAACAAACATTCTGACTTTGGGATCCAGACTGTACAGTAGTCAGTTACTCGAGGCTAGTCTTGAGGATGCTTTTGGCCCAAACGAGAATTTTCGATTCTCTAACATTCCCTTCAAAAATCCCTACTCTCTAGCAAACCTCTAACCTCTAGCAGTCGTAACTGTATCTTAATAAGACTGAATTTTTTTTCTCGTTACCTTTGATAAAACAGGCGCATAAAACTGCCTCATAGGAGCGAGGACATTGTTTTGCCTAACAGAAAACATACACGAAGAGGGCGCGTGTTCATAGGAAGTTTCACCGTACAAATCGGCCGCCAGACCGTTCCAGCACTCTAAGCAGATTTTAAATATTTCAACGTCTTCTACTTCTGATATAAGAACAAGATAATGAAGACCCTGAAAAAAAATAAAAGCCATTTTTAATTATTTTTGTAAAATTAATTTTTACAAAAACTAAAAACGTTTTTTTCCGCCTTACTTTTAATAAAACTTCATTTAATGCTGGCTTTTCTATAAGAGATCTATGTTCTTTCAAGAAAGTACACAAAAACATCGCCAAATTTTGAATGAAGTTTTGCTCTTGATCTTGACCTTGGGCATAAGCTTCCTTAATGTTAGTGTTAAGTGGTAACATCTGAAAAAAAATCAGAAAAATTTATTAACAACTTTCTTTAATTAAATTTTTTTTTAAATTAAAAATTCGAACTTACCAGTTCAAGCTGCGTCATCGTTTGCGTATACAACAGCACAAACATATCGTCGTAGTTTGCCACAGTTACGCCAGCGATTTCGGTCAGGCATTTTAATGTCACATTACGAAACAATGGTACAGTAAGGAACTTAAAGATTAAAGTACTAATTAATTTAGTTTCGAAGATGTATCCGAGAGGAATCCAATTGAGAAACCTTAAAAGAGTTTCCAATGTAGCACCAACCAAAGAAGCATTTTGTGAATTGTCCTTTAAAAAAAAAGAAAATAAAAATTGATTATTAAATTTCGTAAAAACTACTGGGAAAAAGAAAAAAGCAAGTGATGTTGATTGCAGGAGATGGGAATGCAAAAAACAACAGGGCGCTATCAAGGAATCAGAGAAAAAATTAATCAAATGGCCGGAAATTTTGAGAAGGCAGGAATTAAAATTTTTAACTTCCCAGGAAATTTTCTTCCCAATTTCCTCTCAAAAGAGGAAATTTGATTCTGGCAACACTGAAAGCTCCTTCTGGAGACTGAACTCCTTACAAAAGAGCCAAAGGAACAAAAAGCCGGAAAAGCCTTAAACATTAAATTACTATAAATAATAAATAATAGCTAGTTTGGCGGAAACTTCCTAACTCCAACTTACCATAACAAACTGACACAGCTGAAAAATTTGAGAGAACTCGGCGCACATTGTATCTTTTAAATGTTTTGCTTTTGTCTGGGTTATCTGACCGCTGGAGAAATCGAAAACTTCCTCGCTTAAAAGTTTTAATATTGCCATATTGTTTTGACAAAGAGACTCGTTGGTTTTGCTAGCGCCTACGATATCCGTGATAAATGATTCCCAGTTTTTAGGCCATTCTCTTTTTAAAACCTGGAAAAAGAAAACCAAACAAAATTATTAGTAAAAAAAATCAAAAAAAAAAAAAAAAAAAAAAAAAAAAAAAAATGGAATAAAGCTCAGAATGCGAAAAACAGTTCGAATCATTTTTGAAAAAAATCATACGAACGAGACTCATAATTCTTTTCATCATAGCTCTGAAGTGAAGCACAAAAACATTCATTTAGAAATCTATGATACCTCGATCTCTGATGGAATCAAACTATCAAAATTTTCCTTGAACTATTAAGTTTTAGAAATAACAGCTTATTTATCAAATGACTGCTACATTTTCTAGAAATACAATCAGAGGTAATAATGATTGTGCTGAGGAAGCAAAAGTTTTGATATTTTAAACCCAAAATATATTGTAATGCATGTCTTGTGTGTCACTTTCAAAAAAAAAAAAAATATCTTTTGTTAATACCTGAACTAGTATCATATTTAATTTGTTGAGATACATCTTCTCCCTTTCTAACGTCTCTGGATCTGATGAAGTTTTGATAATCAGAGCGACGATATATTTTTTTATACCTGAAAAAACAAAATCAAAATTAATAAAATAGGCATTTTGACGACCTCATCAACTTTTCAAAATTTATAAGATTAGTTCAGAACTGTAAAAACTTGAAGCATTTTCTTCTTAATTTTCTTCAAAAGAAAAAAAGAAAAAAAAATCATACGAACGAGACGATCATCATTTTTAAGAAATATACCTCGATCTCAACAGGGCAAGAAATCAGGGCTCCTTCAAAAGTAAGAAACTTATTACAAAGCACAATTTGCTATGGTAATCAACATTACAAATTGGAACCAAAGCCAAAAGCAAAAGGTTCCTTATTTCATGCCCTGTTTTGTAAAAGACATTTGCAAAGAAATTACCGTCACACTGATTCCTTGGTAAAACTTTCCATCTTGTTTTGATGACCTGTTCCAAAATTTGGAGGGCAAAATATTTAGTTTGAAGGTTGCTTGAATATTCTAAAATAGTGTCGACCCTTGTCCAAGCTTCTGGATGTTCTTTCAAATGTGTAAGGATGTCTTGGGCGACTCGTTGTTGTTCTCCAGCTCCATTGTACATACATACAACCACATTATCAAGCAGGTTTATATCTAACTTCTCACTGAAGTCCAGTAGTTTTGACGCGTGTTCAGCCAAAGTAGCCATCCTTAATTTTTTACACACTTAACTGCTACTTCTGGTTTAAATATAACCTGAAAAAAAAAATTATATTAAATTACATTAAAATAAAATAAATGATTTTACTGTCATGAAAAGATTTGGTTGGCAATAAAAAAAAAACAGCCCTAAAATATCTTTCCCAAGATTTTTTTCTCTTTTTTTTTTTTTTGTTGTTGGTTTAGCCTCTTGTTGTTTACTTAAGACCTGTTTAAATATTTTGATTATCATAATGATGAGTCATGTTTTATTTAATTAAATGATTAATTTGTTTCAAAATGGTTTCTCCATCCAGAAAATTAGAGATTTCTCTTTGAAAAATTAACAGACGTTTTTGCTAAAGCAAAATTGTCAATCATTTATAATCTTATCTCTAGCTTTGTTTAAAGCTTCATTATTTATTTTTATAAATATGTATATCTAATCATTGAATCAATACGTTAACATCTCAAAAATAGGAAGATTTTGCATGAAAGATTAATGCTTCAAATATTTTTTCAACAAATCCAGGTATGCTTTTTTTTTATATGCAAAATGCATTCCATCTCGCTTTATTTAATATGTTCGAGAATCCATCAAGACAAATAAAACTGGTTTATTTAAATTTCCTTCAAAGCTACCTTGTTCATGATTTTATCCTAATAAACAATTCAGGAAAAAAATTTTCTGCTTGATGCATTTCCGAATACAACATTGCAGCATACAAGGCCTAAATTACAACCTACTGCCACTGCACTATTTGACTCTCACGGAATAATTATGCAATACAGAATTTGGTAATATGAATACAATCAATTACAAACAACCATCTGTAACCATGGCACACAATTATAAAAAACAAGAAAATTTATGCTGCACAAGGGAACATCCAACCCCACCCCACTTTTCCACCATCATCATCATCATCCAACGAATAACGAACACGTGAACCATTTTCGTCCTTTCCGTCCCCCGTGAATTTAAAACAATTAACGAAGAAAGCTATCGTTAATGCAATACAATACGGAATCATGGTACGGTATTTTAACGCAATTACCATGTATGGATTTTAGAACACGCTTCACACGTTCTTGATCTTGGTGGAAAGACGCCGACATAGTAAACATATCCAGGGATGTAACCTCACGTTTTTTTTCGTTTGAATATAACCCCCGTTTGAATTTACGGTTTCAAACGCATGTTTTCGCGACAAAAAACGGGGAGTGGAAAGGATAAAAACAATTAAAAAAGACTATAAGGTATTAATAACACTACCTTCACGTAATACCGCGCAAATCAAATTTTTAAAGCACGTGTCTCACAAATATTGATGACTGGTGAATAATTACTTCTTATAATAATGAAATTAAGGAAACATTGTCATTTAAGCGTGGAACGATGTCAATAAATACCTATAATCCAGAAAAAAATAACTCTACCTACGTTTTTTCAGTCCATTTGTGGATAGAAAATGGCGGCGTTATGTTATGCGCGCATTCTGTACTTAGATTTATCCTCATTGGTCCATTTTTTTTATGACGTCACAAGTTTAGAAACCCGCGATTTTAAATGGAAGTCAAACGTTGTTCAATTCACCTTATTTTTTTTCAGTTTCCCATAAATATATATTTCAGGAAAAATGAATGATTACATATCATTATGTAATTAATTACGATTCAGAATAATATGAGTACTTGTTGCCAATTCAGCACGTGTAAAACACTTAAAAAGCTGCTACCAAACCTCTGCAATTTTTGCTGTTTTTATTAAGCTCATAGCTGATTTTGAATTATCAAGAAACCATAAGAAAACAGTCACTGGCCATACTAATCTTAGCCAAGAACTATTTTGATTCAATAAAGTAGAGAAAAAGTCAAAATATCGGAAAATATTAAACAATTATAATTGAAACATTACAATATTTTATTTTTCTTATTATAAAGTGGATCGACAAACATGAGTAAATAAATGGATGAATATAGCTAACCTCGCTCTTGTTGCATTTAAAATTTGGAATGAATAGAAGTCTGCTCTTACCCTAATAAAAGAACATAAAATAAATAGAATTGTAAAAAAAAAAAAACTATATTCAAATTAGGCTTATTAAACGGCGCACAAGTGATCTCTTACGATCGGTTATATTATTAACTATGAAAAAAAATCTGCAATCTTACAGAAGATTGATTTTTAAAAAAAAAACTAAAATTAAGATTAATCGTAAAAAAGGGTTGACCTAATATTTTTTTTTTTTCGTTTCTTAAGTTAGGTCATAAAAAGTAGTAGTTTACAAGACGAGAATAATATAAAAGTGAAATACTGTCTCTACCTTCTCATTAAAAATAACATTTCAGCATAAAAAAAAAAAAAAAAATCTACGTGATTCCTTAGTAAGAGCATTAAGCCTAATTACATTAAAAATCTTGCGATAAATGCGAGGCAGTGTTCCCATATACTTAATGAATAGCTATCAGTCCGGATTCCAAAAGTTTTTGAATTTTGGCAGCGATGTCGGGATTCTTTAAATGACTGAAAAAAGAAGAAAAAAAAAGAAATCATATAATTTTATTCACAGGTTTTGGAATTTAGGTTCTCTTATTCCAAAAATACTTACTCGTGAAGAGCTTTAGGATCGTTTTGCATTTGTTCTAGGATAAGTCTCATTGCAGGATCGTGGAGGATAGCTTGAACTTCAGGGTCGGCCATAGCTCGTTTCCTAACTTCCTCAGGATTTGAATTGGCTGCGACTGAACATTGCCTATAACCATCTAAAGCTTCCTACAAAATTAAAATAAAAATTTTTTTTAAGTTGACAAATGTTTTTGAAAATTCAAAAATAAAAACTTATGGAGAATTTCAGAAAATTTCCAAAATACAGTTGAAATTCATCCGCAACAATTTTAAGCTTAGTAGGAAAATATTTTCAGGAAGGTTAATTAAGAATAACTTCTTGAGAAATTTTTTCAGAAATAGCCTGGCACTCAATACTTACGGCATTATTCGGATCAAGATCTAATGCTTTTTGATATGCAACTAAGGCTTTTCCGTGTTGTTGCATTCCCTGCAAAATCTTTCCTTTCCTAACCCATCCCTTAACTGCAACAAGGAAAAAAAAATTATTTCAGGTCAATAGAAAAAATTTTAAAATTCAAAAATATTATCTTTCAACTTACAAAACTTTGGGTCTAAGTTCAGGCACGTCTCACAATCTTTTAAACCTAAATCGAAAGCAGCCAACTTCGTGTAGCAAGCGGCCCTGTTCGAATAATATTTCGCTTCATCCGGATTCCGTTTAATCGCTTCCGTATAGTGCTTTACAGCTTCCGCATATTCACCTGATACAGATATTACAATGGATTATGAATAACGCTTTATACTAAAGATAAAAACTTTTTTTTCATTTCTTTTTTAACCTCACCTTTGTTAAAAAGTTTGTTTCCGAGTTCCTTTTCTTCCTCGGCTTTGACGGGATCAATATAAGCTTTCTTCTCTTGCTCCTTTATCATTTTCTCGACGTCCGACAATAAAGTTCTAATTTCCGGTGTACGATGCTCGGACATGCTCTTCTCATAATACGTTTTGGCGTTGTACAAGTCCTTCAATTTTTGGTACGAGTTCCCGATTCGTTTGAATGCTTTAGCTATTAATTTAAAATCAGCTCGATTCTCTCTCCCTATTTCGATTCCCTTCTGACATTGTTCAATACACTTTTCATACTCTTTTTGCTCGAAATAAACGGCTAAAAACAAAAAAATTAGTAAGAAAAAAAATCCAAATTAAAAATTCATTTCTTCCAAAGGAAAAAAAAAATTTAAGCTTACCAGCTATGTTATTATAATATGTGATATCTGTAGGGTCTAATTCGATGGCTTTGTTGTAGTGCTTGAGAGCTGTTTCAAAGTCTTTCTTCTTATAAGCTTCATTCCCTAGGCCTTTCTCTTTCAAAGCTTCTTTCTTTTCCGGTGGAAGATTTGGATCTACTGTTTCTTTTGGAGGTTCTTTTGGAGGAGGGGTAGATTTTTTCGGACTTGACGGTTTGGGCGGATCAACATCCATGGGTTCCTCTTCTGATAAATTTACACCGAGAATAACACTTAGCGTCTTCAAGACTCGAGGATCCCCCATTCTATCCCTAAAAAATTAAAAACAGGTATCAGTTAATTTTATTTTTTTTAAAAAGTGTTCATTGAAAAAACTTACCTAAAAGCACTCGGATTTGTTTGCAACTCCTGGATCAACTTAAGGTATTCAGGGTCGTCCAAATATTCCCTAGTTCTTGGGTCCATTCGCAATTTGGACATTAAATTAGGATCTCTAAAGGGCATACTAAATCTGTAAAAGAAACAAAAAGTTGGGATGATTCAAATTGAGCATAACCATTAAACTTGCTTGTATATATGAGTAAGCTTTATTCTGCTTCATCTGTCAGTCTTTGAATCATTTTAACTTTTTTTTTTCAGTATCATTCAAACGCTCAAAACCAACAATGCTCAAAATTTTATTACACCTATAAACTTATTCACTCTTTTGAAAAATCAAGCCTTCATAAGCAGCTTCTTTAATATTAACATTTTACTTACACATTTTGGGCTGAATTCATCTGCTGTGCTTTAACTTCTTCAATTCCTTCCTTTAGTTGTGCATTATTTGGATCATACTTCAATCCTTCCTCATAAGCTTTAATTGCTTCTTCAGGTCGGCCTAAGTATGCTAAAGCACTTCCTTTCCTTGAATACCTACAAAAATTATCATATTAGCATGACATGACTAAATCAGAGAAATTTTTAACTAAATGATTCTTACCCTTTTCCCCAGTCTGGTTTGATCTGAATGGTTTTCTCAGCATCCTCCAAAGCCAGATCGTACTTTCCACTCTTTGCATATGCTGCTGATCTATTACTGTAGAGAACATGATTCTTACCATCTATTGCTATAGCTTGGGTATAAAGCTTAATTGCTTCATCAAAATTATTTGCCGACAACGCAGCGTTTCCTTTATCTTTTAAAGCAGTCGCCTGAAATGTCGAAAAAAAAAGCAATGTAGTTTGTGGTCGGTGATTTGTTGAACCGGCATTAACGGGCACGTTGCTGCTAACTCATTCACAAGAGGAAATCAGTAATTGATAGTTATTATTACAGTTATTGCCATACATTTTCTAATAAAACTTGTTTCTCTTTAATATACTCCACGATTTATAATGCATATTCGTTCTTTATAAAGGAGTATTCAAAAACCGGTGAAAATTCCCATCGGTTTTCGAAGGCCATTTCAACAACCATGCATCAACAATGAGATCGTAACATTCGGTTTTTTTGTTATTTATGTCATTCACGTGCGCTGTGGAATACGACCGAACATGACTGATTCGTTTTTTTACGGTTTAAGAAAAAAATTAAATCATTTATAATATTAAACAGACTTACCTGATCCATGATGAAAGATTTATTTTCTGGAAAATTCTCGTTCTTTACACAACCATTGACTTTAAATGTTCGTATCGGAAGCTTTCTGAACGTACTTTTAAGTGTTTCGGAACAACTAAAAATGTTTTGAAACCGTTTCTAAACTCTGGAACATTCTTTCTCCGCTAAAAAAGGCCAAAAATGGCTCCAAATTTTTAAAATTAAACGATATCGCAGCAACTGACGATTAAATTTATACTTTTTCATCTTTTGTCAGTTTTTCCAGCAACTTGAAAGCATTTTTTCTTTGCTTTTAACATAAATCAGGGATTTTGCATTGCAAAAGGGTCCGTGTGTAGCTACTGAAAAACAAAAAATTTTGGGAATTGGTTGGTGTTTTGTTTCTTTTGTTGTGATGTTGAAAAAAAAATAAAGTAAACCCCTTCTTACTGTGTTATAGAGTATTTTACTGAATCCAGTAGAAGAATTGTAGTTTTTACGTTTTCCTGATTTTAATGCAGGAATTATATCTATTTCTTGAAACGGATTCGAGGTAATTCAAAAATGAATGTAGTTATAAACCCTCTGCCAGATATTAAGAAAAGTCGATGTAAAGTTGCAAGCGATGTCATAAAGCTTGTTTCCTTTATTGAGAATGAGATTAGATTAAACACTCTAACCAGTTCAAGTTCAAGAACCATCGTAAAGAATATTGCAGAGAATCTCCTCAAAAATTTAAGAACCCGATATCCAAATAACCCCGAAAAACGCAAACTCGCTTTGAAAGAACCACTCCACGAAGCTTGGGAATTGTACAACAGAGAAGTGGTAGACCGAGGACTCGCGCTTGTTCCGTATGCAAAGAAATTAAAGGAAGATTATTTTTCACTCATAAAAACAATGGAGGAGGTTTTTACCGTGAATGAAGAGAAAGATATGTCAGCTGTAACCGCAGAAGGAAACAAGGATATTTCTTCAGTGAGATCCTGATGAAAATGATTAGGATTGAAATATCAACTTAATTCTGGTTCCTTATAAGAAAACTGTTAATTTTTTTTTTTTTTCATGAATTAATGTCACAGGTTTACTTAACATTTTCATTTTTGATGTGACAGTTTGCCTTGCAATTTTAAAAAAGTTAAGAGATATGAGGATAATAAAATAAACATGAATTTTAAAGCTATAAAAAATAAACCTAAACGCAGGTTTCAAGTTTAGGCCTGTCAACTCTTACAGTAGCTTAAGTTGACACAGCCTGATTTAAGCCTAATTCAAATACAAAGCAAAAATTAACTGCTCAAAATAAATTTCTCAACTTTCTTCTATAAACAAAAAGAATCAGATGCATTAACCTTTTTTAAAAAAAAAGTTTGTTGTCTATGAGGAAAAACTTTATCAAAAGAAAAACCAAAAAATTATCATAATAAATGAAGATTAAGAAATTTTATTTTCAAATTCCAAATAAATTAGTACCAAAGTCATATATATGCTCTATTAATAAAAATCTTTATCCTAAAAAAATGTTTAGTACAGTATATGAAGTATTGCCTGATTTCCTCTACAGGAAGTATTTATAGTCATGATTCATTTTAAACACAATAGGTGAACATACGTGAATAAAAAACACGTGATTTGCAGAAGAAATCAAATTTTAACATCGTAGGCTAAGGTCATTGCATAACCTTTGTGCAGAAAAACAACAAAAATCTATTTAAAAAAATCACAACTAATCATCACAGACTTATTTATTAATTATTTACTAATTTTTTTTAAAATGACCTTTAAATGCTCTCTTCTAAGATAATTTTTTTTTTGTTCCCATTAAAGCAAAAGTTTCATATTATTACAATATTTTTCTTAAATGACAGCAGATGATACCATTTGATTGATTCCACAAGAACCATCTCCCCTGTAAAGTTTGTAATATCCCAATTCTCCCCATCTAGTCCCCCAACTATTTTTAATAATCCAATAGGGAATAGTTTTATTCAAAATTTTTGAGTGACGAACCCCATACCCAACAACTAAAACCCCATGATCTAAATCTGCTGGATTGCATAAAAATTTAAACGGATGAGAGACCCCCCCCATGTAAAATTGCATGGCATTTGCATTTACAGCAACTGACATGGGTCCATTTTTAAACAACCATTGCGCCATGGCAGTTTCATCACTTGTGATGTTAACCCCCCCAGAAATTTTTACTTTAACCTCAGTCCGATCCAATTTACATTTTTCATCTTCAGCATCATAGGGGTAGTCCTGTTCCGTTTCTAAACCTCCAAGTTTCACAATGGATTTGTAGGCTTGAGTCATGTAGCCACCGTTGCACCCATCATCAGCAGAATCACAGTCAACTAATTCTTGTTCGGATAAAGATAATAATTCTCCATTTTTCAAAGCCCATTGTCCTTCAATATTTCCAGTAACTGAAAATGCCCAGCAAGATCCACACTGTTGCTGATTCTTGACGGGAGTGACAACATTGTAATTCCGCCAGTCAAATTCTTCCGGTATCTTAACATTTGGGATTTCTGCTTTTGGAAGATCTTCAACCACTCCACTAGGTTTCTTTAGACCTAAATATTTCTTAAATTCCTTCTGCGAAAGGTCAGCGAACCAGTTTACACCATATTCAGCATCTCCTTGCTCTGTTTCCCTGAGCATCTGAATTTTTTTCATATTTGCTTTGAAGATTAAATATCGTTTTTTATACTCTCTCTTATCTGCATAAACTTTGTTATGCTTAATCATAAACTCATTGAACTGGTCTAACAAAGTGGTTGAGTCTTCAACAGATCTTTTAACTTTTTTCTTTTCTTCTACGGCGTCACAAGTGACATTAGTTACTTTTATGAAATCCTCCCAAGGTTTTTCCCAAATGCTAACCTTGCAAATTTCTTGGTAGTCCTTTTCCTTAACCACCAGAATTAATTTTGCCAGAGTGCCAGCAACCACTTGCGTTGTAACTTTTTTAACTTCCACAACTTCTTTGTTTGAACCTTTACCGTTAATTTCTGCAAGAGCGAGATCTTTCCATCTCGGCACTCTCTCATCGTTCACTGGAATTTCTTTCGCTCCTCCGGGGATGCCTTGCTGGCCTTGCATCGCCGGGATCAAAAAAACGAAACAAAAAAAACACAACTTAACTGACGCCATTGTACTATGCAAATGAATGTTTTGCGTTCTTGCTGATCAAAATAAAATAAAAAAAAAAAAACAAATTTAAACTGGATCAAGGTTACAACATTGCAATGCAAAATATCCCTAAAAAAAAAATGATGAACGTGATTGGATTTGACTGCCATCTACAGGGGAGAATTTAAACGAAATTTTTTTCCGCGGTAATTTCAACTTTCTAATAAAAATAAAACATTATACTGCCAAGTATAAATTTTAAAGGAAGGTTTTGAGACGATGAGGTATAAGATTGTAAACATTTTGTATTATAACAATTCTACCTACCTTTTCTTATTGACAGATTTTTAAAAAATTGAACATCGATTTTTAACAGCTTTTTTAACTTACATAAAAGTATAAAAATTTTGCTTAAAGTATTTCTGTAAATTTTCTCTTTCCTGATGTCTAAATCATTTTTTCCAGTATTATGCAACGATTGCACTATAGAAAAATGTTAAAGTTTCAGAAAAAAAAAATTCCCTTAGGCTATAATTTCTCCCCAAAAATTAAACTTTCCAGAGTTCTGTGAAAAATATATTATTTTTTCCCCTTAATTTTCCTCATATGATGTTTCCGATAAATTTCGCCATGAACTTTCCCTGAATATTTTTCCAAGAATTTTTTCTTATTTTGCCTAGGAAACTTTTTGTTCTTTTTCTTCTTATTTTGTTGAAGATTTATAATGGCTCCGAATAACTGTACTTTTTATTAATTTTTTTTTTTACAATTTGTAGAATTTTATTTTAACGGGAAAATTTCCTGAGGCCGGTTTAATTTCCTAAATTTTACTTACCTGGATAAATCCGTACCTCAGAACCAGGAAGTTAAATATTCAAATGAAAGATGGCTAAAAATTGTTTATCCATGACAAACGGCCATCTTTAATTTTCATATTTATTTTAAATTAAAGACACGATCATACAAACAGGTCTGGAAACTTGTATACCGTTTATATGGGCGCTTGTGTCCTCCTTATTGATGCTGTTTTTACTTCAGAATTTCAGTCAATAGATGGCAGGAACTGTATGTAGTCAGGTCATGTGACTCAACTGCCATTTTGAAACCAAAACCTTTTAAAACTAAAAAATGTTTTTTTGGATTGTTGTTAATATGTTTAAAATTGTTTTTGTTCCCAACATTACTTATTTTCTTTTTTCTTCAAAATAACCTAACCTTGTTGTTTATTTCATATTTATATTTATTTTGTTGTCAACCGCCATTTATTATTGATGGTCACATGACGTGACTACAAGCAGGAGGCGCCATCTATTGATCAAAATACAGAATGAGAAATGGCTTCAATAAAGAAGACACTTTTTTACCCCCGAGTTTCCAGACCTGTTTGTATGATCGTGATTAAAGATGGCCGTTTGTTTTGGGTAACGTTGGGTAAACACTTTTTAGCGGCCATCTTTAATTTAAATGCTCCTTAATGCATCTTAATTAAATTTAACTTCTGGCTCTGAGGTACAGAAATGGTGAAAAGAAAACTTGATGAGGCCTCTTGGTGTGGTGATAGGCTTTCATTTAGAGATCCAAGAAATCCAATCGAGTCTGCATTAGTAGTTGTTAATATGGCTCTTCCAAAAGACAAATGGATACCAACAAAATTTGCATCGAATTTTTTATCATAAATGCAAGCGAAAAAAGGCGAAAGAAAGCCGCTCATTATGCCGCTTTCATAATGAACCTTATCATCTTTTTACTCATCTAAAACTAATTCATCCGAATGGTATAATTTTGCATTTTTAACTGCGGGGACTTCGACACGTACGCCTTTTTTTTAAGTATTCCGACCAGACACCCGATAAGAATTAAAAGAAAAAAAAATCGGGATAATTAGAAGTTTATCGTAAAAATCCAGTTTGAAACTAGAAAGGCGTACGTGATGCGATACACGATTCCTCCGAAGAAATCAAATTATTGCTAATAGTAGTGGCCTACAAAATTACTCCGGCATTGGAAAAACCATTATTAGCCTATTTCATATAACATTCTTATAAACGACAAGCCTCCTTGCTACTGAATACCGTTCGAAATAGTTTTTAAAAAGAGAATTCCTGCCCGAGGAATGCCGATACTTCAAACGCATGAAAGTGAGGTTAATTGTCACGAAAAACATGGACCACAGGCACATTTGTGCATTGTTTATTAAAATATTTCCTTCTTCCTCCTCCTGAATAAAATAAACAATTTTTTTTTTTTAATTATCTAGACAAATATATTTTTAAAATTTTTCTACAATTATTTACAATTAATAATTTTTTTTGAAATGACATCGAATTCAGTTGACATAAATAATAATTAAATGAATCACCGTTTTTATGTCATCCGCAATTCTCCAAAAATGGAAAAAAAAAAAATTGTCATTACAACTGTTCAGACTTGCGGTTGATTTGGTAACTCAAAAACTTTCAACGGACCCAATTGTTTCAACAAAAAATGATCATCTTTTCGGTCATTTCTCCAGTCTCTTAAAATTAATAACTAACAAAAATTTCTTAAACAATTACGATTTTTTTTTAAAAATTACAGTTAAAAAAAATTAAAATATATACAATCATTTTTATACAAAAATATTTACAAGTCTCCAATTTTTTTTACAAACGTGATTTAAGTAGGCATAAAAAAATCATGTACCACACACCCAATTCCCATCCTCCATTTTTCTTTGGTTAAAATGACTCTCTTGGCAGGAACAAATACAAATCAGCAATCTAATTTTCTTCTTTCTTTTTTTTTAAAAATCAGTATACATGGCAGCAGAATCTTATAAAAAAAATCAGAGACTAAAAAAAAAAAAAATACATTTAAGGTAAAATGTGCAGTACAATCTTCAAAGAAATTTAAGCATAATGAAAAAGGTAATGTGCTCTTGTGAGTAACAGGACCGTGCAAGTCAATTTTAAATAAAACTTCCTGTTTAGTTCATGGCCCAGGAATATATCTATCCTGCAAATGTTTACAGAAAATCTGGGCTATTTTCATGTTGAAATATCGGTGTCGTTATGTCGTTACTTGAACGGTCCCTAAACGCCAATTCTAACAATTTTCTGCACCAATGAAATCGGAAGCAGTCAAAATTTCTTCCGATTTCAATGACGTCACAAATGAGCAATCACTATGCTTTTTTTAAACTATGGTTATGAGATTGACATAAAAAAAAAAAAAAAAAAAAAAAAAACATTCCGTTCGGTATGATCAAAGGATTACATTTTTCTTTTTTCGCAAACAAGAAAAAAAAAAAAAAAAGAAGGTAAGCCAAGGCAGTGCGATCATCGTACAAGATACAATTCCAAATCCAATTTATTGACATTATTCAAAATTTTACAGTCTTTTTTTTATTTTATAATAAAAATCTTAACATATTACAATGAATTTTTATTTTTTGAAAAAATATGAATATTTTACATTTAAAGCGATTATCGATTTTAAAACCGTGCTTTTCTTTTTAAAAAAAACAATCGAGCATAAGGGAAATGGTTTACAAAAAAAATTAATAAATTAAATAAATATTTTTAAAAAAAGAAAGAACAGTGTTGACTTAAGGTATATTTCGTTTACATGCTCCCTTAAACAAGGCTTTTACATAAAAGAAAATAAGGAAAATTCTCGCTATGCGGTGCTTCAGTAATCTTAATTTTTTACGAAATGTTTGTAATAAAAAATGTCTGCTAGTTACGCCGCCATCTTGGATTTTGTAGCTAAAGGCAGTATTGTTGTTGTTGATTATTTCCAACATGGCGGCGTTATTGTTTTCGTCAGAGCGAAGGTCAAAGGACGAATTTTAGTATTATTCTAGCCTTAATTTTAAGTACAGTACGTTCCAGCAAAAATTAAAAAGCTATTCGTAAAGAAACGAATAGGTAGAATTGGTCTCCAGAGATCATTTAAAACCATTGGTTTCGAGAAAGGTGGCCTTAGTTCCTTTTGCTATGAGGATTTAATGCACTAAAGTTTAAGTGCATCTTTTTGCCACCAAATTGCAGGGCGAATTCTTCAGGTCGGATTTGTATAGAAAATTTCGACTTAATCGCATATATTTTAAATAAATATACGATTAAAAATATTTGCTTAGGTTACGGCCCGGGAAAATGTCTCTTCAACCATAACGTACGGAGAGGAGAATCAGTTCTATTGCATAAGCTAAATATAGAAATAACGGAGCGCTAGTGTCTTTGTTTACACGGCTCTAATTTCTACCAATTTCTAAATATAAGAACTTAAAAGTGGCTAGTATGTTTTGTTTAGTTTCTGATTTAACAGGAATGAAGTAGAAATCAAACAAAGCGCATTGCGAAATACTGGGCACTGGTCTCTGGCGAAGCATCCAACGTTACTGTCTCTAACATGCTAGTCGACGTAAGTTATGCCGCCATCTTTGTTGTTTTCATTAAAAATTTAGCAAGACTTCTAACAGAAAATTTAAACGATTGAACTTCATCATTTTTTTTAATAACCTTGAATCTTGGAACTTTTCAATTTCAAAGTTGCTGAAAAATTAGCCATATGTTTGCAAAAAATGCTAAGAAGCACCGCGTAGAGATTACATTCCTAGTTTGATATCTGGAATTTATTTTACATTAAATCCACATCCTCATCCTCTTTTTTTTATATTAAGAAAAAAAAAACTTTAAAATATAATGGTAACCTACGTGTTTGAACATAAAAACCGTATAATCGCATTTCCCCTCCAGGGGGGTTTTTTAAGGTCTGATAACTTTTTAGCTTTTAAACTACCAGTTTTCTGCGAATTCTCGCGATTTGGGAAACTCTTTTATGAACCAGTTCGGGAATGCCCCCGGATGAGAACTATGGACCATTACATCATGTTAAAACGTAAAAGGAATTAAAAAAAAAAAAAAAAATTATAACAACATAATGATTCACGGCCTTACGTTTATGCCAGGTTCAAATAACTTTTCGCCTTCACGCTTCATTTTAATTTTTTTAGGGGAAAAGTACGAATCCATGCCACACACACTGGTCGTCGTCGGTTAAAGAAAAAGAAAGAAAAAAAAAGGCTCCTAGCTAACTTCTTGATTGACCCCCATCCCGATTCAAATTCTCGCCATTAATTAAACACGCAGAACTTCTCCATTCCGTCGGAAATTCCCCAAATTGGAATAGATGTTTTCCAGTTCGGTTATCTAAAGGGAAAAAAAAAATAATATTTATGAGAAAGGGAATCTTTTATTTTTGATGGATGAAAATGAAGTTAAAAATTAAAATGTTACTAGGTTAACCAAGCAAAAATTGATTTTATTAAAAAAAATAATATTATCGGCGAGCAATAAATCTTCATAATGAAAAATAAAATTCATTATTTTTTAGAGGGAAATGATAGGAAAAAAAAAAACAACGATAATCTAAGTTGTTAAAGAAAAACTTTTTTTTTTTGTTTTAGGAAGAAAAAAAAAACTAAAGAAAAATAAAAACGTCTTATTTGAGTCATCAATTTTTGAACTATTGCCAAATGGCGAGAGCGTTTTCTACTCGCTGGAAAATGACTCTGTAGTTGCTTTTTTTTTCTCCCCTTATTTTCTGTTTTTTTTTTCTTGGCCCCTTTTTCTTCTCTTTCCCCGATGGTATAGATATCCATAAAACACGAGAAAAATTTCGGTTTGTCCAATATATTCCGTTTAATGTGGATCGTTTATTTTTATGTTAATCATAACAATGATGAAAATAGAAAAGTTTTAATAAATAATATCGTTTTTTTTTTCCTTTGAAAGTCTGGAAGAAGCCAATTCTAATTTGAAATAACGTAAAAAATTATATTTTTTTGAACACGAATTAGATCCTCCAATACTGGCTTAAATTATCATTAGTGGTGCTTTACGGTGGTTTTGAAACAATGCTTCAAAACAATGGTATCAAACAATGTTTCAAAACAATGGTTTCAAACAAGGTTTCAAAACATTGATTTCAAAAAATGTTTCAAAACATTGGTTTTGAAATGTGGTTTTGAAACAATGTTTCAAAACTTTTAAGATTATGTTTTATAAGTTAAATGTTTTTAAAGAATTTGGTTTGAGAATTGTTTAGAGAAGATTTTTTTCAATTTCAAAAGTGTGCCATTTTTAACATATTTTTAAAAAAATTTTAAGAAGTGTTTTAAGAGATGTTTACAAAAATTTCTTCAAATATTATCAAAAACTTTAGTAAAATTAATTAAACTTCGAGGTTTGTTTAAAAAAAAATTGGGATTAAAATTGTTACAAAAAAAAATAGACGGTCAGAGTTCATCGTCTACCGAACCACCTTGAACCAGGGTTTAAAAATATGCTTATCAATAAACAAAAGAAGGTGTTTAATCAGGTCTCATAAAAAATAATTGTTATATGATCCCGGAAAAACGTGTTTACAGTATTTGACGTTAGAGCATTGTCAGACGATTTTACGCTTTAAATTAAAAAAAAAAAAAAAAAAAAAAAATTACAAACTACCCCCTTCTCCTACCAAACCTCAACTTCGAAAAAAAAAAAATAAATTCGAGTGAATTTCGAAAAGGATAATTTAAAACCATTAAATCGGACTATGGTTATTTTTCAAAAAAAAAAAAAAAAAAGGTTTTGACAAATGGGGATAGGGGGAATTGGACGATCAAGGGATGATCAAGTACAGAAAGCCACCACACTAATGATAAATGTTAAGTCATATCAAAAACAACAAAAAAGAAAAAAAAATTGTCAACAAAGTTTGGAATTTTTACAAAAAAAAAAAAAAAAAAAAATGGTATTAGTATTATCATCATCATCATTATTATTAATGGTTTCACGTTTGAGGAAACTTTTCCCTTTTGCCAAATTTTCCCTTTACAACCGGAACAAAGAACGAAATTACTCAACGTTTTTCTTTTTAAAAGCGTATTCAGGAATGAAAAACCCCTTGTTTGTTTCTTTTTAAGTTTATTATTTTTCATTTTCATGATTAATAGCGACCGGTTAGGATTGCTGAACGAACCCGATTTAATTTACAAATAAAACTTTTCTTTATTCAAAAAAAAAAAAAAAAAAAAAAAAAAGATAAACTAACTAATCATGCACCAAACAAATATTTAGCACGTTTTAAAATACTAAAAAAAAGAGAGGCACATTACATCATTCGGCGTTTTAAATTTTCTACTAATTAACTTTTAATTATAAAGATCAAAAGGCAGTATTATTAAGGTTAGGTTAGTACCTAACCTAACCTGAGCAGGTTGCTGGATCGTATAAGCAAGAAAAAATTATTTCTTTTTAATTTATCTTAAAAAAAAAAAAATTACTTCCGAGGATGTAATTAAAGCGCTTAATCAAATAATTCTGACAGTCCAAGAAAATGAATTGAAAATTCTTAGAAATTATTAATAAGAGATTAATATCATTTCCAGTGAAAAGAGTCCAATCCTCACGTACGCTTTTTAACTTTTTAAATGTTATCAGGCAACATTTTTCATATTTCCTTATGTTTGATAGGAAAAAAATTCTGATAGTTGTGAGCGTAAGTATTTATATTAGTCCTATAAGTCACACCAGCGGTGCCGTTGGTGCATTTCAGAAGCTTTCTGATTGGATCTTGAGATCATGTGATTCCAATACAGACTTTGGGTCAGAAATTCTGTGGGTCAGATCCACGGCAGTATAGACAGGTCCGGAAACTTTCGCATGCCGTTTATGTCCCGCTTAACTACGCACATTTTAGTTCTAAAACGGGCCATTGATGGCGTTGCGATTCTTAGAGACGCAACATGTCTAATCGTTTAAGTTGGGACTCCCACACAGATTACAACAAGAGAAAGTCGCCGCCATCGTTGTTTACAAATCTCAACGACCAATCAAAAAGCGTCTCGCGTACAAGTAGCGCTTACGGTGGTAGAAAGGATAAATAGCGGCCATTTTAAATTTTTTTTTGGAAATAAGAATTTTTACCGCAAACTAAATCTGCTTAGAGATCCTAAAAAAGATTAGCCATTCAGCCATTTCCGCTTTTTCGATAGATCCAAAAAATACATTCCCGTCTGAAATATTAAATTTTTTAAGTTTACAAAATGGTTCCTGACTGTTTATATTTGCGTACTTAATTTTCCAAAAACATTTTTAATGGACCAATAATTTTCAGGAGAAAAATATCGAAGAACCGGAATTACAAGTATGGCTAGTTTCTTTTAGGGTCTCTAAATCAGCTAAGTGTTGTCGGCTGCTATTCCGGTAAAATAACGGGCGGCTTTGGAATGGTTGTTAAATATTCCGCTGCAAGTGATGTTGAATAAACGATATATTTAATCGAACACACGAATTGACCACGCGATTAGCATCAACTTTCCTCTCTCCTTCTAAATGATTTATTAATCCAGACTTTACCAACATGTAATATTTTCCCGAAAACTTCCGACTGATAGAACGTCCGCCATATTGTTGGAGACATTTTATTTTTAGGTTGGCTTTGCAAAACGATCACTAAAAACCGACAACCTAAGAAATCAAAAGTCAATAAATTTACGGATTTTCAATTGCTTAAGTTGTCGGTTTTTAGGGACTTAGCGAAAATCCAACCTAAAAAAAACATGGTCTCCAACAATTAAGAGTATGCATCAGTCACATGTCTGCTGCCACGATTTAATTTTTCCGCTTATGTTTAACTTATGAATCGATGGTTGCCTAAATTTCACTAAAGCGTACTCTTAAGCGGGCATCACTGCTGTACATAGCATCGGCAGAGCCTGTATTAACCAATCCACAGCCGGCCACAAATTTACCAGAACAACATCCGACAGCTCCCTAGCAATTTAGCTTGCAGCAAATATCCTCATTCAATATCTTCGCTCTGATGGCACTCCGAAATTTTTTTTCTTTGCTTAAATACAATCCAGAAACCTTAAATCAAGATCAATAACATTTACTGCAATGGTAAATATACAAAAAGCAAAAAACAATTAACAATCCCTTCGGTTAATTAACTTTAAAACCCGCGACGAAAATAAAAGCAAAATCAGCCAAAAGAACGATTTTGTCATAATTAGTAATAAGCCAATTTTAAAAAAAAAATTACTAATATAAATTTTGATATGAACGTTGGTAACAGAAAATGATTTTTAAAAACAAATTCTTCAAAATTTGAAGTTTTGATGAGAATGATAACGAGGTGATGGTTTTTTATAATCATCATGTCCCTACCTCGTCCTCCATGTCTTGTGCGTTATGATCCGGATGATCATCCTCGTCTATGTCTCCGACATTGGTATCTGCCCCTCGGTCCACCAATTCCTCAGCCAGTCTGGGGTCCACTATGCAAGCTATTTGATATGCGGTGTGCCCGGCATAATTTGGAGTGTCTAAACGTAACCCGTTGGGTCCGATGGGGCATTCGTCAAGAAGAAACCGAAGTAATTTAACGTTTAAAGTCTCGACTGCGTGGTGTAATACCGTCCTTCCGCTTTTGCCCTCCTGAAAAATGAAGAAAAAAAAAAAAAAGGTATAAGTAAAAAAAAATTGCTTTTCTAGAGAAATTATTAGGATTTTTTTCTGAAAACAGAAAACTTTTTTGTAATACTCGTATATACATGCCAGAAGCTAAATACGGGAATGGTATACAAGCTTATACAGGATTTGATCACGTGATTACCCGTAAGAAAAAGAGATGCATAAATTATATAAAAAATGCATAAATTATTGTATAAAGAACTTAACTGTTTTACCGGAAAAATCGTTTTTCATCTTCCGATACGAAAAAGTGATGCATGATTTTTTTAAGCATAAAAATATGGTTATGCATAATTTTTGCATAATTTATGCATATCATTTTTTTTAAATCTTGAAGCACAAAAATTCGCAAATACTATGCTTATTTATTCAACTTTTTTCCCCATTTTATGCATACTTATTTATGCATAATTAATCCATAATTAAGGTAAGGGTAGGGAAGTGCGACCGTCTGAAAAGTGCGACCGGTTTAATAAAAACTGATAAAAATCCCATACTTTAAAAAAAGATTTCAAGGGACGATTTTTTAATGTTTTCAGAACCTATTATGATCAAAGAAATGTATTGTTGTCGTCCATTTTTGAATAAAAAAAAAATAATTTTACAAAAGCAAAAATTCATATTCGTCGGAAAGTTAGACTGCCTCATTTTCAATTTGATTTAATTTTATGTAAACATTGGCTTATTTTATGAAATATGCTCCATTCAATTGTCAATACCTTGCATTATTTTTTTATGCTATCAAGAATTTTTTACTCGACTTCCTATTTGATAAACCTTAATAGGTCGCACTTTTTTGGCAAAAATAATATTTTCGGAAAGTGCGACTAGCAGACGACTTCTTTAATTCCTTTGACAAAGGAAACCATCTTGTTTTTATTTACATATGCAATTCGGAGTGCCACTAATAATAATTACTTAATTGTAGTTTTAATAAACAAGGATTATTTGTTTTTAACGGTGTTCAGCAATTTTTGAAAGAAAATTCATCGATCTTTTATAAACAAATAACTTTTGCTTTGGAGAATTCATTTTTTTAAAAAAAATAAGAACGGTCGCACTTTTCAAAAAATGGAGGTTTGAAATATTATACGTCGGCAGTCAGAAAAATATGGTTGAACTCTAAATCGCGCCGTTTTTCAAATTTGAGGCTAATGCACATTAAAGCTTAATAATGGAGCAGTATATTGTAATAAAAAACTTGGCTTGATTCTCTTCCTATTAAGAACTAATAAAGGTCAAAATCAATTTTTTCTAGAACCCGGTCGCACTTCCCTACCCTTACCTTATATTGGAAAATGAAAAAAAAATTTTCCGGTAAAAAAAAATTAAGTTCTTTATGCATAGTTCATTTATACATAATTTATGCTTTTTTTATATATGTCCAATTTTTCGTATAATTTATGCATGAGCTTTAAATAAGTTATGCACGATTTTTATATAATTTATGTATCTCTTTTTCGTACGGATAATTATACATAAATAAATATGCATAAAATGAAAAAAGTTGAGTAGGTATAATATGTCAATTTTCCTGCTCGGAGATTTAAAAAAATTATATGCATAAAATATGCAAAAATTATGGATATCCAGATTTCTGTGCGTAAAAAAATTAAGCATACATTTTGTAAAAACTACGCATATTCATGGTGCTAAAAATGTATGCATAAATGTTGCAAAAATTATGCACATTCTCGTTGCTAAAAAAATATGCATAAAGTATGCATAAATTATGCAAAAAAATTATGCGTATTCTTGATGCTAAAAAATATGCATAAAGTATGCATAAGTTTTGCAAAAAAATATGCATATTATTGGTGCTAAAAATTATGCATAAAATATGCATAAATTTTGCAAAATTTATGCATATCCAAATTTTTGTATACATGATGCAAAAATCGCGCAAGATTTGCAGTGAACCGTACACTCAGAAAAAGGAAATGTCTTGAACAAGTTTTGTCTTGCAACAAAACCGGAATGTTTAACAGCAAAACAAACATGCTTCATGATAACGGACAGGTTGTTTCTTGACAAGATATTTTTTTTTTTGTTTGTCGCATGGTTTTTAACAAAATGTCTTGTCGCAAGACGTTTTTGTTTTCGCATCAGAAATTTTCCTTTCTTAGTGTATTCGGCTACAATGCTAATTTGCAAACAATTTTTATAACCCTCTCAAATCAAGAAATATTTGAAAAAACAAATATTATTCAAGGTCTCCGATGCATCAAAAATAACGATGCATGTTTTAAATCAACCACTTCATCGTTAAAAAAAAAAAAATCTCTATTTTCTATTTGTTGCCAGACGATGATTGAATTTTCAAATCATTAACGGGAGCACACCGGGAAAAAGACTGACATTGCTTTTTGAATCAGGGGGAAAAAAAAGAAAAAGAAAAGAAAAAATTCATCATTTTTCAAAACTTCATCAAAAAAAAGGCGAAAAGAGGAAAAACGTATCATAGTGATAGATACCATGCATTAGATAAATCATTATAAGGAAAAAAAAAAAGAAAAGAAAAAGGAAAAAACAAAAAATTTCTCCTCCGTAATAGTCGATCATTAGTCACTGTCTTTCACACAGCTTGGGAGATACAAAAAGCGACAAAAAAAGACTCGTTGATTGTTACAAAGCTCTAACTAGAGAAATTTCAACGGGAAAATGTTTTTTTTTTCGGTCCGTTCCTCAAGGGGATATATTAAAGTGCGATTCAAACAATTAAAAGGATAATTTTAGATGCTATTTAAAATAACTTCATTTTATTTTCGAAAATTTATTTTGGAAGTTTTATTATTATTATTTTTTTTTCTTTTTGTGAAAGATGTCACACCCAGCTGACCGCGACCGATAACAAAATATTATGGCGAAAAGGGGGATTATATTTCCCGTTAATGGGCAGTGCCACTTGGGAAAAGGAAAGGAAAAAAAAATATATAATAAAATATAAATCTGAAGTTATGTCGCTGTTGTTCGAGGAACCCCTACATCAAATTCAACTCGAATTACACATCCATCTCGAGTGTCTTCTCCCGGAATGGTTTTTACAGGGTCGGAATCATGAGTTGATTTTAAGAGGAAAATGGTTGGATGGCCTAACAATTTTTTGAAATCACGGGGTCGGAGTGGTGACTTGTTTCGTCTAGTATAGCGGTAACGTGATCAAAATGAAGTTAAGCAGCATTGAGAACGGCCGGTTAGTGGATGGGTGACCACCGACACTTGTTCCCTCTTGTAGGGATTGTAGGAGCTACTAATACAATCATCCTTAAAATGGCAACACTATGTACATGGCAAATGGATTCGCTCTAATAGCCAAATAAACTAATTTAAAAAATTTCATGGTAGATGAAAATAGTATCGATGTGAAGGTGCCGGATGTGTAGCTCAACTTTCTGTATGGTTCCCATTGGTTATGGGCAGGTTTGAACATTAAAAACAATGGGCTTCTATTCTATCTAACGTTTTACTGTCTAAATCTAGGAAAATTTTCAGAAAATAATTTTCCAAAATTTTAATTTTGAATAGTGCTGGCAAAACCGAACCGAACCGAACTCGGATTGTTCATGGTTTCCGAACCGAACCACACGGACAAGTCAATAACGAAAAATCGAACCAGGTTCCAAGATGAAAAGAACCCAAACCCAAACCCAAACCCAAACCCAAACCCAAACCCGAACCCGAACCAAACCCAACCCGACCCTAAAACTGTAGTGGAACCGAACCAGACCGGACCCAAAGCCCGAATAGAGTTTTTCTTAGAAGACAAAGCAAAAAAACCGAGTTTTTTCAGCAAAAAAAAAAAAAAAAAACCGTTTTATTTTTTAAAAAATTGAGCAAAACCAGTAATTTTTTACAAAAAACCCGGAAGTTTGTTACAAAACGTTGAATTAAACCAAGCCTAAACCGGTTTTTTCTAAAAAAAAAAAAAAACTCAACCGAAACCGAACCGGGTTTAGGAAAATACCCGAACCGAATCCGAACCCAGTTAACTAAAAAAACGTACCGGACTGGAACCCGGTTCTTTAAGGAAAGGGAAAAAAATGAACCCGAAACCGGTTCGATGTATTTAACAACTTTCATGGTTTTGAACCGAACCGGACCCAAACCCGAATCGGGTTTTTCTAAGAAAACAAAGCAAAAAATACAAGTTTTCTGAGCAAAAAAAAAAAAAAATAAATAAATAAATAAAAATAAATAAATAAACCGTTAATTTTTTAAAAAACTGAGCAAAACCCGCAATTTTTTACAAAGAAACCCCAAAGTTTTTTACAAAACGTTGAACTAAACCAAACCTAAACCGGGTTCAGGAAAATACCCGAACCGAATCCGAACCCAGTTAAATAAAAAACCGAACCGGACTGCAACCCGGTTCTTCAAAGAGATAAAAAAAAAACCGAACCCGAAACCGGTTCGACGTACTTAACAACTTTCATGGTTTCGAACGAACCGAACCTAACCAAACCGAATCAAACCAGACCGAGCAGCACAGACAATCTAATCACAAAACACCGAACTTAAAACCCGAACCCGGTTCGAAGCAGCAACGCAGTTAGAGTTTTGGGTTCGGTTCGGCCCGGTTCGGTTCGGTTCGGTTCCACTACAATTTTAGGGTCGGGTTCGGTTCGGGCTTGGGTTCGCGGATTTGGGAAAGCGACACTACGCTGAAAAAACCGAAACAGAACTGAACCGAACCGAACCGAACCGAACCGAACCGAACCGTTTTTTTTAAGACAGGTTTGCCAAAACCGAACCGATTTTTATACTTAAAAAAAAAAAAACACATGCCGATTTTTTACTTAAAAAAAAAAAATTAAAAAAGAAATGATTTTATGGAAAATGTACCTTGTAGACAAGAATAACAAGCAAACCAAATCTCAACGTTTTCCCATCATTTATAACCGAATAAATATCACAGATCATTTAACATTTTAACTCAAATTTTAAGAAAAGAAAAAGAAGAAAAAGATAAAAAAAAAAAAAAAAAAAAAAATCTAAATTCGTTTTTGAGAATTCAAAAAACGTTTTTCCTTTTCCTTCCTTTCATTTTCTCTCCCTTAAGAAAGAAATTGGATAAGTAACGTACTAAATGTGAAACGAATCGTAAATGCTCTCCCCGGAATATCCAAAATCGAAGTACGAAGGGCGGTGGTTTAATTAGACATTTTCCGGGGGGAGGCAGAAAAAGCTTTCCATTTTTTTTTTTCAATCTTAATTTTTCCAGTCAAATAATTTCATTAAATATGTATAAGGGGAGAGTGGGAAACAGGAGTTACGCAAAAAAGAAAAGACAAAATATTATTTTATGCAAGACACAATTTTTATAGCCGGGAAAAGCGCTATTCGAGAGTGAAATTTTATGTTAACTTTTGTATCGAGCCAAGTCATTATCTTTTTTAACAATCCTCTTCAAACTTTTCTTTACGGTTTTCAACGCGGCAATTCAAACCTTTTAAAGAGGTTTTCCCGCAAAAAAAAGGGGGGGGGAAAGGATGTAATTGTTTTTTGACCACTTCCAAATGTAGACGGATTCTGGATTCTGAAGCCATTTCAATTTTTTTTTTTCTGTTTCTTTTCCGGGATTTTTATTTGAAGGAAAAGCACCTTTTAAAGAGGAAGAACCCTCCTTATTTAACAGTTTTGTATGAAATTAAGGAAATCCGAAAATATTCGGTTCGGGTCCTATATATGATTTTGTACAAAAGCCAAATGGAAATTGGCTGTGAATACTGGAATTCTTGGTGCGACTCCAAACCGACCGATTTTCTTGCTATGAATATTTTTACTTCGATCGACTTTTCCCGATCGAAAAATACTACATAAAATCCGAAAAGCAATTAGATTTTACGTTTTCCAAGAAATCCCGTAAGGAATGTCGCAATAATTTCGGGGGAAAAAAAAATTCATCGATTTTCGATAAAATTGTGCTTTGGCTCTAAATTAAGAAAAAAAAAATTGTGACGCTTTAATAAAGCAAAAATCTTTCCATCAGAAAAATACGACCCTGGGACAACATCCATGACAAAACACATTAGTCAGATTGCTAACTCAAAACTTTCCAAAATAAAAAAAAAAAAAGTGAAAGGAGATATTTTATCGATATATCAAGGACCGGATTTCTGCCGCTCAAACTTTATCTTAACTCGAAAGATTTCTTCCCCTTTTCCAAAAACTTACCCTTGCATTAACGTCGGCCCCAAACCAAATCAGATGCCTAAGTACGTCTACATGTCCTCCATATGCTGCTAAATGTAAAGGAGTTTCACCTGAAACAAAAAGACAAAAAAAAATTTTAAATGATTCACTTTAAAGATGATTAAAACGTCTGCGTCTTCCAGTTTCGCAATCGTAAAACGAAAAAAAAAAATTACTATTACTCTATCAAAAATAAAAGTCGCGCATTTTTTTTTTCGCGCGTTGGCGTCATTCATAAAATTACCTATAGGAATTTTTCATCATGCGAGTGTGACTTTCCGAAAAGTCTCGTAACAATCATTTCCTGGTTACGACTTAAAAAAAAAAAAAAATGAATCATTCCAAAAAAACTCAAGTTTATTTTTTTTGCAAAAAAATTTTAATTTGCCTGAAAAAAAAAAAAAAGAAAACATGTGGAGGTCCCAACAAAACAAATCGACAATAAAAAAAAATCAAATTTTGGACTCAAGCCATTTTAAAAATGAACAGGACAAAAATGGTACATGTTTATTTTTAGCAATAAGCGCCATTTTTATTTTTTATTTTTTGAAAATGCGGTTCTTCGTCACGTTGACCGGTTACGATGTAGTCGGTAAATGAATTTTTTTTTCTTTTTTTTCTGTTTTGTATATATGTTTATCTCTTTTCATTCTTGGCAGTCAATTTGGAAGTTTCGTACTTGTTGAAACTCGCCAAAATGAAAATTTTAAAAATATATTTTGTTTTTACTGTTGGATATAAAACCAGACTTTAAAAAGAATTTCGCAAACTTAAAAAAAATGGGGTTTGTCCTGTGATTTTGCAATGTTGTGATTCAGTACCTTTCCGGGAATACTGAATTAAAATCCTTAGTGGGAGACTGAATTATGACATCACAATTTGTGCAATTTTTTTGGAATTTTTATTGAGTTTACCAACTTTGCAATAAACTAAAAATTTTTTAATAAGTGGCATCTACGATTCCCTACCACTTTTCCTAATCCGTTTTTCTTAAAAAAAAATTAATTCCTAATCCGTTTTTCTTAAAAATTTTGGTTCCTAATTTTTAATTTTCCAAAACATTTTTGATTCCTACTGCACTCCGATAAATCCCTAAAAAATATTTTGTTTTTACTGTTGGATATAAAACCAGACTTTAAAAAGAATTTCGCAAACTTAAAAAAAATGGGGTTTGTCCTGTGATTTTGCAATGTTGTGATTCAGTACCTTTCCGGGAATACTGAATTAAAATCCTTAGTGGGAGACTGAATTATGACATCACAATTTGTGCAATTTTTTTGGAATTTTTATTGAGTTTACCAACTTTGCAATAAACTAAAAATTTTTTAATAAGTGGCATCTACGATTCCCTACCACTTTTCCTAATCCGTTTTTCTTAAAAAAAAATTAATTCCTAATCCGTTTTTCTTAAAAATTTTGGTTCCTAATTTTTAATTTTCCAAAACATTTTTGATTCCTACTGCACTCCGATAAATCCCTAAAAAATATTTTTGTAAGAAGAAGGTTCTTGGCACAGAAATCATATCGTGAAAGCTGTCTTCTTACAATAAAATTTATACAAAATCCCTTTTTTTTTTTTCGAGGCACAGAATTTTGAACTAAAGTATCATTAAATAATTGTTAAATACCGCAAAACGTGGACTAAAAATTTTTAGCCATATTAGAAGTAAATTCTGCTCGAATATTTCCAGTAAATTTTACAGTTCCTTTACTAGTGCAGTGAGGATTAAACACCTCCGAATTTTGTTCTTAAATCCGATGCGATGAAAAACAAAATCCCGTCAACTTTTCCTCCCCCCAATCAAAAAAAAAGAAAAATAACATCCAAACCGTTTTACTGGATCTTTTTAACGTTTCGGAAAACGATCTTACTCGTTACGACGATAAACGAAAACGGGAATGTTACCATCATTTTTATTACCAAGTCAGCATTTTTGAAGCAATAAAAGAAGGAAGTTATCGAGAAGATAAAAAGCGAATATGGATTAAATTTTATAATAAGAATACGGAGGAGAAGAAAAAAAAAAAGGAAGAATAAAAAGAAAGAAAAACAAAAAAAAAGAAGCTTCTATCTATTTTATTACCTCTTAGATTTGAACTTTTACCCGATGTCGATTTATTAGCTTTTCTAGTTGACGACCATCCATTAAATAGAATGGAAAAGGACGTTGAAAGGAAAAACAGACATGGGCAAGGGCTGGGTGAAGAGAAGAAAGGGTGCTCTTGAAGGAGGAAAAAAAAAAGAAGCACAAAAGAAATTCTTTTTCCAGACAAAAAACTTTGGAGTGTTTTGGTCGTCCCCTCCTCCCCCCCTCTGCTAGCCTTTTTTGGATTACAACGGTTTTCACATAAAGAGCGCGAAAATAAAGGGTTTACACAAGGGAAATATATTGCGGAATTTTAATTCAAAATCGACGGTGGTATGTCGTCGCTCTGGAGTTGCATTTCCGAAAAAAATTCGGTATTTTTAGTTTATTTAGAATGCAGAGGGGGTGCCCTCAGTGTAAATCAGGGAGCCGGTACGAAAAAGAGGTGCAAAAAATTTATAAAATTTTTGCAAAATAAATGCAAAAAATTTATATAAAAATATGTAATGTATATTTACCACCAAACATTCTCTAAACTGAATTTAAATTTCGATAATAAAAACAAAAACTTAAAAATCTACATTTTTGGCGGGAAAAATTTAAAAAGAAAAGAGATTATCGATCGTATTTCCCGAAAAAAACAGCAAAATTTTCCCATTTCTCAATACTACAGGAATAGTTTCATGTTATTTTTCTTGATATTTTTCCCGTTTTGCGTGACCCCTCGCAACCTTCCCCGAATCACGCGATCCTCTTATTTCAAGACCTTAAAATAAAAAGTGGTTGCGTGCTTAAATAAAATATTCGTGCCCTAGAAATAAAATGACGTGTGGAGGGAGAAAGGGGGCGAGAAGGGGGAGGATATAAAGAAATAAAATCAATAACCCAAAATGAGAATGAAACCGAAAATAATTTCCAGACATCGTAAATAAAAATTCTAAAAGGAAATTAAATGAAGAAAAAAAAAAGGAAGAAAATCTGGATTATTTGACAGAGATAAAGTAAGTTTCTCCATGTTAAATATCCATTTCATTCCGGAGAGGAAAAAAGGAAGGGAATTTTCCGATTGGGAAAAAGGGGAAGGTTATGACTCGTTCAAACTTTTATGAATAAAAAGGAACAGGCCCTCGTTGTCGTGTCGAAAAAAGGAAAATCCGTAAAAAGGGGAAGGAAAAGAAAAACAAAGAAAGGGGAATCCCCGTTTTTTTTTTTTTTCGTCGTGTTTATATTCGGGGCTTATATTCGAAAATTTTCCTTTCACCTTAATTCGCGAAATTTGTCTTGAAAATAAAATTAATTGATTGACCTTGATGAGAAAAATTATGGGCTGGCCCCCGCAGCCAAATAAAGAAAAAGGCCAAAGCCGAGCGAAATAAACGCGACAAACATTTTACAACGTCGTCATGACTTTTCGAGGGAGGAGGAGAAAGGGAATCTCCCTTGCATTTGGATTACGTCCAAACCACATTCAACTTTTCCTGGCATTAAACACCCTGTATACAATATCCTAATATAAACGTCAATTGGGAAATCCCCACATTCCCTATCCAAAAATATAATTAACCTTTTTTTTTCTTTTCTCGAAATACATTTTTATGAATTCCTGAGCATGAGTTTCGTATTTATATTTAGCTTTTATTATTATTATTTTTTTTTTTCGGTTTTTCAGCTGCGAGGCGGGGCCACATTTGACAGAACATTTATTGTCCTTTTCTGCCCTCTTCTTTTATTTTTTTCTTTTTTTAATTGCCAATTCATTAGCTTAACGGGACGTGGGAAAACTCCGCAAATCCTTTTGAGCTTTTTTTTGGGGTCGGGGGAGGGGGAGATCGCATCTATTTCGAAAAGCCCGGAAGTTTACAAATAGTTTAAGAATGACAGTTCTGGACTTTTTTTTTAAACGGTAAAAATACGTGGACCAATTCCAAATTTCACGCCGAATTATAAATTCAGTTTTAATTTTACGAAATTAGGATCGCTCAAAATGAATAATAACTTTACAAATTTAATTTTCGTTAAATTAATTGACTGATTGGAATATTTTTAGTATCAGCGGTTTGATTAATTTTCTATTATTTAAAAAACAAAAATACCGTTGAATTAATTGCAATTAAATTTACAGTCAAATCTAATTGGAACATAATTTACCGTTAAATTTAATTTCAAAAAATTTACTGTCCAATTTAATTACAATTTCAGTCCAAATGACTTGCAAGGGAATATACCACAAAATTTAACTGAAAGAGAATTAACTGTCAAATTTAACAGCAAAACATTTACCGTCTAACTGAGTTGCCACAATTTATAATCCGATTTAATTGTAATTAATATATAGACGATTTACGTCACTTCGATAGAATTTACCGCCAATTTAAATTGCGATATTACCACGCACCATCACACGCAAGCACAAGATCTGTACCCTGACGCGGAAATTAAAAATTTTGTTCCAACAATATTACGGACTAATTTAATTGTCAAAAATTTACCCTAGTCAACAGCCATAAAATTTACCGTCCGATATAACTGTAAAAAAATTAAAAGTCCAATTTAATTTTGAAAAAATTACCTTTCAATTTAATTGTAAAGAGTTACCCTTTAATTTAATTGTATAAAATTAACTGTCCGATTCAATTGTAAAAAATTATTTCCCAATTTAATTGTAAAAGTTAGTTTAATTTAACTGCCTAATCAACTGCCTAACCAAAAATTAACCGCCTAATCAACTGCTATAAAATTGACCATCCAATTTAACTGTAAAAAAATTAACCGTCTAATTTAATGGTAAAAAATTTACATTCCAATTTAATTGTAAAAAAAGTTACCGTCTAATTTAATTGTACAAAATTTAGCATCAATTTCACTGCAAAAAATTTAATTTCCTATTTAATTGCAGACAAGTGGCCGTTTAATTTAATTGTCCAAAAATTTACCGCCCAATCATCTGCAATATTTACCTTGCAATTTAATTGTAAAAAATTTACCGTCTAATACAACTGTATAAAATTTACCGTCCAATTCATTTGTAAAAATTATATTTTTTTATTTAATTGTAAAAAAGTTCCAGTTTAATTAATTGTCAAAAATTTACCGCCCAGTCGTCCGCAATGTTTACCGTCTAATTTAATGAAAGAAAATTTACCGTCCAATTTAATTGTAGAAGATTTATTTTTCAATTTAGTAGTAAAAAAGTTACCGTCTAATATAATTGTATAAAATTTACCACCCAATTCGTTGCAAAGAATTTATTTTCTTGTTTCATTGTAAAAAATTTACCGTTTAATTTAATTGTCAAAAATTTGTTTTCCAATTTATTTGTAAAAGCATTACCGTTTAATGTAACTGTAATAAAATTTACCGTCCAATCGAATACAATAAAATTTACCGTCGTTTTCTTTTAAGAATTTCCCGCCAAATATTTGCAATGATGCAATATTCCGAATCCCAACAATAAGGAAAAAAAGCCTAAACTGGACCTAGTCCTTCTTATTTGGGAACAAAAAATCGAAACAAAGAAACCAAACTTTCTTTTTTTGGTCGATGACATAGACGTTCCTTTGAACCGGTAAAAAACGTTAGCCCTTATGGGAAAGCTCTTAAAATATTTTACCAAAATTTACCGTAAAACTGTCTGAAAAAATTTAAAAAATGCCGTCTTTAAAATTAATTTCCCTAATTTTGCTTCGAGTTTTAATTACGATTTCCCGATTTGAACCAATCAACGGTTTCAATGTCATTTTTGACGTCAATGGATGACAAGTAGGCTTAAAAATTAGTTGTATAACAATTAAAACTAATTCCAACGAGATTTGCATGCCTGAGATCGGACACGCAGCATCCTCGGCAGCTTTCTCCTTCTTTTCTCCCTTTAATTTTCTTTTTTTTTTCTGTTCTTCTCCTTTGGATTTTGCTTCAACTTGAACCGATCATTACCCGGCCTCAATGCCGTTTTTGACGTCAATGGATGTCATGATCATCTTAAAAATTCGTCGGAAAACAATTAAAAACAATCACAATCACAGACCCGCATGCTACAAGAACGGACACGCAGCATCCCGAGGATCTTATAATTTTCCCTCCCCTTCGGTATTTTTTTTTTTTTTTCCTCCCTCAAAACAAAGAAAAAATTCTACAGTTTGTCAAAACTCAAACGAAAATCATAAACTCATGAAACGCAATAAAATTGTACGTATATTATAAAGTTTATAAGGGGGCGGAGGCGGCTGCGGGGGGTGAGGGAGAAGGAACAGGGAGCAGAAGAGAGAGTAAAAAAAAAATAAAAATAAATAAATAAATGGCTGTTCACATAAACATGAGAAAAAGAAGAAGGGAGAAGAGAGAGGAGAGGATAAAAACCAAATGCAATATAAATTCCATTCCAGAAAAGCGGGGTCGGTAGGGACTATGGGGTTTCCCCAAGCTCTACAACGAGTGCCAAAATTTCAGTAATATAAAATCTACCTATATCGAAGTAAATTCCGACCTGGAGCGGGTTCAGGGAATCCGATTCTTTTTTATCTTATTCTACTTGTCACGTCACGACTGACGATTCGTCTTTTCCATTTTCTCCCATTTTTCTTTTTCAAAGCTCCAAAAAAAAAAAAAAAAAACTGGACGTAAAAATTGCGCAAGGTCGAAAGGGGTGATTAAATCCGATATTTTCTTCAAAAATCCGTGGATCGTTCAAGGTCGTTGTCCTTCATGTTTCGGACGCCCAAAATAAACCTAAGCGTCCATTATTCCGTTAAATTACAATTTTTTTTTTAAAAATTATCCTCGTTGATGACTCTGCTAAACCCGCACGACGGCGGACATTCCCCCCGAAAGGTGCGAAAGGAGGGGGAACGTTCCCAAGACCCGCTCCTGTCCCCCTTCTGCGGGGGAAAAAAAACTATCCCCTAGTTGTAAAGTTTAGAAAATTTTAAGTATTCAAGACAGGGAGGGAACAACCGGATATCTGGCAAGCGATTCATCCCTTTTTGGCAGGGGGAACGTTGGATAAGATAACTGGCAAACCACCATTTGGCAAAGGTGGATGATACCAACGACAAAGTCCATATAAACTCTAGCCAAAAGAATAAAATTACGAAATACATAAAAACGTCCTCTTCAGTTGGAACGAAAGCTTTTTTGGAGCTTTAGATATCATCTTGTTCCTTTGGGGTCCAAGAATCGTTCTTTTGGAAATGTTATTGGCGAGCTACCACTTGGCACTCCTTGTAATCCGTGACGGGAGAAAAGAAGCGAACGGGGCGAAGAGCATAAAAAAAAGAAAAAAAAATTGGAAGCCAAGACTCGATTCGGATGTATTTACAACAAGATCGAATAGGAAAATATTTTCGGGAAAAAAGGGGAAGAAAAAGAGATCGTTAATAGGGAATCAAACTGCAATTTGCTTTCCCCCTTCCCGCAGACATCATCGTCCTCCCGCGGTCAAAGACCCATCGCGGGTTTAATTCCTCAGCTTCGTTTTTGGCATTTGATATTTTGCACAATTCCAGTTGCGAATCAAGTCATTATGCAATAGCAAAAGGAAGAGGAGCTACTCGATGTATGATTCTTCGGTCACTGCCTTCGAGTTTTTTTTTTTTTTTTTTGTCGCTTGTTACATCATTATCTGGAAATGATGGTTTCGACACAAGATCGTTTGTCATTTTTTTTTTTTGCCCTCATCTTGCATTTGTTCTACTTTTTTTTGTATTCTTTTTTTTTTTCGAGGATATATGCGGTAATGTGGTGCTTCGTGACCTCTTTTTTTTTCTATAAATCGATAAAATTAATTTTGTTTAAATGGATTGAAAAAAATACGCGAAGGTTAGTCCTTGTCTGTTTCGTTATACGCATGGCTTCCTCTCAATTATTTACAGAAATTAATGTCATAACAGAGGAAAGCGAAATCCCGAAAAATTCTGATGAGAAAATATGAGGGAATCGGGGATAATTCATGGTCATTTGTGGCGAGGAGTAAAAATGTGACCTTCAGGAAAGTATGCTCCAACAAGAGCGCGCTTTTCCTTGTTTCCCTTTGGTTGACCATAACTTGACTATGTAGATCATATACCCCCACCTCCTCTTTCTTTCGGCCTGAATTTCCATACTTTGCTCAGCAGAATGGTCCGCAAGACCTAAAAGCTTATTTAGGACCAGACTTCCTTTTCGTCAAAGCGCTCTGTTCATTAATTTCGTCATAATTTTATACATAAAATATAAAATATAAATATATATAATTATATAAACCCTAGAAAAAGTGAGTTATAAGTACAGTCAATACGTTATAAAAACTTATAACAAGATGATAAGTTTTTATAACGTATTGGTCGGTCTTATAATAACTCACTTTTTCTTTCCCAAGAAAATCTTATAAAAAGCCAAATTATAAAATCTTATAAAGAGTATGGCTTTTTATAAAATTTATATATAATTTTTATATTATATATTTTATATATAATTTATACATACTTTATATATGGATTACATATATTTTATTTTATATATATTTTTCAAACTAAATTACTTAACTTTTTTTTACATGAAAAAACGTTTTTCATCCACCAAAATAATTATGCATAGATTATGCATAAATAAGTGTACATAAAATGCAAAACAAGTTGAACAGGCACAATATTTGTGAATTTTCCTGCTTTATGATTTTAAAAAAATTATATGCATAAATATGCAAAAATTATGTATATCCGATTTTTATCCTGAAAAAATATGCATAAGCTTTGCAAACATTTTATACGCTTTTTGTGCCGCATTTCATATGTTTTTTGGCCGCAAAATTTTCAAAATTCGATTCCAAGTTTTATGTTCATTTTTTGCATTGGTAGCTGCCGCCTTTGACGCTTAGACAAAAGCGGAAGACATACCGGAAGAACGTCCGAAAAAAGCGAAATTCCCAAACACCCCCTGCATGACGTCAGCAATTAGCTGACCTTAAAAATCAGCACCTTCCTCCCACCCCCTCACCCTAAATTAACTGAGAAGCCTTCCTACAGTACATAATTGAAATACATTATCAATTTTTTTCCCATCACGAATTTAAAAAAAAATCTACATTGAAATCGACCGCAATGCTTGTTTATCTTCAAAACAATTCTATCAAAAAAACGATAAAAATCGTTTTAATCCCTTGACACTGCACGATTTCCAGGAATTAAATTCCAATGAATTACATCAGCAGTGGGTAAACACCTTATGACCTAATAATTCAGGTATTTTTGACCAATTATCGCTTCCGATTGAATTTTATTCAAAATAAAAAATAAGAAGGGTATGACGAACCCAGACAGCGATTGTGACCAATACCCGTTGCAAAAAAAAAAAAATGACTTCTACGATTCCACGAAAAAATAGTTTTTAGCGTAGGTTTTCAAGCCCGAATCTCCCTGTGTCTGAAAAACCTGTTTACCGCTAGTTGACATTGAAAACCATTAAAACATGCAATAAAGGGGAATTCCGATCAGCTGACCCGGACCACGTGCATTTTATAACAATTATTATTGAAAAATATGTCCAGCTTGTGGATTAATCAGCGTGGACGTCATCCTCGCTTCATCATATCGTACGATATTACATATACAATCGTAATTTCACTCCTTCTCCTTATTAGGAGATGAGAGGGAGATAGAAAAAAAAAAAAAAAAGAATTCATTTTCACGCATTTCAAAAGCCCCTGAGGCACCAGGAAAATAAACATATTTTTCAGTCTACATATTTAAGAACTGACGAACAGGGCGAACGTCGGTTGACGATGACGAAAAATTGACAAAAAAAAAAAAGATGATACACTTACGTTAATTTTTTCGCATCGAGACCTTGCGCATTTGCAACGGAAAAAAAAATTGGTGCGGTTTTCCTCGTAGAAAGAAATCATAATCCCGAATTATGGACTTTAATCAATGAAGCTAATTTGCTACGGGGGAAAAGAATTCAGCATTGAACCCGATAGAAATGCCGCGATTGGGTTTTTAAGAAAAAACAAGTAAACCCGATTGGACTTTAGGAAAAAAAATTCTTGGAATTAATAGTCCTAAGGACGAATTTGGCAAAATTATTTAATAATAAAATTTTTTTTTTTCCCAACGATTAGGAAAATTTTATATGCTTTGGGGGAATTTTTCGAGCAATTGGTTAATTATTTGAAATAATTTTGCATCAAGTTGGAACATGTTAAAACCGATTTGGGTAATTTTATAACGTTTTACGATGACAGAATGAGACACGTTTTCGTGCTTCAAGATGAAAACCGATTGCAAGATTTTGGGCATTTTACAACATTTCGGGAACAGGTTCAAACTTGTGTAGAATTTTTTAAATTACTTTCAGGGCCGTTTTAGGAACTTAAGAAAATGTTTTGGAACATTGTGGCATTTTGGAAAAGGTTTGAAAGGGATTCAAAACTACCGCAGACATTTGTAAATCACTCAGTGAGAAAAATGCTACCGGTAAGTTTACCGTATTACCGTCAACACCAATGGTAAATTATAGTAAAAAAATGAGCCTCGGTATTACCGTTAACTTTTGCCGCTTTGTCTGCACTTCAACTGCAGTGGTTATTACCGTATTACAGAAAAATTTACTGTATTTTCTATGGTAATGTAAAGTATTATTTGTTTGATCATAAAGGGTAGTGCAGATTTTACTGTACTAAAGTAACTTTTACTTTAATAAAAATCTCTGAAAGGTGTATAATTTTTACTTTTAAATATGGTGTTTTTGGCAGCAGTTATAGTTTCATTTACTATGATTTACCTATAGATTTACTTAATCTTTTTAAAGAAAATTTTCCGGTGTTACCGCCGCCATTATTTTTCTCAGTGTGGAAGTATTTTTGATTTTTATTTATATATTTTTTCTTGTAAAACTGTAAAAATTTCCAGAAAAATCGGAACATGCATTAAAAGCATGTTTGGGTGTTTTGGAACTATTTTTTTTAGTGTATGAGAGGTTTGGTACAACAAAATATGGTGATGTCACCAGCAGTGGATCAAGCATCAATTTTGGGTCATTGCTGCGAAAACTTATGAAGATTCGGAAAGGAGTCATAGCTGCCGGGAAGCAACTTGTGACGGCAAAAATGGACTTCCCAGTTTTATTTGGGACCATAAAAAGAACCCAGATGGACCTGAACCAGAATCCAAGCACCTTGATTTAGTGAGAAAACGAGATATCTCCAAATTTTGATAAAGGAATCGCTTAAACAAAAATTTTTTTCGAAAAAAACTTCAATTTTAAGCACAGAAATGGCGCTTACCCACTGTCCTGTATGTCTGACAAAAACGTAAATCGTATTTCCGGATTCTACGATCCTGAAAACCCCCGGTAAAGTCGGTTTAGGAATTACAACTAATTTTAACGATATGTGTTTCGGGGACATTTTTAAGCAATTGAGAAATTTTGTGGGCTAACTTTGCATCAATGTTAAAACCCGATTTTGATAATTTTAAAACGTTTTATACAAAGACATGATGAGACACTTTTTATTGGGTTTAAGATGAAAAACCGATTGCAACATTTTGGGAATCCAGATTGGTCGATTCACAATTGGTCTATCCGATCCAAAACCGATGCCAGAACTGTAAACAAAACGCATCCCAATTCTAGATTTTTAAAAAAAATCTCAAACGTCAGTTTCGACACACCGAACAAAAAAAGAATTTTTAAAGCGTTAGGGGAACATTTTAGGAATAGAATAAAAATCCTTCGTAATATTAATGGAACATTCTGGAATATCCGAACTCTGCGTTGGAACAGCATGAAACTTAATACATTTGTAACCTAAGTTCAGTTGAGATGCATCAGAGCCGAGGTAGCTCAGTGGTAGAGCAGCCGTCATGAAAACGGAAGGTCGGTGGTTCAAGTCCACTCTTGGAGTACCTCTGGTGTATTTTTTTTTTTTTACTGAACATCTTCCCGGTTCCCTCTTTGACTTAAATATCGATAAAGTCCAACTGAGAGTATTACCCCCCCGCCTCAAAAGCAGTTTTTAGGTGTTGGAAATTTATAGCATGAAAATCGTTCGTAATATTAATGGAACATTCTGCAATATGCGGACTCTGAATTGGAACCATTTGAAAATTACTCAAAAATCATTTAGAACCCAACCCGAACAGCATCCCACTGAAATTGTTCATTCAATTTAAGGATTTTTAACGTCCTCTACACGCCCTTAATGACGTAGACATTTGAGCTACTTGAAAGGTTAGACCTCAGAAGGCCATACAGCAAATAATTCATTCCTGATCTCGAATGCAAAATCCATAAGATATACTTCGTAATTATGATTTTGGTTTTTTTTTTTTTTAAATAATATTAGTAACAATCACATGTGTAGTAATAAAGATAACATTTAGTACGGGTTTTTCCTGGTTAAACTGCGATTAGTGAGATCTTTTTTTTCTCTCTCTCTCCGTCAAGAGCCCGTTATCAACAAAGGAAGTTTCCGAAGGATAGGGTCACACGTCCAAGGATGATCCAAAGCTCGTGTTTTATACCTTTTCATTAAAAAAAGAAAAAAAAAAGATTACAGATAGAAGACCTTGCCTGATAACAACCTGGGAAGTTTTTCATCCGATTTTCCGAGAACCACGAGCCGAACGATAACAAGTTCGGATTTAAATCTCTCAATGGGAGTTCACCGAGATAACATTGCAATTCCCGAGTCTTTGGACTGAATTAAACGGTTGATAAGGAGAGAGAGAGGAGACATGCAAAATGACAAAAATAAAAATAAAAAAATAAATGATTTTCGGGGATCGTCACAACTTTTATATAATATTTTTTTCCCCGGGATAAGGGAGATAACAAATGGTCTTTCAAGTGCAAAGAATAAACAAAACCACCATTCACCGAGCCGGATTTTTATGACGGTTCAGGGATAATATTTCAAATGTCGCGGCCAGTGTCCGAGCTCGGAGGTTTTTCCATTTATCAAGGCGGCGAATTCCCCCCCGTCGGCTTGACAAATTAAAAAAAATTTTTTTTTTTTGCTCTCTTCTAGTTCGTTTCATTTTCTGTGTTAAATAGGTCTGTCATGTTTGCTTCCGTAGGGAGGGTGAGGTTAATGCACCAACAAGAATTTTCTTCGGAGCCAAACCCAATATTTAACGACGTAACGAAAAAATTAATTTTCCAAGACTGAACCCGCTCTTTTTGAAGAGAAAAAACTTAGAAGCGAAACTCGCACGTCAGACCGAAATCCTGAATCTGATTTTGTGACCAAACCGGAAACCAAACGAGAACCCAGAAATCAGGTTTTGGAAGAACTGGAACCGGGACCAAAGCCGAATTTAAAGTATTAAAGAACCTCAAGTCAAACTTGAACCTTTTGAGGCATTAAAGTTATGAAAAGTTTGTGGAACCAGAACCTAAAACATAGAACCCGTTCCAGAACCCAGGAGCCTTTAACAGAAGCCGGAACCCTGAATTGTGTTTTGAAAGAACCCAAACTCGAGCCAAGTTCTTAAAAGAACTTCTTCGAATTGAAACTCTGAACCGGTTTTGAGAAAACTCGAACTCAACCATAGAACCAGAACCAGAAAAAAATATAACTACACTCAGAACCGATTTTGAAAGAACTCGAACTCGAACCAGAACCTAGAATTTAAATATTTAAGAATTTTAACTCTTAAGGATTTCGGAAGAACTCGAACCAGAACCAGAACCTAAACTGAAATATTAAAGAACTCAAACTCGAACCAGAACCAAAATTTAACAACTCAAACTCGAACCAGAACCAGAACCAGAACCAGAACCTAAACTTAAATATTTAAGAATTCGAATTCGAATCGGAACTAGAACCAGAACCAGAACTAAAATATAAATATTTAAGAACTCGAACCAGAACCAGAACCAAAACCAGACTCTAAATTTAAATATTCAAAAAATATTACGTCAAAGCTAAAGCCTTTGAAAAAATAAATTAATGAAAAATCAGCGGAACCAAAACCCAATTTTTTTTAAAAACCGAAACTTAAAACCAGTTCCAGAACCCAAGACCCCCAACTCAAACCAGAACCTTGAACTCGGTCTTTAAAAAACTCGAACTCTCACCTACAATTGAAATACCCCAAGAACCTCAACCTTTGTCTGAACCCTAAATCTTAAAAAATTAAACATTTGCATCCCTGTAATTTTCCCGCAAAAGCCATGCAACCTCGATATTTTTCATTTGCGAATGAAGACACAATTCGGTTTTTTTCCCCAATTATTAAATTAGTTTAGGTCATAGCCATATCGAGCCATGACCTCAAACCTCACGATCCGTCATTTAACTATGATGTCATAGCCGTCAACAATTGGAGCAAGCCCGCGAGAGAAAATAAGAAAGTTAATCGCTCGGTTTTTCGCAAAAATAAAAAAAAAAAAAAATGATAACAAAATAAAATAAAAAATTAATATTTCCAGGCAATCACAATCACAATCTCAATCTCATTTTTTTTTTCATCTCCTCGAAGGCTTCGAAAAGATTAATGCATCAAAGCCGGTCAATCGCGTTTTCAAAGCCTGGAAAAACATAATATTTCTTTGGAAAAATTTATCGACAATTTACCAAATGAAAATCGTGACGGCGATGCTCATTTGATTTATTTCTCCACGGTATTACATCCCAATTACTTAACTAGCGAAAAGCTCATCTCTCACACGACGGAACGGAGCCTCCTTTGTTTTGTTGTTTACGCACATGGGAGAAGTTTTAAAGAGCCTCAATTTCAAAACATTTCACCCGAGACATCGGCTCCCTTTTTCCCCCCCGTCTCCTAAGCCAAATAATGTTATTACCGTAATTATTCATCCGTCCAATTATCAAAACAACAATAAAAAAATTTTAAAAAAATAAAAAACCCTGAAGTCACTTGAAATGACAAAAGACCGATTCCAAAAAAGGAGAGCCAAAACTTACGTCTGCAAAATTAAAAAAAAAAAAAAAAAAACTTAAATAAGAAATTTATTTTTAGCTTTCTAAAAATGTTTATAAACTTAAAAGATTTATGAAATCGGTTGGCGAGTAATATTAAAAACTTAGCAATAATACAATTCCGTTATAATGTTGCCAATACTAACACATCACTTCAAAGGGGGAAAAAAATCGGATCTAATTTTTCGCGGGTTCAATTTGCAAAGGATCGCGTAAACGGAGGCCGCAGAAAAAAAAAAGGTACCGTAAAATGGGGTCAAGAAGTCACGCGGGATTTCCGCAATCGCGTTATGAAAAGAAATGAATTGTATGCAAAAATAATTATAATCGTAACGAAAAGGAGGAAAAGTCGTGGAAGGGAAAAAAATCGAAATAAAAAAGGCTTTTGCACCTCCCCCGACGTCCAAAATTACCCCCCTCTACCGTAGGTGAAATGATTAATTAAAGTATGACGGCATGCATACACAATTGCTGACGTTATCAAACGCGTTGAGGGAATTCCGTTTGTGACGGCAATTCCCGAGATGCAATGCGGTTTGTTTACAAATAACAAAAGGCGGGAAATCGTTTCTTTTTTTTTTTTAAATAATTTTTTTAAAACTTGGCTGGTAGGGGTCCGAAGCTTGGAAATTTTCTTTGAAAGCAGAAATCGGCATCGGCATCAGCATCGGCATCGGAATTAAAAAGTTGAGATTTAAGTGATTTCCCAATCAACTAATATTTTTGAAAATCAAAAATTTTTATGACGTAAAAGCAAAAATCAATGATAGTGTATCAGTGAAGGGGACGGAAAATTTATTTTTGAAAATAAAAAATTGTGCAAAATGATAAAACTGCAAAAAATGGCTTTACGAATTTTTTCTACTAAAATCGGAACCGAGGGCGACATCGGAGTCGGATTCGGCTTCGGCTTCGGCATCGGCATCGGCATCGGCATCGTGTGGTCGGTGCCGGTATCAGGACTGGAATCGAGAGCTAAATGACTAACATGGCCATCGGCATCAGCATTGGATTCGGCGTTGGCATTTAATTCGGCATTGGATTTGGACCCCTGTTGGCTGGGGCAGATGCAGAAACCTACATCGGTATAAGAAAATAATATTCCGATGCCGATCTTGATCCCGCGTTTCTGAATGTCGTTCCGGGATGCCGATACTCGTCTAAAACAACATAATTCCGAATTCGGCCTTTTTACCGGTCCATTTTTTTTTATTTCGACAAAAATTCCATCGGCTTTGCAATTTCGTGCGGAACGAGGGCCTCGTCTTAATTTTTGCCACAATTTGCCATTTTTGACACGATCAGAGGTTGTGCCTAAAGCAGATCACCTTCCCTCTGGAATTTTCGACTTTCTAAATTTTTTGCGTCCCGGGAAAGAGCCAAAAATCTGGAAATATTTTTGGACGACATACAAAAAAAAAAAAAAAAAAAAAAAAAAAAAAAATTCCTCGATTTTTAACAAATTTTTAAAGGGTCGAGCCCAAAAAGATTTGACGATACCCAGACCTCAAGTCTATCGAGCAAAAAAAGGCAAAAAAAAAAAAAAAAAAAAAAAACTTAAAAGTTTCTCTCGAAAACAAAACACGTTCGGAATTTCTTTTTTTAAAAAAAGTACTGTCTGCAGCAAAAGCGGAAAGAACTTAATCGACCCGTTTTCCGGGGAAAGACACAAGTATGGTAAATTAATTGTTCCGAAGGGAAGAAATGAAAAAAAAAAAAAAAGATTATATACGTGGGGGCAACATGTAAAACATCTGTTTGTAGGAGCAAGAGTAAAAGGCTACTAAATAACCTTTTCTATCTCACCCTTCGCGCTTGTTATTGATTTTATATGCCTTTAAGCCATACCTTCCTCTTTAATGGGGAGGGAGAAAAAAAATAGGAAAATTCTTTTTTTTTTTTTTTCCAAAAGAGTCACATCTGTTGTTCTCATTGTATTCTGATATTCTTTTCTCTTCTATTTTCCAAGCTATTTCCATTAACTTCAATTTGATTAAATGACGGTTTAGACTAGCCGTCGCCGTCCCAATCCTTTGAATAATGGCCTTCGTGCGGGGCATTATCTTAAGCTATTTCTCCCGTTTTTTTTTTTTTTTTTTTTAGCGTAACCAGCGGAATCCGCTTCAAACACGCGAAGGTCTTATTTATGTTAAAACGATGATTAACAATACACAAAGCCCACTCGAACGGGGGGTAATAAGCTAAAAATGTCACAGAGGGACAAAAACGTCGGGAGTTAGTTTTTTTTTTTTTTTTTTTTAAAAAAAAGGAAAACCCGAAAAAAAATTTGCGTAAACAAAAAAATGATGAATTTCCAAATTTAATTGACCTTAAAAACGAGTCATCATTCAAGTTTGCTTGCAGTAACTGATAACGATTTAATAATAGTACGGAGCACTCGATTACTATGTATGATAACATGTTGCAATCGAGCAAGGACGGATTTCCCATCTATAAATTTTTTTTTCTTTTTTTTTTAAGTTTGTCCCGGTTAGATTAATTAAAAAATTAGGTTAATGAGGAAAAAGGATTTAATTTTTTTCGCTGCGGTAGAGTAATTATGTTTTGCAAATAGGAGATTTAATCAATTGGGAAAATTCCAAGGGTCCGAATCCGAATCCGACTCCGATGCAGATGGCGATGGCGATGGCGATGCCGGTGCCGATGCCACCAAGCATTGGTTATATCCGATGCCGGCATCGGCAAGATTTCCAAGCTTCGGAACCCTGGAGAATTCCCGGTGCTAAAAACGGGGGGGAGAGTCTTCCCCCTGGGGGGAAGACGACGACGACGACGACGAGAAAAAACAAAAATCTAGGCTATGGACAGCCCGCTACTGGACGTAACGGTAACCAATCAGAAAATTGAAATTTTCAGCTGTGATGAGTATACCTTGTTCGGGCGCCATAAAAAAAATAAAGAATAATTAATGGACATATCTGGTTTTAGAAAAAAGGAATTAATATCGACAGCCTCAAAGAAAAAGTCCCTATTTATTTTATTAACAGTATAAAAGTTCCTATTTTTCAATGGTTCCAGGAAGAACTCCCAATCAAGGGGAAAAACGAGAAAAAAATCCCAATTTTTTAGAGTTCTCTCTATAAAAATAGACTAATATCCTAACAAAATTCTAAAAAAGTAGGGATTTTTTTTCGGAGTTCTGAAACAGGGAGCAGTGGTGCTTTTCCGGTAAGTCGTGATGAGGACGCCCCCAGAGCTTTTTGGACTTCAAGGGAGCGGAAGCCCCGCCACTTTTTCTTTAGAAATACTTAAATTCAGAAGGAAAAATGCTTAAAATTCGAATAAAATACTGAAGGAATTTTCTTTCGTGACAACCCATACAGGAATTTAAAAACCCCACAGTTCGGCTCACCGCCCTCCCCCCAAACTCGGTCATCCAAGCCTCATCAAAAAAAAAACAAAGAGAAAAAAAAAAAAAAACGGTTTCGTTTAAAAACAATTAAGTCTAGACCAAACGATTTAATTAATCCAGAGACAATTCCAGAAGAAATGTGGAGGGAAGAGGCAGGCAGGCAGGCGGACAAGAAAGCTCCACACAAAAAGCAATATAATTCTCGAACATTAAATCCTCCGAAGTCGAGCATCCCCATTAATTCAGTCGGGGTCTCGTAAAAAATAATAAAACGATTGTGACACTCGTTGTATCCATGACAACGGCCTCATCTTGGTCTCATCACTCCTTAGCAATGTGTTAATTGCGCTTTTTACATTTTAAATTATTTTCTCTTGAGAATTTATTAAAATCGTTTTCCCTTTTCGGGTGAAACGAGCAAAAAAAATAAAGGAAGAGAGTTTTTAACAAAATATGTTTTGGGGTTTTCCTTGTTCGGGAGGAATATTGTAGCATTTGGTCTATCCAAATTTCAGGATTTTTTTGGTTAAAAAAAAAAAAAAAAAAAAAAAAATAGAGCAGTCGTTATAAAAACGAAGGTCGGTGGTTCGAGTCCATCTTTCGCCGCTTCGACTAATATTTTAATTAATGTTCCTTTGTTACTTCCACCTTGAATATTTCAAGGTTTTCTTAAACTGATCCAATTCCCAAGAAAAATCTTGCAGAATAATTAATAGTAGGATCAAAATATTTCATTAAAAAAAAAAAAAACTCACCATCATAATTTCTTTCTTCGAAATCCTGAGGTACTTGCTGAGTGTATCCGGAATAAGGAAGATTGGCATTTGCGATTTCGGAAACTGCGATCGGCTCCGTCAAGGCTTTCACGCACTCCACATCCCCCATTTGGCATGCCAAATGGAGCGGAGTGTTCCCGTGTCTGTCGCGCCTTTCGACGCTGGCTCCCGAAACGAGCAACTGACGAACTATTCGAGACTGATGAGTTAAAACTGCTAAATGAAGAGGTGACTGCAAAAGAAAAGAAAAAAAAAAAAACGAAAAGTTAGAAAAAAAATAGATATACATTTCAATTTAATTTAACCCCAAAAAAACTTTTTCTTCGAAAAAGAAAACTGTTTACTTTTCCTACGTTTGCAGGATAGATTTGTTTTTCCGAAGGAAAAAGTTTTTTAACGCTTACGAGGGAACTTTTGTTTTCTTCTTCTTCGATTCTCCCTTCCACGAAAAAGTTATTGCTTCCCAAAACTTGTGACAAGTTCGATAACTTTCCGATGTTATTCAATATCCTGCCACTAGGTAGTTTTCCAAGTAAACATCGTTATAGAGGATTTTTTTTTTTTTATTTCACCCATGGATCCATCGTTTCGGATTATGACAAAAATCCCCCGATATCATTTTTACAAAATCATAAAAAAAAAAGTTTTCCCGTAAATCAGAAATTCATTACCCGAAAAAAGAAAAATCGTTTGAACTTTTTATCCTGGAGAGCGAAAAGATTCAGTAAAAAAAAAAAAAAAAAAAAGAAAAAAAAATGTTGACGAAAGTAAATTAATCTCCATGTTTTGGATAATTCAACAGAGCTGCAGTGACATTTAATGCATTAAAATTACGTTATTTAGGATATAGGTCAGGGAATTAGTATTCCGGAGAAAGAATCAAGATTTGAGTCCGATGCCGGTTAAAGATTGGGATCGGGGCCTTATGCCGGTGCTGAATAATTTAATTTAATTTAATTTTGGGCCCCCCGCAGACCCCCAGGCAAACCCGATGCAGGCGTCGGTGCTACAAAATTTTTGTCAAAACCTGCCTTTGGTCCGTTTTCCTCCTCAAAACATTTTTTTCCAAATAAAAAAAAAAAAATAAAATAAAATAAAAATTTTAAGTCGATACTGATGCTTATGCTGGTGGAGTTGGAGCTGGTCTGGCACCAACACTGGCGCCATACCTGCTTCTTACTCAGTATTTACAACACCGATTCCGATTTTCGAAAATGAAATCAAAATTTTGCTAAAACCAAAAACCAAGATGGCGGACTATTTCTTTTCCAATTTATCTTAATTACAATACTTAATTAGGTTTGAAGACCTCTCTAATTGATTTTATTATACAACCAAATGCATTTATGACGACGATGTGTCAATCATTTCGAAAACCTAAAAATTTTGGACCGATTTTTTTTCCTAAAAAATTTCTCCTATGTTTAGCTTACGGAGGAAGTGCTCAAAAATTTAAAAAAATTAATTTTAAAAGATTCAAGCCGCCATGTTTGATTTGGAGCTCGGATTTAAAATCAAAGATCCCCGAAAACCCCCTGGGACACAATCCTCTTCCATTTCAATTCTTTCTCAATAAAACGAAGCTGGTTGTATAACCAAATTTCATTTAGGCGCTGCTATATTATTTGTCTAGCATAATTAATTAATTTTCGACTGTACATCAGAAGATGAATAAAAAAAATTCGGTCGGGAGGTAAAATTTTTTCTTACAGGCTTCGGTCGGGAAAGGGTTAACCTTAGCCTGGTTGGAAAATTCCCTACGGGAAATGACTCCTTTATCGGAAATTTAGGCCAAGTTTTAATGGACCACAGTATTAAAAATTATAAAACATGTGAAAAGGGACAAAAAAAAAAAACTCCCCGGCAATTTAAATAACTTTCTTAGAATTTATCAAAATGTCCTCTCCCAGAAAATTAAGAAATTTTAAACCTTGTAAAAATTTTAGAGGACGTCTCGGGACAATCGGCACAACAACCTGCATCGAACATTTACGTTGAAAACTGGAAATGTCTTCGAAGGGAGACTGAAAAACAGGTTAAATAAATTCCTACTTGTGAGAACTTGTTTCATACCCGGAGGAATTTTCCCGAAAATCCCCAGGGAATTTTTTTTTTTTTTTTTTTAATTTCCGGCTAAAAAATCCTAATCCAAACATCCTGGACTTAAGTCTTTCATCCGCGTTTTTCAATTTACATAAAATAGCACAGGTATATTTTGTTCCGCTGACACCTTTTTATTTACGGATTTGGATTTATAGTTTTAATTTCCTGATATGGTCGTATTTTTTTTTTTTAAATATTAAATTTATGCGTAAAAATTTGATTCTCGAATAGTAAAAGACCGTAACGACCAAGGCCACCCAGCTATTATCACTTCATTCAATTAATTTTTTTCTCTGTCCGCTTTTTCGCAATTACATAAGAAAAGTATTTGTTTTTCTAAAATTAAAAGAAAAAACGAGTCATGAGGTGGACCTATAAAAAATGTTTTACATTTTTTACGAAAAAAAAAAAAAAAAAATTCAGGGCCTCTCACAAGTTTTTGCACAGGCTCTTTATAAACTACGATTTTATTTCTTTAATATTTTTTTTTCGAAGGAAAAGCTCTCAGCACCTTTCGCTTTTAAAGCCAGAGTACAAAAATTTTACTTACGTCAAGCAAAATTTCCCGCCCCCGAATAAATAGGCCGGAAGAAAAATAATAGTAAAAAAAAAAAATTAAAATCCCCGTTTATACGCTCGTGGACATATCAACATCAATTGCGGATATTACAAGGATCGTCATTAAATATTAAATTATCGAAACGAAAATTACTTTTACGTATTTGATTATAAAAAAAAAGAGAGAAAAAAAAAAGCACGACCTGTCTGTCTTGAGCTAACAAGAACAACCTCCATTAGCACGGGAGCTTAAAGTTCAACACAAAAATGATCATATGTTCACGGTCAAACATCATAGGGTGTTTAATTCTAGGTGAAAAAAAAAAAAAGCTTCGGGCTAAATCCAGATTTTTTTTATATTCCTTTCTTTTTTGTTTTTCAAATTTTTCGCCGAAAGTATAATGTTCAAGAGGAGCGAATCGGATAACGGTGTAAATAATTTTTGAAGGACAGAAAATGCTTTTTTAGAGATCTTTACAACTCGAAATCATCTTTTATAATCGGAGATTAATACGAATCGTGAATCTGCACAAATTACAACGAGCGAATCCTCGCTCGAAAAGGAGGGAATTTCCCCGATTGAAAAGAACTTTTTAAGGGTGTACTAGCTACTTTTAAAAACTGCAATTTCTGAAGTAGGCAACCATGTATTTAGGAGATATCCTTTTCCGTCGATAAACCGTAGGAAATATTATAAGATGATGAAATTTTACACTAAATTGCCATTTGACAATAAAGCAAAATATTTTTTTTTTTACGTTAGGGGTATTAAGGTTTGCAAAAATATGAATTTATGATGCCCTTTGGGCACGATTTGTCTGGACTGGTGGTTGACAATCGGTTTTCTGACGACCGGGTGAGAATCATTATACTATTGAAACCGTACCATGTTTTAAAATCCAAATTGAATTTTTTTTTCCAATATTTTCTTGGTCTTGAATTTTACGTGGCAGGTACTGTTTTCTTTTTCCTCGTACTCGTCCATTCTCTTTTTTTCCGAGGCTCTTTTACCTCTTTTTTTTTATTATTAGAGATGCCTGTTTCCTCGGGGTTTCCCCTCTTTTGTTTCTTCAGAGTTTTAATTTCAGGTTGCCTCCCCAGCTTTTTCTTCTTAACTTGCTTTTCATCTTTATTTATTTATTTATTTATTTATCTAATTTTTTTTTTTTTTTTTTTTTTTGCGGCTTTTAATTTTTTTGTAGCAAAGGCTTTAGCTGATTTCGCTTCAATTTCTTTTTTTTTGGCCGGTTGTTACGGCAACGCTCAAGCGTCATCTTTGGGGGGTCAAAAATGATTTTTTTTATTCATTAAAAGTCGTTCTGTCATATCCCCCCCCCCCCGTGAAATGTTCTTGGGGATAAAAAAAAAAATCGTTCGGTCATATTTCCCCCACGAAAATTTTTGGGGGGTGAGAAAAATATCTTACCTCAGAAGTCACTGGAAAAATGAGAATCTTTTTCTTCACTCTAATCGCGCATAGATATAACGCATTTTTTAAAAATTAATATTAAACATTTAAAAAATCTGAAATTCTTCGGAACTAAAATTTTGCAAACATTTTTTTTTTTTTTTTTTTTTTTCAACTTAGAGCAAATGGGCTGGTAAAATTGAACGTTTTTTAAAAAAAGTGAGTTAGATTGCATAATTAAAAAAATTTAAATTATTTTCATTTTGGCATGTTTAACCCACTGCTAGATATGTAAAATGCTAACATACTGCCACTGCCCACATGCTAACATACTGTTAGATATGTAAAACCCCTCCCTTCCCTAACCTGCTCACGTGTTTTATGGACGACCCCATAGGCAGATTTATTTTTATTTTAGTTTAAGATGCACTGCCGGATCCAGACATTTTTTTACGGAAAATTTAAAATGAGCCCAAAACTTGAAATTCTATCATGGGTAAAATTTTCCAATGAAACCACATTTTACATATTGTAAAATGGTTTTAGTTCAGGGGAGAGCGAGCGCCCCATCCCCCCTGGATCCGCCATTGCTAAGATGAAGGCTTATGTCCCAAATATTTTAATTTTTAAAATTCGACATTTTTCTTTTCTACAACCATCATCAATTCAATCTTAACGGTGAACATTATCAATCGCATATATTTATTTAATTTTAATATTGATTTAATTAATTTATTCGACCCTTTAACGACCAAATAAATAAAATCAAATGCATCTTTTTTTTTTTTTTTTTTTTTTTACATTATTTTTGAACTCATTGGATTTTTCATGTTTGTTTGGATAGCAAAAGCCTGGTTGAAATAGACAAAAAAAATTCCGACACTATTCATTTTTGGAATTGACCAATTAAGCGTAAAAAAAATGTCACTCATTTCTTTACTTATAAGGGTTAAATTCCTCGAAACATAAGAAAGATATGACGCTTACGGTTTCGAACGTTCAAACCTGTTTTTTAAAATCGTTACTTCATTTTTTTTTTAGTGGAACAAAGTCCTATGAAACAATTTGTATTTTAAAAAAGGAAGCCTAAAATCTGCCAAAAGGACTCTTCGGAAAAGCTCAATAGCTTCCTTGTTTATGATGTTTTTTAAAATTTCGAAAGATTTTCGGATTCTGCAATAAATGAGGAACAAAAATCAGGGTAGCAAAGTCTAAAATTTTGCTTTTTTCAACTTGAAAATTAAAGTTGAAAATGAACAAAAAAAAAGACATTTTAGAGCTTCGACTTTGCTCATTTTCCTGGGCCCCCAGAAATGCAAATAGACAAAACAACCCTGATTATTGAAGAAGAAGATCTCCTTTTGCCATTAACGCAAATTTCACCTCTCTAGGTGCATATGCGGCGAAGCTATTGAAGAAAATTCTCTTATGTAAAATTAACATTGTATTGAAATAGCTAGCATACCCTTAATGCGAGATTTTGGCTTGAAAAACTTGCATTACAAAAAGTGGGCGGTTTCAAATACATGCGGGTCGGTTACCTCATACTGAGTTTATTGCCACTGACTACCTTTATTTTCATTTTTTTTATTTTTTTATTGGAGCTAACCCTCTTTAGCACGGAAAGGATATCAATAATTTTTCGATTAAACATCACCTCATAAATAATTGATTGAGTCATAATTATTGGTTTTGGATTATGTTGATAGTACGTGCTTTATAGTTGAGTAAACAGTAGGTAATTTTTTAACATTACACAATGTTATTGTATTAACATATGACAATTTTAATATTACAATGTTACAGTAATAAAATATTTATTACAGTAACAATGTAATAAAGCAATTATTATAACATTGTAATAAAGTAGTTGGAAGCAAACACTAGTAATTAATCATGAAATTACAAGTTACCATAACAACCAGATTGCATAAAATTGCCAAGTAGCTATGTAGTAACTACATAGTATTGTAACTTATGATAACTTTATTACAATGTTACAGTAATATGTATAGTGTAACATATGGTAACTTGTAATTACATGATTAATTACTAGTGTTTGCTTTCAACTACTTTATTACAATGTATAATAATTGCTTTACACGGAGAAAACGCTCTTAGTAATTATTACTAATAATAATTATCTTATTAGTAATTATACATCTACCTGAAGCTGAGGGTAAATTTTATGTATATTATTAGTAATGTTTACCTTAATTAAGGTTATTTTTACCATACTTATAGTAAAAATTACTAATAATATGTATAAAATTTACCCTCAACTTCAGGTAGATGTATAATTACTAATAAGATAATTACTATTAGTAATAATTACTAACAACGTTTTATCAGTGTATTACAATACAATGTTATCGTAATAATTACTTTACTAATTTATTACATTGTTATGGTAATGATTACTTTATTGCAATGTTATCGCAATAATTACTTTATTACAATGTTATTGTAATAAATACTTTATTACAATGTTATTGTAATAAATATTTATTACTGTAACATTGGACAACTACATAGCTATGTAGTAACTACTACTAACTACTTGGTCATTTGACTTAATAAGCTCCATACCAGGGAAGGAGTTGTAGTAACTAGTAAGAGCAAGATAGTTAAATGGTAAAGAGCAAAATAGTAGTTGACTAGTAAGTAGTTATTACTTAGCTTCCTATCAGTGTATTAGCTGACTAGTAACCAGTTCGATCGACTTACTAATAGTAGTTACTAACTTAAATTACCACTCCTTAGCCAGTTAATATTAAATAAATCGTGCAGGTAGTTACTTTGTAACCAGAATTAGTTTTACGATAATTAGTTCATAGTCGAATATTTAGCCTAAGCTGCTACTACTAATAGTAAAAAAGCATTAGTACCCAAAACTAATGTTACAATAAATTACTACAACTCCCGTTTTGCACAACACGTATTAATTGTTAAATAATTACCAGGTCAAGAGTTATTAACCGCCCTCTTTTGATAATTCCGCCTCCCATTTATATTTCCCGTATGTGAAATCCTAACAACACAACGAAACTAAACTCATATCATTTACTATTTTTACCGAAGCACATACAATAAGATAAGACCGAAAAACCTTTCGAGGATTTCCCCCGCGCGACAAGAAAAAAAAAAAGCAGTATCCGCATTTGCATTATTATCAATTTAAATTAAACGTCAAGGAATTACTCTATTCTATTTCTTTTTCGCTTATCTCGGGTGGGTTTTTTCAATTAACAACAATTAAATTCAATTATCGTCCTTCTATAAAAAACAATTTGCATTTACATGCGACTCCTACAAAAAAAAAACATTTTCTTTCACGTGAATTACATATTAAAAATAATAATTTAAAAAATTTTCCCGGCACGTGGCAAAATAAAAAAATGAGACACGTTCTCTTTAATTTTTTTTTCCTGTAAAAATTTGAGGATTCCTGCGATTCATCCCATAGGAAACAAAAAATATCAAAAACCGAGAAAAAAAAAAAAAAAAAAAAAAGATTTATCGATGCCATTAAGTGAGGTCTTTAGAACGCACAACTATCACTCTAATGTGGCGGTAATATTTCATTTCTCTTCGGAAGAAAAAAAAAACTGAAATAAGAATTATACGAATTTTCGGCAATTTTTATCCCATTTCCGTTCAGAGACGGACTGGCGCCCCGAGCTTCCGGGATTTTCCCGGTGCGCCTTTTCGAAAAGCAAAAAAGGCGCCTAAGCTGTTACAAAAAAAAAAAAAAGATTTTTAAAAATAAGCAAAGAAGTAAAAATATTCCTAAAGGCCTAAGTCGGTTTTTTTAAATTCAAGAACTTTTATCATTTGAATCTCTGGCAATGAATGGTCGTTTTTAGGCAAACGCGAATCGGAATCGGTACGGTTGTTTTTACGGAATTTTTTCTAAATTTTAACGAGAAATGTTAAAAAATAGTAAACACACCACAAATATCAAAATTGTTTAAATTTTTACATTTAAGTTGATTTTTTCACAAATTTATCCTCGCTCGATATTAATTAACTAAAAAACTTAACTCTTCGAAAACCCCCCAAAATAATAGAAAATTAATTTCAGCTCAAAAGTCCACCGTTTTTTATGAAATAAAATGCCCCCTGTCGGTAACCTCGAATTCATTTTTTAATGGACATCCTAAAAACATTTATTATCAAGGAAGCGGGGGGCCTGCATGCAAGACAGCAGGGGCGCCCCCTGAAAATGTTTTAGCTCGCGCCCTTAAAAATTCCCAGTCCGTGCCTGTTTCCGTTAGGCAGGATATATCGGTAACAAATTATTTATTTAATATAAGAAAAAAAAAAAAATAGGAAGAAACTTACTTGGACTACGTCGTTAAGTATGTCTAAAAAGCAAGGATGTGGCGCCATTCTAATAAGGCTATAAACTACTTCGATGAATCCTTGAATGATAGCTATGTGCAATTGTCTGTAAGAAGAAAGAAAAGACATAAACCGTTAAAAAAATGATATTATCATTATTTGTATAAGATGAATTATGTATTCGACGAAAAAAGAAAGTTTAACGAACTGGTATGAGTTTGCAATTTTTTTTTTTTTTGTCCAGGCAACATTTTTCATGAGATTTTTAAATTTTAAAAATTTGACGGGAAAGTAGGAGAGGTTGGCCACCTTCGTACAAAGCAATTACATTCCAAAATACCGTTACGCAGGTAATTTTTCATATTCCCTGAGGGTAATTTTTATTGTAATATTTACCAATACTCTACAGATAGTTTTGGGATATCATACTTCTTGCAGGTAGCTCATACATTAGACAGGTAATTATTTTAAGATTACCTGCTCTTAGCTGGTAATAATATTATGACTACTGCATTACCTGCTATTAGCAGATGTAATAAATAATTATTATATTTGATTTTGTCGCTTTTAATACTCTTCAAAAAGTGATTTTTATTTTTTCGCTTTTAAGACGTTGTAAGCGGTTTTGGCCTTTTTTATAATCTGCAGGTAATTTTAGTTACTCTTGGCATTCCCTGCTGGTAATTGTACAAGAATTTACAAAATGGTTGGTTATTTTAATTTCTTACACGGTGTTTCACTTTCAATGCTTGGTGTAGGTAATTTTTTTCGATTTTAATACTCGCAGCAGGTAATGTTTCTCATTTTTATTATCTTGCAGGTATTATTTGACCTTTTTAATACTTGGCAGGTAATTATAAATGATAAATTATAATTGGTTTGTTAGTTTTCAAGCCTTCAGCAATACTTGCTCGTTCGAGTACTTTGCAGGTAATTTTTTTTTCATGTGATACACTTTGCAGGTAATCAATTTACACACTGCGTGTCAACTGCTAAGTATTAATATACGTACACAGTAAAAAATATTATGTAATTATGTTAAAATCGGTCTACACAAATTTTTTCTGTTGTTTTTTCCAAAAGGTAAACATAAACAAAAAACAACATAAAAATTATGTAGACCGATTTTAACATAATTATGTAAATTTTTACATAAAATTTTTTACTGTGTATTATTAATGTAAGTATAATACTGCTAAGTATCAAAGTCTGGCTATATCTGTAGTAAGCATTAGGGTAACAAAAATTATCTGCTAATAGCAGTAGAAGAGACAGATACTTCAGTTGTAGGTTCTGTCATTAGCAAACATTTCAAAAAAAATTGTTCGCTTTCAATACTCTTTGCAGGTAATTTTTATCACTTTTAATACTCATAGCAGGTAATTTGGGTCGCTTTTAATACTAACAGCAGGTAATTTTTGTTGCTTTTAATACTCATGGCAAATAACTGTCATTACTTTTAATACTCATGTCAGGAATTTTTGTCGCTTTTAATACTTATAGCAGGTAATTTTTGTAGGTTTAAGCATTTGAAGGTAATCCTAACATATGTTAACTTCCTGCAGCAATGTTCATATTTGGTAAATACGGGTCGCAAGTAATATTTTTAGATTTTAATATGCTTTGCAGGTAATCATTAGCTTTTCTTCAATTATTATTAAAGTAAAAAAAAAAAAGTTACTTATTTTCCGGTTAAGTTTTTTTTTTAATTCCTAAAAGTTCTTATCTTCGTAATCCTCATTGAAGATTAATTCCCGGTTATCAGTACTCATAATGCAACGAATTCTTTATTACATAACTCTTTGCAGGTAAACTGGTTCATAGAATTCGTCTTTACATTAACTTTTCAAATGAGTACGTCTGGGTGCTACCAATCCGTTATAAAACTCCATTACTCCTCCTGAAATAACTCGCGTGTTTCAAGCGACATATAACAAATTCTTCAAAATCATAATTTCGTAAATTCCAATGCGGTTTATGAAAACCGCAACTAATAACAACTTGTATCTTACAATGGTTTTTAATTTGCTATTTGTAACAGATGTCAATCATTTAATAGGCCAAACGGTTTTTCGTACAGGACGTACTCACATCAAATCCGCTGGATATTCCAGATTACTCGTTTCAAATTCATACATTTTTTTTTCTTTTTTTTTTCGAAATTCCCGATTTTTTTTTCTCTCTTCATTTCACGGGATGTTAATCATTATTAATATTTTTTCTGTGACCCTGAGTTACGTACTTTAAAGGTTTGATGACTTGCCTTTTTTTTCCCCGTCCCTGCATCCTATGGCATACGCCGGTGAAAGATGCAGGAACGAGAAGACAGGAGGGAGAGGAAAAAAATGATACCTAAAAGATTATCAAGGTTTTGTAATTAAACAGCATGTAATTGTACTGTACTCCCATGTTATGATGATAATCATGGTCTGGGTGTGTGTGTATGTGTAAAGCAAACTGTTTTTAGTTAATAATGTCTGGTTCAATAAATGGCGGGAAAACCCCAATTGTATATTTCAAAAGACATGCTAATCACTATTCTTATTTATTTATTTTTTTTTTCTTATGCTTGCTCGACGAGAGAAGTTGTTCTGCTTCGCAGGTTTTTTTATGTGTAGGAACAATGCGCTCACCAATATTTTTAAAAGAAAGTTTATTTTTAGGAATTTAATTCGAAGTTATGAATTTTGAGTAAAGGGGACGTTTTTTTCTAATGCAACGGTAAATTTTTGGAAATCGATGAGGGTAACGTCCGCGGCCTATATAAACGTCTAGTCTGATCGAATACAAACAATGGACACAGAGCATTTAATGTCATTTAATGATTTCTCAGAATGATTTACAATTCCAAAAAAAGAAGTGGAGGAATTTGTTTTTTCTTTACAAAAAAAAAAAGCCCTGTTATGCATTATGATTTCTGAGAACTTAAAAAAAAAAAAATTCTCCCAAAATAATGGAAGAAAGTTTATTGATCCTCAAGAGCTAACTATAGATATATTTGAAATAAAACTGAAAACTGCATACAACAATTTTTTAGGAGGAAATTATTTTTTCTTCACCAGAATAATTTTTTTAAAAAAATATTTTCGATATCATATTAATTCAATTTCTGTTGATTGAAGAAGAGGTAATTAATAAAAAATATTACATAATCGAATCAGAGAGAAAACATTTAAATTAAACCTTTGTACAGACCCCTAACTAGCAATGACCTTTGCAGTGCCTACTCACTACATTTTTTCCCACATACTATTTCCTTATGTTTTCTTTATATTCGTAGATTAAAAACAATATCAATAATAACTGTAAAACTTTTCTCAGCGTAATATCCATTCCAGAGAAAAAAAATTTTGCATATTCCGTACAGGCCTAAACCTCTATTTTCCACAGGCACTTTCTTAATAAAAAAAAAAAAATAAGCTTCGTGCCCAATTTTAAATCCAACCATTTTCAAAAATTAATTACTTTCTTCTTAGCCTAACATTAACAATAGAAAAAAAAATGCCATACTTTGACCTAAATTTTAACAATAAAAAAAACTAAGACAAATTGCCAACATATTTCTCCTACAATAATTAACCTCTAACCGAATAGCTTTTTATTGTTAGAAGATCTAGAAATAAACTTACGTATCGCCATCATCATCCTGCTGAAAATATAATTCCCAAGGCTGAGAAACAGGTTGTACAGAACATTCACTAGACTTTTGTTTATTATTTGTCACCTGTTCACTGATATTCGAATTGGACAATAATTCTGGACTAGTTAAACATTTGCTTTTCACATCACAACTTAAATCATTTAAATCTACAACCTTCTGCTGTAAACTTAATGCACTGAATTGCTCATTAAGGCCGACATCAACCCCACTGTCAAGCCTCATGTATGTTTCACTAGTTTTCTTTTCTTTCAAATTGAAATCACCACTTTGAGACACTGGCGTGGACAGATCATCAGATGATAAATTTTGATCGGAAACTAAATTAGCACCGGATAAGAAACCAGAATCTGTCCTTCCTGATTCGTAAAAACTTTGTCCGCTTTCTGTGTAGCTTTTAGAACACTTTGAAGTCATCCCTTGTGGGGACTTGGAGTAAGTCCTCTGATCTGAAAAACACTCCTCGTTAGATTTGCTCGGATACATGATTAAATTAGGTTAAATAAATAAATAATCCAATGTCAACTTTTTATAGAAGGAAAAAAAAAAAATTAAAACATGAACACGAATCGTTCTTAATTCGAAGATAGAAACATGATTTAAATTTTTAATATTAAAATATTCGAAAGCACGCGTTTCCTTTGAAATAATCGTCCGAGAGTAAAGAGAAAGTGTTTACAAAGAGAAATCCCGAACGACTAAAAGAGCAGGAAGCCATTCGACTGGGCCCCTTCCACCTTGTTGAATGCCACGGAATTACCCGAACTGTGTTGGCACAAATTCAAGAAAACAGTAACTTTCCGATTTCGAAAGGAAAAAATAACAATGAAAACAATAATCCCGAAATTCCTAATTATTTTCTGCAAAACCCTTGTTCCCGGAAGCTTCGCACGGCTATTTCGGTCGACGACTGTGGAAATTCACGCGAATAAAATCGATTAAACTGATATCGATATCTATCTCCATCACAAATCCCGTAACACACGAGGGAAAACCCACTTGACAAGAATAGTACTTTATTTAGTTACTTTGATAATTCAAATGTTGGCAGAGATCCACGCATGCGCCGTTCGTTCTTCCGAACTTACCACGCTGATTTTTATAATCTATACTCGATCGTTAGCATCTTGCTCTTCTTTTTATATGCAGCGATAAGTCATTATTGCATTTTTTGAAGGGAATATTTCCGGAAGGGAACGACCGAATGCTTTATAACTGTTTTGGAATTTTATTTTTTTTCAGACGCAATAGATATATCTTTTTTTTCTTTCAAGCTGAATTTAACTGATTCTGGAACTGTAGGGATGGACCACAACACAAGAAATTCTTGTGTTGTATTGAATATTGCGTTGAAAGCAGACGATTTTCAACATAAAAACAATACGCAAGTGTAAACAAGATTTTACTTGAAAAACGCAACACAAGACAACACAAGACTTCAAGAATCGTCCTAGAAAAAAGAGCAGCTTTTCTGAAGTTGTAAGAAAAAAAATTGCTTAGGACCGTACTTGAGAAAAAGTCTCACCTGGTTAAAATGTAGAAAAATGTCTCTTTTACTCAAAACAAATATAAATTTCGAATATTTATTAATTTTATAAACAAAAAAAGGAGACATTTTGCACAGCTATATTGATTAAATAAAATTTTTATAGAATCACGGAGGCTTTTTTCGTTTAAAAATCAAAAATTTTCTGCTAGTTTACAGTTTTCATCATTGTTTTAAAACACAAGACAAGCCAACATATTGTGTTGTTTTTAACAATTCAAGAAAAAAAAACACGATCAGATTGAGAAAGTTTCTTGTTTCTTGTGTTGTCTTGTGTTGCGTCCATCCCTAGGAACTTCCTCTGTCTGTGTCTCAAAATTTTTTAAAGGATTCAGAGATTCGATCTGAAAATAAAGCTTTCCCAGGTCAATACATATCCTGATTCTAATACAGCAGAAGACAAGAATATGAATTAGGGGAGGAAGAGAGAAAAAAAAATTGACAAACAAAAAAATGTTGAAGAAAAGGGGAAAAAAACTAAGAAAAGTAGGAAAGGAAAAGCACAAAAAGGAATGAGAAAAAGACAGGCACTCAATGTAATTTAATTTAATTTTGGCTCATCATATTCCAAAATGTCAGTAAAAATCTTCTGTATAAAATGAATGACATTTTTTTCAGTTTCACATTTTTGATTATATCGTGAATAAGAAAGAGACGAATTTATCCCAAGAAAGCAAAAACCAGAAATAGATTTTTTTGGAATCCTGAAAGTGCATTTAACTCTTCAATCAATCGATTTCGCTGTCAATAATATAATAATAACCATAAATGAAAAAGATTATTGACAGCCGCTGTGACAACTTCTACCATTTAAATAAAGGCGGGGAGATCAAAGGCCAACGCAAGAGTATAGATTATAAAAAATTGCATTCCCAACCAACCACGCTTTCTTTACTAGGAAAAAACCGTTTGTAACTTTCAACGGCAGCGAAAAGCGTTAAAACTAATATGTAAAAAGTGAAATCGTAATTAAAATTTTATTTTTAAAAAAAAGTTAATTAATTTTAAAATATGCAGCGTATTGGGGGCTTATACCTTTATTCCCGGAGAATAATCAAAAAGCAATTTTCAGACTAGAAATTGTTTCTATCTTCTCTTAATAATTAATTAATTAAAATTTAATTACAATCAATTAATTAATTAATTTGTTTAAAGGGATTGATTATCGAAAATATTAATTGTTTAAAACTGTTAGCCGTTTAAAAAAAAAATCCTAAGTGGAAAATTAAATCTTTTATTTTTTGGTTTAAAAAAATGTCTTTTGAAAAAAATTCTTTGGTTAAAAAAATGGATCCCATTTTGAATCCTTATTAAAAAAAAACTATTTAAAAACAAAATATTTACCATTGAATCCATTTAAATTATTTTCACAAATCATCAAAAACAATTTAGATGGCATTTCAAATCGTAAATTAAACTTCGGTATGATTCAAAACTGCGCTTATTAATTTTCAAATTCATATAACTTTTACTTTTGAAATTTAAAAAAAATTGATACATCTGAAGAAATAAATTTGAAAAAAAAAATTAATAATAAAAAAGAAAAAAAAAATATCACGACTTGTTTTTATAGAAAACAATGCATCTATCTCAACACTTGAACGCGACTATTATGGAACTTGACACAAGAAAATACTGCGATGAGTGACGTTGGTAAAGTCATGGTAATACTACTATTCCAGTCAGGGCCGTATTTCACAAGTCTGATCAAAAAACATAGCTTGTTGGAAAGGGAATAATCTTTTTCTTTTCTCTCTTTTTTAATTGCAGGTGTGCAATAAGGAAATAATCATGATATGATGACGGTTGAATTGTGCAAAAATTTGTCACATTCAGTCAGCAACAATGAGGATAATTGTGCAGGTCTTGCACCATCTTAAGGGAGGCCAAAAGATTTGGTTCCTATACTTATCTTATGAAAGCAAAAAATCCTTAGACTCCAAAAAACGTTGCAGAAACAAATAATTGATCCGACAATTTTCCCTACTCAAAGTTACGAAGTATAAGAAGCATAGCGTTAGGCAAATGTTTAGCTTACGGAGAATGAATTTTACTGTTTTTAAGTTAAAGAATAGTACATTACAATATCAGGTATTGAAGAGGCGTATTATAGGCCGAGATTGGGGTTACTGGCTTTAGGATCTCACATTTAAGTAAGTCATTGTCCGCTGAAGTCTGACCCCTTTTCTCGGGTGCAATTATTTGGACTTTGATAAATAAATAAAATTGGGAACTTCCGGTAATTGTTTTTGGTAAATTCTGTGACTAAAGAAAATAAGTAGAATAAATTTGCAATCTACGGAAAAAAGAAAGCACTGTCTTAAAATGAAGAAGTACTTTTTAAGGCGAGATGACGATGGGTAATCAGAAGGAGGAAATCAAAATAATTGAGTAATATTTCAATGCCTCAAATGAGACCGTATTGTTCTGATAGTAATTAGGACAATGCGGAAAAAAATTTGGAACTGAATTTTACGAAACTAGCGGAAAACACTAAGATGTCATTTTCGTTTTTTTTTTGGAATTTCCGACCCCTCGCCCCCTTTCCATGTTAAGTACGAAAAGCAAGCATCTTCTTAAGATTAAAGCCGGATTTTGGAAACCTCTTTCCCCCAAAAAAATTTTACGTGATATCGGAATAATCCCTATGAGAACAAAATTTGAGCTTTCATGGTTGCCGGCTATCTCCAAAAACTGAAACCAAGAGTTGCTAAAATGACGAATCCACACTCAGAAAAAGGAAATTTCTTGGACAAGTTTCGTCTTGCAACAAAACCGGAATGTTTCATCTCAAAACGAAAATGCTTCATGACAACGGACAGGTTGTTTGTTTCATGACAAGATATTTTTTAGGAAGGGCGATAAATTATCGATATATTGAAAGAAAAAATATCGATATCTCTTTCGATATTGAGGAATGGTATATATATCGATGTTTCGATAACTTTTATTTTCGATAATGAGACAATTTGGAGTTTTACAACTTCGGCGTTGCGATTTTAGCCAGTCACCCTGTAATTCGCAATTTTATAACTCTCTGCCAATTTGTCACCGTTTAAATTGACATAAGACTCAAAATATAAGTATTTGAGAATTACTCGCCGCCATCTTGAAATTCGAATTTAAGGAAATCTTGACGTCTTTTTATTTTTAATTTCAGTGTTTAATTGCTACAGGTGTATATTTTCTGAAAATGACTTTCCTTTTTCCGTTGCATAGTGAAAAACCTAGTGTGCTCAACTGCCCTACTAAAATTCGTTCGAACTTGCGCATGACGTCAGTGATCCGAATTTGAAAGAAATATCTTCTGCTTTGTCTTATTACTTACATTTCGAGTTATAAATGCAAGCGTATCGAAGAGTATAGTATGGTTTTTTTTCTTGATATGACTATAAGAATTGTTGAAAAGAATTTATCAAAGTTATGGTTAACATAGAATTTTTGCAGCAGAAGGCAAATCTTCAATTTCGGATCACTGACGTCACATCACGTGATACCAGCTGCGCGTGAGCACATTATTTTTTTCACTGTGTTTCCGTTGTGGAAATTTTAAAGTAAAAATTAAGTATTACATATTTATCCATAAACATATCGATGAAATTTTCGATAACGAAAACATATCGATTTAAATTTTCGATAACGATATGTCGATATATTGATTGAAATTTTCGATATATCGCCATGTTGATATATTGATCGAAATTTTTGATAACGATTTGTCGATATCTCGATTGAAATTTTCGATATGGCGATATCACCATATTGTGTTATCGATTGAAATTTTCGATATGTCGATATATCGATATATCGACATATCGTTATCGAAAATTTCAAATACGGATATATATCGAACTTATCGCCATAACTAATTTTATTGTTATATTGTCGCAAGACATTTTTGTTTTTCCATTACCCATTTTTTTTTCTGAGGGCAAATCGAGTTAGGAAAATAAATCAGCTTATAAGTGAAGTCTACTAAACGAGAGTCAAATCAAAAATCAATGTCGGAACATTATGGCGACTCCTCAGCAACAAAACAGCGGAAAAAAACGCTGAATCATGGAGCATTTTTTGATTATCAGCCCAGGTATTTAATTACCATTAATTACATTAATTACTCCTGGGAAAAAAATTAAGCCTTATTAAACATTTAAAAACTGACATCAAGAAGGATTTTAATATTAAAAAAAAAAAAAAAAAATGCGGAAGTAGAATTTTCTCTATTGTAACAAGGAGTTAATCGACTAATTTAAAATAAATAAAAAAAGATGGGTAATTAATTAATTAATTAATGAAAAATCTTTATAATCGTTTTTATGGTTCAGATCTGCGCCGTTTTCTTATATTCGGTTCATTAAAAAAAATATAAACGAATTAAAAATAATAAAAATCCATCGCATTCAAAAACTCACTCCTAAAAAAGCATGTCTTGTATTTTTATAAAAAAAGCGAAGCTTTCAAATTAAACCAGTAATTTTACGGAGATCCGAAGCTTATTGAAAAAAAAATGTCGGTTTGGGCTTTATAAACCAAGACGACCTTCTCCGTTTTCCTACACGCTTTTCCTCATGGTAATTAATGCGTTGTAATTATACCGTTCATTTTAGCACAATCATTCATGTTTTCTCATAGACCACGTGGGGAAAGCATATATCCATAAATCCAGGATACGCCACTTGGTTGAAATGTTTTTTCCGTGATTTATAACACGTGAGCATTAGGATCGTCTACCTCAACTTGTTAATCGTTAATATACTTGGGAATCCCTAAAATCCATCTTACAAAAAAAAAAAAAAAAAAAAAAAAAAAAATTTTTCTCGTGAAACTGTAATCTAGGACGAGCACTTAATTTTTTTTTTTTTTTTTCCACTTCGAAAAAAAAAAATCTTTATTAAAAAATTAAAAAACAAATAAATTCCTGACTTAATTGTAGGTTAATTAACATTTAAATGTTTTTTCTTCAGTTTTAATTTTTTTTTTCTAACGAACTTTTTCCTCCCGTGAATTTCCACCAACCGAAAAATGCAAATAATAACGGATGTAACCAAACGTTCCATACGTGTACTTTCCGTAATTGTTAAACAGTCAAGAATAAGGTCAAGCCATAATCCAGGTAAATCTTAATTCCTTGGAATTACCGACAGTAATTGCTCCATTCCCATTCACAACGTTCTACAAACTTTCGTGTAGTATTTTTATGTTTAAAAAAAAAAAAAGATGAATATTTTACCTATTTCATTCTTTTTTTTAAAGTGAAATTTCCCTGATTAATGGATATTTAAATCGGATCCTGATTGCAACTTCTTCTCCTCCATTTTTTCTTCTACGTCATTTTGATAAGAACAAAAAAAAAAGCGAAGTCGTGATTAAGCCCAGCCTCAGCTAAAAAAATCTTTTTGCGCAAAAAGAGAAGTGTATTAAATGCGTCACATGAATGACCATTCGGTCACTTCTATCGAAAATAAAATAATAAAAACGGATTTTACTCTTTTTACACGTCATGATTAAATACTATTTTTCTTTAGTCGGGAGAAGAGTTAATTCAGGGGCGTAATGAGGAACATTACCCGCTAGGGGCGCTGTATGTAGTGACAGCCTTCTATGAACGTTTTAAAGGGTTTCAATGAAGATTAGGAAGGTGATCTATAGAAAGAGACTGGCAAATTCAATCTGATTGGTTCGCTTTTTAGAAGCCATAATGGATCGCCATATTGGAAATTGAATGAAAACAATGAAAATTTGAAAATTTTTCAGTGTTACCAATATATGAAGTTTAAATGTTTTAACTCCGTTTTTTAGTTGATTTCCTTTTGTTTGAGAAAAGCCTTCTGGAAATTCCTAAATTCAGACCATTGATCTCTATTATTTACGCTAGATTCCCAACTGACGGGCAAAATGGCGAACCAAAATTTGACTCCAATGCACTACCTTCTTTATCATTTTTTGTAAACAATCGAATAACGATAATATTTGCTTTCCGTATTTTTGAGGAAAGATTGCAATTGCAATTTTTTCTAAAGTCGTGATATCTAGTTGCAAATTTCTGATCATTTATTTTTTCATCTTGTGTACACAAACATGTTTAAAATCATTTTGCTAATTAATGAAAACAGGATCTCGGAGGTAGTGCACTGGAGTCAAACTGGGTTCGCGATAGCTTTTTTTTATTTCATAAGTTAAATATAGGTGACAAAAATCAGTTGTAAATCTAGCGTATATAATAGAGATCAAGGATTCAGACGGCTTTACTTGGAAAATGGAGATTTTTTTTCTGCTCAAGCTGAAGTAATTATAAGCTGCCATATTGAATAATATGGTGTCAATTAAAGTCGCCAGTCTCTTTATATACAGGGTCTCTAGTCATCACCAGCAAGATTGACACCAGGAACAAACTGGAGCTTTCAAAGACGAAAATTAAATCTTTGGAATGGAATACAGATATTCTCTTCCTGAGTTCTTATCATTTTCTCGACTCCCTTCGGACATAGTTTTAAATGGAAAATAGATGCCAATATCCTATAAATAGGTCCTTGAAGTAAGCAGTACACATTAGGAAACTCAAATTATAAAAACAGTAACAGGATTTTGAGCTTTTTTTCAGCTTTCAGGAAAATCAAATTTCAGAATTTGAGCTTTTAAAACAAAAAATGTATTCGCGTTATCAACTTTAAACCATGCGGATTCACGTTTGATTTCTTTCCAATTTAGGAATTAAAAACCTATTTCAAATTAGCCCCAGCTTTTGGAATATAGGAATGTTCAAAATTTGAGCTCTTTCCTTTATCTTGAATAGATGCCAATATCCAGGATCCGTGAAGTCAGCAGTACACATTAGGAAGCTCAAATTATTAAAACAGTAACAGGATTTTGAGCTTTTTTTGAGCTTTCAGGAAAATCAAATTTCAGGATTTGAGCTTTAAAACAAAAAAATTATTTGCATTAGGCCTATCAACCTTGTACTCCTAACGTCTCGGGCAGTACAATGAAAAGCTCAAATTTTAAAATAGACGCCGTTCTATGCCCCTAAAATATGAGCTTTCAAAACATCATGTTCCTAAATTTGTAACTACAAAACAAAGTTGTGCGAAATTATATATACGACACGAAAATTGAGCACTTCAGGGTTCACACCTTCTATTTTTCAAACTTGTAACTGGAAACTGATTTTATGTTAACCTACTAAATTTGAGCTTTCATAAAACACAACTCTGAGAATCTGAGCTTTCTTTTGTGAAATTTGAAAAAAAAAATTACAATATCGTAAATATTCAGAAGAGCTGCCAGATTCACGTACTTCGTTTTCCAGTTTATAGGAATTTAAAACCTATTTCAAATTCTTCCCCAAAATTTGAGCTTTCTGAAGAAAGGAACGTTCAAAATTTGAGCTTTTCCCCTTTGCATAAAAAATAAAGAAAAAAAAGAAATTATTGAAGTACCCTTTCATTCGAAATCTTCAATAACTTTTTTTTATTTTTTATTAGAGGGAAAAAGCTCAAATTTTGAACGTTCCTATCTTCCGAAAGCTGGGGATAATTTGAAATAGGTTTTTAGTTCCTAATTTGAAAAAAAAATCTGACGTGAATCCGCATAGTATAAAGTTGATAAGGCAAATAAATTTTTTGTTTTAAATTTAAAAGTTCAAAATCTGAAATTTGGTTTTCCTGAAAGCTCAAAAAAAGTTTAAAATCCTATTATCGTTTTTATAATTTGAGCTTCCTATTGAACTGTTGACTTCACGATATTGGCATCTATTTACCGATAAAAACTAAGTCGGAAAAAAGACGAGAAAATTATAAAAACCTAGGAAGAAAATATCTGCATTCCTTTCCGAAGATTTCATTTTCGTCTTCGAAAGCTCCATCAGTTCGAACGCCAGGGGCGCTCTCGTCGTTTGGCACGCTGAATGGCAATAAAATAGGCTGCGGTGCCGATTACCGCAGGGCTGCAAACCGCGAGGAATTTTTGGGTTTGGTTCGGGTTCGGTTCCGATATTAATACAAAATGCGGTTCAAGTTCCGGTTCGGGTTTCAGTTGCAAATTTATAATTTTCGGTTCGGCTGGGTTCAGCTCCATTCGTTATGAAAATTTTGGTTCAAATTCCGGTTCGGGTTTCAGTAGCAACCTTATAATTTTCGGTTCGACTGGGTTCAGCTCCATTCCTAGTGAAAAATACGGTTCAAGTTCCGGTTCAGGTTCCGGGAAAAAGGTCGGAAAAACCCGGACTTTGGTTCAAGGTTCGGTTCGGCTTGCAAATTATAATTTTCTTTTCAGGGCTTCCTGCCCTGATGTGGAGCTCCTCGAGAACCCTGATAGGCGGAAGGGGTCTAGTTCAGAATCCCGAATAAGGTCTCCATTCTAAGCCTTTTTTATGTACTCAATTGATATTTTACTCAACTATTTGCACTATCTATTCACACAATAGTAAAGACAGTGTTGCCTATTGCAAATCTCCTGATATTAAATTTAAATTTATATTTTAACAGAAAGTCCAATTTGGATCAAATTTTTTTTCCGGTTCAGGGTTCAAGGTTTGGTTCGGGTAAACTTTTTTCCCGGTTCGTGGTTCAAGGTTCCGGTTCGGTTAAAATTTTTTTTCGGTTTCGGGTTCAAGGTTTGGTTCGGGTAAAACTTTTTCTCGGTTCGTGGTTTAAGGTTCCGATTCGGTTAAAATTTTTTTCCGGTTCAAGTTCCGGTTCAGGTTTCGGGAAAAAGGTCCGAAAAACCCGAATTTCGGTTCAGGGTTCGGTTCGGTTTGCAGCCCTGCGATTACGTCGTCCTCATAAGCTAAACGTTCCTCTTTTGTTTTGTCTCCCAGATGCTTAGCTTTCATTTTAGGCATTTTAGAGTTCATCCCCCCCCCTTCCAGCAGAAAAATGCGAAGACGTTTATGAAATATAAAAGTCAAAAATATTGCCACGACATTAAGAATAAGTAACATGCGTAAAGGGGAAATTTCCAGGAAAAATTTTCGTACGTACCTATCTATCTGCAAAACATGTGTAAACAACAACACGTTTTTCCTTTTCCTCCTAATTTTAGGCGATGTTGACACTTTAATAATCATAAAAAAATTAGTTTGACTTCACACAAAAATACCACGAGATGTTTACAGTAACACAACGACGGCAAATAAATTAAAGAGAGTTTAAAAAAAAATGGTAAAGAACTAAAAAAAGCCTGCAATCGGGAAATACTGACAGGAAATCCTACCTCTTTGTTTTTTCCCCGTACGGTTTTTTTTTTTTTTTTTTTACGTGTATTTACTTTCGATATGCACTTATAAAAAAAAGAAAGAAAAAAACAGATGAGAGGGCGTACACCCACATTTCTTTCTCGTTGGTGTAATGGCTTTCCCCATTTCGTATATTTTAGGCTAAGTGGTTCATTGGAGGTCAATTGTGTCGTTCGTTTTGTTCATTTGAGCAACCTCCACTTCAAAACCCTATGAATAGAGTGGTAATTGAGTTAAATTTTGAGCTTTGAAATCGACGCGTAAATCTGGTAGCGCATCCTCAAAAAAAAAAAAAAAAAAAAAAGATTTTTCGTAGAAACTCAACTTTGGAAAATGATATTTCTGGAAGCTCAAATTTGGCTGAACCTAATGGAGCTTATTTTTAGTACGAATTACAGCTTTTTTGCATTTAAGGCTCAAATTCAGAGGGTTTGTTTTCTTGGAATTTAGAAAAAAGCTTAAAATTATGGTGTCACTTTTTTGATAATTTTTCAATATTTTTTTTTTTTTTTTTTTTTTTAAATCCCCAAAATTTTGAACTTGGAAAATACTCGTCTATAAGTGAATTTTTGAGAAATACATTTTTCGGGATACTCACCGAAAAATAAATTACCGGGTAAAATGACTCGGGGAAAAAAAAAAAAAAAAAAAAAAAATCCAAAAATATTCACGGAAAAATTAATTTCCAGGGATATTTTCATCATTCCGAGATATAAAATATTTTCGAAAAATCATTCCTTGAAAAAATTATTCCTCGAGAAATATCAACTCCCGTGGATATTTTCATAAAATTAAATTCCAGGAGTATTCCTCGAGAAATAAAATTTCTCGAATATTCCTGGAAGAATAAATTTCCATGAATGTCACATGATAAATATACATTTCGGGAATATTCTCCGAAAAAGTAATTCCCTGGAATATCTCCTAAGAAATAATTCCAGAAAATTTTCCTCAAAACACACACTTTTGGGAATATTTTTGGAAAAATAAATTACGGACCGTATTACTCGGGGAAAAAAAATCTCTAAAATATTAACGGAAAAATTAATTCCCGTAGAAATTCTCAGAGACATTATTCCGGGAAATGGAATATTATTTAAAGAAATAACTCCAAAAAATATTCCTCCATAGATAAAATTTCAAAAACATGTAACACTCGAGAAATATTAACTACCGGGAATATTCTCGAAAAAATAAATTCCTAGGAGCATTCCTTCTAAAATATAACTTCCTAGGAATTTTGACCGAAAAATTGGTTCCCAGGAATATTCCGATCCTCCGGAAAATATTCTCCAGAAATAAAATTTCCAAGATCGAGGAATAAATTTCCAAGAATAAATATACAGATCAGGAATATTCTCCGAAAAATATTATCATTATAATTTAGGAAATATTCCAGGAGAAATAAGTATTACCATTACGGAATCTTGTCCGAAAAATTAATTGCCAGGAATATTCCCTAAGACAAAACTCAAAGCTTATTTTCCTCGAAAAATGACTTACAAGAGCCCCAAATTATGATTTACATTCCCCATTTTTCTTTTGCAGCAAACACCCTGCATAATGAGTTAAAAAATTAATGGAATAATTTGGCCAATAACAATCAAGTCGCAGAACGAAAAAAAAAATTGTATAAATAAAAAATAATGCTTAGCTTAACGTGAATATCTCTCCAAAGCAATCATAAAATTGCTTTGGAAAGATATTCAGGGTTAAGCATTAATCTCCATTATTTTTATTTAATTTTTTTTTTTTTTTTTTTTCGAGTTTATTCACACTAGCGGGCATTTCCATTTTTAAAAATGTCTTTCTCACCCTTTGTTCGAGCATGCCTTACGTGTTATTTCATCGTGATTCACACTTTCAAAAGTCAACGGACTTTCCTAGGTTTTAATCTTTTGTCTTTTTTTTTTTTTTTTCGCAGAACCGACTTTACCTAAAAATTTTTACGTTAGGGAAGTTAAAAAAAAAAAAAAAAAAAAGAGAAACAATTGCCAACCTCGCCCATTTTCTCTTTTTTTAAACCCAAAGTTAATAAAAAAAAGAATTCGGGGGAATACCGACGCGTAGTAGTAAAAGTCAGGAGACATTGTGAAAGGTCAATGTTACCCATAAGCTAAATACATTATCAATTAGCAGATGGCATGTTGGTAAAACCGAGTAGAGGACGGTTAACTCACTTTCTTCGATCCGCAATGGCAATGGGTTGCGCAACGGTTGTTTAATTATTCCATTTTAATTGAACTAAGTGGGATCTGTGGAAACTCCCTGCGGTTATATTGTCTTTTGGCAAAAATCGTTTCGGAAAAAAAAGGGGGAATTTAATTGAAGGTTGTAAACAAATGGTTAACAAAAGTTTCGATTTAAGAATAATCGGCGGTTTGAATTATCACCGGAGGCTGTCTACTTGAGGTAAATATTTCACAAGGAATAAAATTACCAAATGATGGATGGGGTCTGCAATAAGGAGTGGAAGTCGAGCTTATGAGCTTTGAGAACTGGGCATTGGGCAACCGCCCCCTTCTTTTACCTGACAAAAATGAAGGATCCTCCATTGCAAATTGGCTTAAACAAGGCTTGGAGTGCTTAAGCTAAACATTTTGGGCACATAAAAACATGTCGGTGAAAGACAAACAGGCGAATTCGAAAAAAAATCGAAACCGTATAGACGTTGATACGGCCGTGCGCAGCCATCGCTGTTTATAAATCTCAACGACCAATCAAAAAGCGTCCCGCGTACAAGTACCGCTTACGGTGGTAAAAAGGAAGAACTAATTTTGGTGTAGTTAAGCGGGACAAGATCTCTTATGTATAAGGGATAGGAGTTTCCAGACCTCTCTATACGACCGAGTCGAAAAGTAATCAAAGCAATAAATAAATAAAAAAAAAAAAAATAAATAAATAAATAAATAAATAAATTAATTAATTTTTAAAAAAAAGAAAAAAAATTGGTAGCAGAAGAAACAAGTCGACATTGCACTACCGCAAAAGGCTCCGAGCGACTTTTTTTTGTATAAATATGCACTTAAATATACCTGTTTACCTTATAGAAGCGTATATATTTCCATCACGCAATTAGTTCGCGGGAATATTGCTCTTATATAAGCTAAACATAATTTTGACGGTGGCGCTGCAGTCAAAGTCGCTCGGAGCCTGACCCAACCAAAATGTTCGTAAAGCAATTATTAGCCCAAAAATTGTTTAACCAGCATTTTGGTTGGGTCAAATAAATTATTTTTCAATGCATTTGCATGCAGTGGTGCAATTAACTGCACCCTCCAATAAATTCGCCAATGGAGACAGACCAGAAGTATGCTGCGTCTCCACTTGATAATAAACTTGATAATTAATTTTATCATGTAATAAAAATTACAGTATCGGAAGTACATTGATATAGTCAGTCAACGAGTTCGGACAGGACCTTTAGGGACAAACTATTCCGCTAAAAATGATGGCGCTGACTACCCTTAATGTATTAGTGGGCATAGGCTCCGAGCGACTTTGACTGCTGCACCACCGTTAAAATTATGTTTAGCTTATATAAAAGCAATATCCTTGCGAACTAATTGCGTTATGGAAATATATATGCTTCTATAAAGCAAACAGGTATACTTAGTATACCTGTAAGTATTAAGTGTATATTTGTACAAAAAAAAGTCGCACGGAGCCTAAAGGGAAATCAATGTTAAAAAATAAAAATGCTTCAATCGCTTATCTTTTTACATTTTTCGGTAGCTTATTGATGCCTTAATTGCATTCAGTTGAAATAAAAACTTCATATCATTCCTAAAAAATTAAAAAAAATAATTTTTGTCATTCCCCCACAAGAAGCCATGTTTAAGGACATGCAGCGCCACTGCGGAATAGTTTGCCCCTAAAGGTCCTCTGTACTATACCCGAAAAAAAAAAATGGCGTCACCGCGTCATTTGTTTTCAAGACGTGACGACATCTCTGCCCTATCTGTATTTAGTTACTGTAACTGGAACTAAATCTGGCTTTAAATTAGACGATATATACTATATAGTACTCATGAAGAAGTTGCCAGGCCTGTATATGACCAGTAAATAAGCAAATAGCGGCCATATTGATGGTCAAAATAACTTTTTTCCTGTCATTGGCCATATCTGTTACTTTCAACGCAAATTTTTTTTTTTTTTCTAGTGCAAAAATTTAATCCAAGACTTTCATATTTGATCAATAGCTCATTCCGGGGTTTCGCATGAATAATGAGATTTGCCAAGGAGACATAAGTAAACACGTGCAGATCAGTCTTTTTTCACTTAAACCGATTTCGTATTTTCCCCTTCGATCAGTGAAATCCAGAATGACATCATAACAATTTCATCGAATTATCATTTTCGTTATTCTTAGAAGTGTAAAAGGGAGCATCACGTATCGGTTTTTTTTTTCAACCGACATTATTTTTTGTTTTTAAAACTTGATCACATCGTTGAGACATTAAGATCAGTGAACCATTACGTAACAATTAGGAAAACCTAAGTGTATTGTTTTTTTTTTTTTTTTAAAAAGGCTAGAGATGGACATAGGGCAGAAACTTGCAAATTCTGATCCGTTTCCGTATTCACCCCTGAAAAAGACTGAGCTAAAAACGGGTGTTATACAAAAATGAAAAAAAAAAAAAAAAATTCCCAAAGTCGGTTTTTATGTACTTATTCGATTCGGAAAAAAACAAAAAAACATCCGCGTAATATTTGTAATATGACCATTATAAGTAACAAGAAATGTCAACTGGAACTGGGATTTTGCATTTGAATATGAAATGTGATACATGTATATCCGTTTCGGATGTGGAATTAATGAACGGTGTTTTCAAGGTTACGAATAATACATTTTTTCATTAATAAAGAGAAAAAGAGTAAAACCCATTCACAGAATATCAATGAGATGCCTAAGACAGCTGGATTTCCGTGGATTAACTACCGGTACACGGATGTGTCGGATTTTTTCAACCGTCGACATTATCCGGGACCCCAAATTTTCGAGAAAATTCTCAAAACTTTCTCTAGAAATTTTATTTCTTATAATTTTGGGCGTAATCGACCCGTGCTAACACGTTTAAATCCAAAAAGATTCCCAACCGATTTCTCATTAGGCAACCCGCATCACATGAGTGTAATGCAAAACATTTTTCTGTGGCAAAACTATCAGAGGAACATGTCGCCGATAATTAAATGACCAACTAACCGACATTAAAATGTCTCAGTCATTTTGAATTTCAATTTTTTTTTTAAATCCACTAATGTACCTCATAAAATTTCAAAATCAACCGTTTCTAAACTTTTTAAAACCTCTTTATATACGAGTTTTCCTACATTATTTTTAGCTTACGCAGAGGTCATTTGCTACACAAAGACCGGCCTTTTCTCTTTATTCATTTTCCCGAGGTAACATTTTTTTTTTCTTTCAATTAAATTGTAAACCATGCGAATAAATTACCTTAATAATTTTATACCCAGGAAACATATTTTTTTTTTAAGTTCAACACACGAAACCGTCTAAACAGGCTCAACACAATAATGTTTGGGAAAAACCAAATTGCAACTACTACCAGCTACTCAAAAGAACATTCCACAACGGGGAATCTCCATTCTTTTCGATCATTACATTTTTGGAATATTTCAACTGTATTGTTTTTTTCATTCCTATCAATAACCGCAAGGAATCCGTTAATAAGCGTATCTTTTGAACACGAAAAAAAAAAAATTAGTCAACTTTCTGCTTAAGAAAATTTTTTTTTTTTTTGCATAAAAATATGTCACGGTTAAAATTTTTTTTTTTTTATTTCTGAGAATCAAACCCTTCTCGTCCATATAAAGGAAGAAGCAGAGCGAAAACTAACGAATGAGCTTGATAATTTAAAAATAAAATGAAGTTATAATGGAAAACCCCGCGTCGCCATTAAGTCTGAATGAAAACGAATATTTAAATCGGACTTCATTCATCTATAATTAGAGGAGCTTTTTTTTATGTAATTTTTCTTTTATTTTAAAATTGTAAACTTTATCTGATCCAAAACCAAACCAAGGAAAATAAATTTTGAAATTATAATCTCTTACCATAAATACATATTTTTTTTAATTTTAAAAATTCAGATTTATTTTTCAATCTTTATGAATGGGAAATTGTTAATAAAAATCTTTTGAATCATCAAGTGTGAAAATGGTTTAACCTTTGACTTTTAAGAAAATTGTAACATTATTTTATAAAAACCTTCAATCCCTTATTTTTTCCTATGGGAAAAAAATTCCATAACACCAGCGAAACGTTTTTCCTATGAACTGATTTTTGTCATATCCATCATAAAAAAAAAAAAGAGAAAAATTCCCACCTTTAAACATCCTAAACGATATGTTGAAGAACACCTTGACGAATAAGGACTTCACATTGCGATCTAGGTAACAAATGAACTCCATTTTTCTTCAGCAACACCACTTCTCCTGAGTCCAATTCAAATTTTCCAAAGTCTGTCAAGCACTTAACTTCTATGTACAAAGATTTGGGGGGCTTCATGTCCTGAGTTAAATTCAAACCCTTATTTTCTCCTATAGTACTCATATAACTGGCAAGGGATTTGCTATATTTTGTAAACCACTCGTATTCACTAGCAGATAAATTCATTTTAATTTCTGCAGGTAAAATGCTTCCAAATTCCCATCTCATCTGGCGAATCCTTTCTAATCTGTTGTAAAGATAAGCTAAGAGGCATCTTTTATTCCTTTCTGAAGCTGCATGACGAAATGAAATTGTTGCAAGGTAACCATCTCTTATGCTGTTAATATCAGCTTGAGCAATCCTGTAAAAACAAATTAAATAATACATGTTCCTCCATGTTCTTGAATTAGTGAAAAATTAGCAACTTACACATCTACTCGGTTTTCATCATACAACGATTTGATTTCTTCTAAAACTTGTCGAACTCCTTCGTCCTGTAATAAAAGCATTTGAGGTTATGTTTATTAAAATAAATTCCTTTCATGTTAGTGAGACTTCATTGTAAAAACTTACGTTATAAGGAGGAAGATTATTGGGTGATCTGTGAAGTTCTTTAATTAATTCGAAAGCTTTTTCGCCAAACATGATTTAAAAAAAATGAAAATAAATTTATTTTATATATGAAAAAAAAAAAAAACATCAACATTACATTCCCGCGCTAAGCAACATCGACAGCGCTACGTTGCGGTTAAAAATTGAATCACCCATTAAATAGTTCCAATTTACGGCGTCTACAGCGCTAGCAGCAATTTTCAGAAACTTTTTTTTTTTACTGGAATAATTGGCTGTCCTGATTCCTGAAAAATATGGCCACTGTTTGCTTATTTTAAATATTAAAGTCGGCACGTATATTACGTCTTCTATTAAATATAGTTAATTAAAAATAATGAGTTATCTTAAAAAATTAGCAGGGCGTTTTCTCCTTAATCGCTTAGGTTCTAATGGAAGGCGTCTTAGTTCAACAACGCTAGAGGAACTTACAGAACGTAAGAAGTGTTTGTTTCCATATATTTTTAAAAAAACTTAAATTTTTTTCTTTTCCTTAAAAACAGAAAAAGAAAATGATTTGCCTCTTAACATTCAAGAAACAACAAGTGAACCGATTTTATATAGAGATTTGAATTTCCTTCCAAAGTACACAAAACCGAGAGAAGTATGGATCGAAAATTTTGACAGTGTAAAAGAAGAGAAAAGGGGATTGATACAATTACATCCTGAAATATTTGGAACAATGCCTAGGTTGGATTTAATACACGCAAATATGAGATGGCAAAGTTTGTACCGAAAAGTGGTAAGTGTCTTTTGCAGTTTTGCCCAAAGTTTGTTCAAAAAGACAGTAACTGTGACAGAATTATTTTTCATTTAATCCTCATCTCAACTGAAATTCAGATTCTTTGTGAGAAAAAAAAAGTTATTTAAGAGGATTGTAATCTTCTCTTTGAGCTCTGTTTGCCAATGATTTTTCATAATAAAATTGTTGAAAAGTACTTTCTTTCACCTAATATTGATTTCTGTTCTTATTAGACATATCATCAAGCTCCATCTCGTGCAGAAGTGAAAGGGACTAATCATAGACCTTGGCCACAAAAAGGACAAGGACGAGCCAGACATGCAGATAGGAAAGCTCCACAATTTAAAAATGGTAAGAGGATTCATGTTCTTTGAATCTAGCAAAATATTTAATGATTTTTTTTTTTTTTTTGTTCTAGGTGGTTCAGCTCATGGTCCCAGAAATCCAACTTCATATTTTTATACCATACCTTACCACGTTAGACTCCATGGCCTCACATCCACCTTGTCTGCAAAATTTGCTCAGGATGATGTAAAAGTGATAGATAAAATAAATCTTCCAACTGATGAACAGCAATTTATTTTGGATCTAATGAAAGAACGACATTGGGGGTTGAGCATTCTTCTTGTGGATGTGTATGTACATTTTTTTAAAAATGGAAGCTCTTGCACAGAGTATGGCGGTATTTAATCATTAAACTTTTTCTTTTCAGCCCAGATTTCATGTCTAGGAATTTAACAATAGCAACAGAAAATTTACCTTTCGTTAATTACATGCCTGTGTATGGGCTGAATGTTTTCAGTATGATAAAGCATGAAACGCTAGTGTTGACTGTTGATGCAGTTAACGAAATTGAAAATAAATTGTTGAAGTTGATTCACACAAATGATTCCTATGAAGCAAGTCAGCGACATTCATATTTTAAAAAATTGTAGATTATAAGTTCTGTAATTTGTTAATAAAATTGGTTAAAAAAAGAAAAAAAAAAAAAAAGATTATGAATGGGTCTTACAAGAATATAATGTAGTATGCCAATAAGAAATTTTTTTAAAGATGTAATGTCCCTCAGAAATATTTTATTATATTCATGTATGACTCTTATTCATTTTTAAGTTCTAGTGCTCTAATCCGGATCGAAAAAATTAAAAATTGTACACCTGGCAACGGTAAAGCTAAAGCTAATAACACACATCGAATGGTCAAACGGTTTTTAACCACCGATCTCAATGAAATCCAGTTTGATTTTAATAAGGCAGAGAAAGGATGATTATAATAATGAATCATTGCTTTTTGATTAAAACTAAATTAATCATCCACAGCTGATGTATGGTATTGAAACCCCAAGCAAATCAGAAGTACATGGACAAAAAAAAGTTAAATTTTGACCGCTATTTAGTAAGGTTTTCCTGTAATTTGGATTGCATATACGGAATTTTTACAGGCGTCTATTTTTAATTTTAACTCAATTCAGACTTTGAACTTTTCTTAAAGTGCAGAATGCTGGGGAGGGGTTCGTAAAGGGTCTATCTTATATTTTGAAATGTGGCTTATAATATAGGCCTGGTAAACCAAAACATTTGAAAATACTTTGATGTCATGAAATACAGTACCATATGAAGTACAGAATACCAACAGGTTCTGAATCTATTTCGAACTTGGGATGAATTTATGGTAAAATTATTTTCGAATTAAATAACCCTGCTTCTAGCCAAACTTTTCAAAAAAAAAAAAAAAAAAAAAAAATTAACAGGATTCAGCTAAATTTTGACGCCCAGAAACGATTAAATGAATAATTGCGACGGATTATCTTGCCCTGAGCAGTCCTCGAGTAAGTAATGCTGGTTGCATATTTCATGAAAATGAACTTACCATTTTAATTCTTTCTGCCAAATAAAATACAGATCAAGGCAAGTTCAAACGTAGTACTTCCTCCAAGAACAGTTTTCGCTATTTTAATACAATGAGGAATACATTTGTTAAGTTGCGGGTTTCCCAAAAATTATTCCTCCTGGCTAGGGCACTCTATATCTTACATTAAATATTTCATCGCATTTACTATACTCTTCTCCCTAGGGTAACAATTATAAAAAAAACATTCTTCTTATTCATCAAAAATGTATTTTGCTTGTTCTAAAACCGGCCAATGACAAAAAAAAAAATGCCCCACCCACCCACTCAAAAAAAAAAAAAAAAAAAAAAAAAGCAAGCTTAAACTCCGTTTTAAATTATTCATAAAAATACTAATTTTACGCTAAATCCAATGGATCCTCCTCTCTCTCTCTCTCAAACACATCATATAGGGCAATTGTCCTTAACCCGATATATTCTTAAGTAATAAATAAATGACCTCAGCGACAGCCAATAATGGCTGACAATTTTCTAAAATTTTAATTGTGACTGGTAACCTCCAAGGACACACAGAGACTTAGGGAAAATAATTTTTCGTACAAATCCCCAACGAACGTATGCCGCTTCTCTATTATGGCTCAAAATTAATTTTCTAAAATTAATTTTCAAAATTTCTGGAAGTACCGTGCTTTATTATATGGATTTCTGAACCAAGCTTTAAAAATGAAGTTGGCCAATTTTGCTACATTGCGTTTTTTATTCGTAATCCATGTTTGAATAATTAAAGCACAGTACTTCCGGAAATTTTGAAAATTAGTTTTGAGACATAGTGAAAAAGCAGCAGTAAAGCTCATAAAAATTGGAATTACCTTACCCGCTAGAAACCGAAATGCATAAATATTATACAAAAAATTGAACACACATTAAAAATGCATAAACTATGAAAAAAGAGCTTCACTTTTTTACCGGGAAAATTTTTTTCAACGTACAATATAATTATGCATAAAATTAAAATTTAGTAAAAATCAAGCATTTCCAAACTTTTATATAAATGATAAAAAAACAATACATTTTTTATCGTATAAAATTTATGCATTCACTTTGCTAAAATTTTATTATAAGCTTTTCTCATTAGTTTTTCGTACGGGTAAGAGGAATATATATTATTTCTGGAAAATATAAGGCATGTAGGGAATATTTTAATTCCACAACATATTATACCCAAACCGCCATGTTCCTACCACTCTTATGGACAAAGCACAAAAAAATTAAGCTTCAAAGAATTCAAAATTCTTCATTTATGTAGGCCTATTTATTTTTCTTTTTTACGAAATAAACTCAAGTCAAAATAATCAGAAATAATTAAAAAATATATTTAACCCTTCTGTGAATTCCCATAAGGGAACGTTCAAGTATTACGTAAGATTTTTAGGGGGGGGGGGGGAGGGGGTCCAAAGACCCGGAAAAAAGTCTTACGTAATACTTGAATTTTCCCTAAGAGACAACGTATTTGTGGTAAGGAAGATGACAATCATGCATAGCAAACTATGGAATTAAAATTGGTCCCTCTCCACATTAAACACACCATCTGATACGTTAAAATAATCGTGTAATATTTTATTGACTTTTTAACGACCAACTTAATCAGTAAATAAAATTGCCATGGCAATTTCAAGAAAACGTAAAAATGAATGATGTACCAGTTGCTACCTGCAGTCCACATTTTTTTTTTTTTTTTTTTGAAATGTAAGGCATAGTTGCGCCTAGGTCCTTGACCTGCGATCCTACTCCAGCGCCATCCTCCGTACGAATACTTTTTCTCTAACATTTTCTTTTAACAATTTGGAGCCCCAATGGTCAATTTTCGTCTTCCCTTTATTCCTCCATTCTTTTTATGTATCTGCGGGTTTCTCTACTCCGGGGCCGACCCGATCTAATATTTTAAGACTTGGATGCTAATAGGGAATTTCGGTAAGTAATTTTCGTCAAAATTCAACAAATAAAAATTGGTAAAAGGAAATATAATTTTATACCAAAACGAATGTTTCAGCAAAATAGCTAGCCCAACAATTATGAAGGAGGCCTCAACATTTTTTAAAAGGACTTTATAGAAACCCTTATAAAATAGAAAGTAGGGCAACTAATTAACATAAAAATCTTACAGTTAGCCCCCTCAGGCTCCAGACTCAGAAATTGTATTAGAAAAAAAAAAAAATACATTAAAAAAGGTTCTCTAAAACTTTGCGGAGGGCCAATCAAATACCGCATTAAGCAGGTACGTAATAACTTACGAGGGGTACTCAAAAAGTAATGCCCAAAGGTGAATAACTTTTGCTGGCACGATAGTAAAATTTTTTCAACTGAACTATCTTAATTTACATTTAATCTAGTTTTAGAAAATATGTGTTCTTTTATGGAAAAAAAATCACGGAGATATGGGATTTTAAAGTGGCGTAGAAAATTTTTCTTTCGCCTCATCTGACATGCTGGTTCTGCAAATAAAATCGTTTCATGGAATTTCAGTCAAAAATTATTAGAACCTTTGTCAAATTTATGAAACCATAGGCCAATTTAAAGTTTTGGTATAAGAAAGCTTCAAAGCTCAAAAATACTGAGTTATTGGAAATATTAAAGGCTTCAACCAATAAAGCTAAAAGTTAAAGCTTTGTTATTAATCAATGTGGCTATTTTGAAATCTCAAGTTTGTAAAATTTCGAATTTTGAGAAGAAAAAAGCGTTGCAGATGCTTTGCGGCAACTGAATTTTAACGTACTGATCCTTAAAGCAAAACTTTTGTCAAATTTCCTGACAAACCTGACTTTGCCCAGAGAGCCTCGGCTTGGCAACCCCTCTGCCTCCAGTTCAGAAAAGTGCCACTTGCTGTCTTTGGTATAAAAAATACTATTTATACACCACTTTGAACTCTCATGACTCGGTGGAAAAAAAAAAAGATATATTTTCTAAAACTAGACTAAGCGTAGATTAAGATGGTACTGTATAATTGAAAAAACTTTACTGTCGTGCCAGCAAAAGTTATTCACCATTGGACATTACTTTCTGGTTACCCCTCGTATATACGATATTTTTTACGCTTCCTTTCCTCCCTGTCCCTTCTTGGAATTTTTGGAGCTCTCCACAGCAGGTAGAAGACCTTTGCAATTATGCTCTTTCTTAAATTGGACCGCGGGGTGCAACTGATACCTGCCTGAAATAAATATCAAAGTCGCCAGTCATCTTGAAATAGTTATCTTTTGCGCGTTCCTTATTTCAAGGTTCATCTTCTCTGCCTGTGTTTTTTGTCACCTGCAAAAATAAAATCTTATTTATTTTTTTCCGAAAAAGAATATGAGCTCACGTCTGTAAGTTTTTAAATACTCACTTCCTGTGGAGAACGTTGAACTTCTCAAATTCTCACCCACTTCTCGAATTGGCACCCCGTTGAGTGAATAGGCTATCCATTTTCGATTTTCCGCCGAAAGGACGACTTCAAGACTAAAACTCGAATCATTCTGAAAATAATAAAGAAAAAAAAAAAAAACGATTTAAAATTTTTAAATTAAAAAAAAAAAAAAATCAGAAAAAAAAAAGTTGCAAAGCTTGGGGAAAAAAAGGCAATTAAAACGTCTTGGGGAAAACGTCAGCCCTTTGTAAAGGGTTAGACAACTATCTTGTCACAATCTCAAAAAAAATGAATTTTTTTTTCTAGCTGAGCATGCAGCAGATCATAAGTTCAACCGTGGAGCAATTAAACCATTTTATTGCCAGTGAAATGGTATGCGCGTTGCTTCGAACATTTATAATAAGGCATTCACTTTTGGCTGTTCCGGAATCTACTAGGAAGAGGAAAAATAGTAGTAAAACTATGGACGCCTGTAATCAGTAAATGGCTAAAAATGAAAACCGGGATATGTTGCTATAGTCTGTCTCACATATACTTGCAATATCAATCATTCGTTCAAAAAAAAGTTCGAAAATTAGAACATTTTCAAAAATTCACAATTTTCATCATGTCGATGAAGCTATTTTGAAGCACATCCATGATTTTGTGCCAAAAGAAGTGGTGGAAGCGTTTTTCCATTCTAATGGTAGTGTTTAAGAAGTAACACAATATCGTGAGTTGATGGATAAACGGTCAACTGCCTTGAACGAACTCTCGATTATCAACGAAGATATCGTAGAAAAAATTATTAAGTATGTTCCGCAGAAGGTGGTAGCTTCTTTAACGGAACCAAATTTAAAGAACAAATTCACGGCTCTGTGTAATAGAAGAAGAGCATTAATGAAAAAGAAAAGCCAATTCAGTTTCCTGACGTCGACACCAAAGAAACAGAACGTGGAAAAATTGGACGACACTCTGGATGATTTATCTCCGGATTTGTTAAAATCGTTTGACTAAATATGTTGGAGCTATATCGACTAAGAACTTATGGCGCGATACGATGAGCTCACAATCAACATGCGACAAGTTGGTGACAGCGCCTTCGTTCAAGCTCTAAACAGGGTAAGGCTTGGGTATCTCACAACCGATGATGTGAAAATGTTCCAGGAAAGACTGCTTCCCTTATCGAGCTACCTTTTACTGCTTGAAGGAAAGGCGAGATCATTGAGTGGTTGCAGTACAAAAATATCGAAATCCCTGATGATGCTAGAAAGGTAGAGCTACTGGATCTGGTACCCTCAGTAAAACACCAATACGAGAAATATGTTACCGATGAAATGGTGAGTGCTACAGGGAGAAAAATTTTAAGACTTCCTCCGTATCATTGTGAGCTAAAACCAATCGAGTTGATTTGGAGTCAAATTAAAGACTTTGCAGCTGTTAACAATACTACATTTAAATTGAAATATGTTAAGGATTTACTTGCGGATGGGATTTCATTAGTTACTCCTGAGAACTGGCAAAAAGCTGTGAAACATGTAACTCATAAAGTTGAGACCGATATGTGGAAAATGGATAAAATAATTGACGATATCCAAGAAAAAATTATCATTCACCTAGGAAGCGACTCCGATTCTTCCGAAAATTCGAGTTTCAGCGACTGTGTATGTGGCAGAAAACAATGATAGTGATATGGAAGGTTTTACACCTTCATTAAAAAAATTAATAAATAAATAAATAAATAAAACAATACAGACTTTAAAAATAAATAAATAAATGAACTTTAAATAAATTCAAATAATAATAATACTGTAATAACAATTATAAAATGATTAAGAAAAAGAACATTAGGGTGTCTCTTAAACAGCCGATGACGGAATTCTAATGGTGCCGCCCCCTAAAATATTCCCAAATAATTCAAAAATAACGTGTGCAAAGTTTGGGGCCTCCACCTAAACGCGAAGTGGTGCCTGTAGCAACATCATTTTTCCCATTTAAAATACATGGGAAATTTTCTTATTTTAGCCTTCTTCCTATTTAGCCAGAATAGAACCTGGCCCCAGAGTCTCTGTCCAGAATTACCTTTCCACCCGGTCACTCAAAAAAATTGTTTTTAAAAGAAACTTAACCCCTTCAATTATTGAAGCTTCACAAACCCAAAAAATATAGTTTTTTTAAAAGTCTGGGCTCTAAATATTTAAACTCGCTTTCGATCCCGTTGGTTGCGAAAACTTATAATTTTTTTTTTTTTAAGTCTCGTTTAATTAATACTCCCTCTGTCCGGAAATAATGTGTGTGTTTCTATCTTTTAATTCCCATTTCGTATGCTTTTGATTTTTGGCGGAACTGATTGTACCAGTTAACTCACCCTTACAAACACTTTTCCACACCTCCCCCCTGGGTCCCCTCTTTAAAAAAAAAACATAGTGAAAAATGAAAAAAAAACTGAAAATTTGAACTAAATTTCGCTTTGCTTTAATGCTAAGGGTGAAAATTAGTCGCCCCCGGAAATACAAAGTCGTCCACTGGTACGATACTGTGTTCTCAAAATTAATTTTAATTTTCATTTATTCTTCAATTTTCAGTGATGGAATTGTAAATATGAGTTCCAAAGGAAAATATCGAGTCACCGTCGAATGGCACAATTTTGATCACGTCAGGAATGGCTATTTTTTCGTAGATCTACCCCCGGGATTTGGGCGAAGGTCCATCACATTAGAAGGGCATGAAATAAAATTGACAGTCTTGCGAATGTTTGATGAAGAATTTTTCCCGGACAATCGCTTGGATACCTATGGAGATTTTATGAAAGGGAAATTAAAGACGCGGAGCACGAAGACTATCCTTACGGTGTACCATATGCTGAATTGTTAATACAGAGAGGTTACGAGGAAGTACCGATATTTTATTAATATGACAAGATCAGGTAAATTTTTTTATAATATTTTTCATTGAATTTAATTTTGTTATAGTATGTTTTGTTTTTGTTGGAAAAAGAATGATAATTTTGAAAAAAAAGAAATCTTAAGAGATAAAAAAAAAATTAGCCATCATTTACGAAAGAGAAATGGCCGAGGGAAAGAAAGAAAAAGTTGAAAGGGAAGAAACCGATGAAAAAGAGGAAGAAGAGTGGGAGGAAATAAACATGCGACAACTCCGTTTGAAACCCAAATCGTCAAATGAAAAGGAAACCAAAAACGTCCACACAGATGGAACAGTGAAAAACTTAGAACTTAATGAGAAAAAGGATGTGACATGGGACAAAGATGATCGAAAAGAAATGGTCAGCGAAACTATCATTGAAGAAAGTTCATTATATTTTTACTATAACTATCATTATCCCATTATATTTTTACTTTATCGACCGCTGCTCGAAAACGACTCAAGGAATTGACACCAAACCAGTCTCACAGATTTTTGAGCCACGAAGTTTTCCTACGACCCTGACCGCGCTTACCCTCGATCTTACCCTCCAATGGAGGGTAAGATCGAGGGTAAGCGCGAGGGTAAGGTATTTTTTAATAAAAAAAAAATCTTGTGATGGAGGCCCTCCATCACAAGATTTTTTTTTTTAGATAAGTATATTTTAATCTTTTTTCCCCGATTTATCTTTAGCAAGAATAGATACTTTGTGTTTTTTTGGTTGTTAGGTTCTGGAAATTTTCATTCGGTCTAAAGCCACGTTTGCGTATTTTTTTATCAAACAATCATGCCGGTTCCGACGCTTAAAGCTTTGGACTTACGAAAACTAGCCTGTAATTCAAATTTTGTTGTAAATTTAATTTTCCTTGCTGCAGGAATCGTGATAGACTTAAATGATGAACAGCAAATCCGGCAAGTGTACCGGGAAAACGAGCTGGAACTTGAACTTTATTTGGAACATGTAGTGGAGTTACCCGGTACACTTGCCGGGGAAATTATCTGGTATGTGTTCACTGTCAACATGAACAGGTAAGAAGAATTATTTTATTTAATATATGTAGTGATTTCAGTAATTAATTAAACATTTTTTTTGCAGAAAAGCCAGACATTTGGAGATAGAAGGGATGCGGATATGGACTTAGAAGAATCTTTATTTATTTATTTATTTATTTATGTTTGTTATACATTTCTGTTTATTATACAATTATTTACAATTCGGACTTAATTATTTCCCTTCTTTCATCTATGATGTTTATTTCTTTCTTTTTCCCTTTCTGCGGTTTTTTCTTTAACTCTTTTTACAGGAAGTAAACTACATTACAACATTATTGGTTCTTAGAACATCTTATGAAAGAAGGTAAGAAACTTTTTTTTTTTCTTTACGAGTGACCCAGCAACAGTGCATTAACTTCAAAACTAAGGGATGAGGTCGAAATGCAAGAAGTCCAACTGGAGTAATTTGTTTCCAATCGCATGTTGCACTTCTTTACAAAATCACTGTTGTCATCCCTTGTCAAAAACGTAATGATTGGTATTGCAAGCTATATGCGAGACAGACTAGAAAACTAGGAATGCCTGTAATCAAAAAATGGCTAAAAATGAAAACACGGATATGTTGCTAGTAGAAGTCCACTGGAAACACAATTATGGAGGTAGTAGTTACACCACTATAGGCTCAACTACAGGAGGGGGAAAAAAAAACATTGGTTGATGTGCCATCATCAGTAACCTAGGTCACTGATGATGTGCCGAAATGCACATCTGATGTTTGAGTAATAAAAATTAAAATATATTATGATTCTCTAGGAAAATAAAAGGCTACATTTATTCTCTTAAAATCGTCAATAAAGGAGGAATAAAGGAGCTATAACCGAGGAAAAAAATGCACAAAATGGTCGATTTTTATATGTACGATACCAGGGAGGCAGACTTAACCACTCTGTGCCTACATGAAGTGATGATTAAATGCATCACATCAACATCATCATCTGCGATGCCATGCAAAAAGATTTTAACATGTCCTCTTCATTTAAAAATTCCAATATGGTAAGGAAAGATCCGGCATACCGGTACCCAAAATCAAATTTGGAAATGGGGAGGAAGGTGGAATACGACATATTCGACGGTATTAGGCCAGAGTGGGTCATCTCCGAGCCCCGGGCATCTATTGAGTTTAGGAAGCGGCTTAAAAACCCGAAAACTGAGTTGCCTGTAATGACAAAAGATGATCATGGTAAATTCAGCTTAATCGCGATAAAAGTTGCCTCAACATCCATGGCTTGCGATTATGCTTCTCAATACGCCCAAAAAAAATTAATATGCCTCGTTCGCAATACAAGCGATGTTGTCTAGCGATAAGACTCGTGAGTGCTTGTCGCAAAGCAAATATGCTAGGCTCGACGACATTATGCATTGCGACAAGCACTCACGAGTCTTGTCACAAAATATTTTTACTGCTTAGACCCTATGTTATGCAAAAATGCTTTGTCGCAAAGCATTTTTGCTTAGACTTAAAGCAGCATTTTTTTTTTGGGTGTATAGTAAAATTCCCCATACGATTTTTCACAAATTAATAAATTTAATATTCTGCCCTGAAAAGAGGAATCGACCAATCGCAAATGTCTGGGTTGGCCATGTTTGTTTATAAGCTAAACATAAGCAAACATGGCCATCCCAGAGATGTGCGATAGGTCGACTACCCTTTTCAGAGCAGTATTATAAACTTATAATTATTTATTATAAATGTATAATTAATTCAACAATACTTGCAAAGGAAAAAAATTTAAAAATTTTCGCTATGAATCACTCATATAAGAATAGTCCACTGTATAAAAAGGTTTTTTTCCTCGATATACCTATTACAATGAAATAATTAAACTCTTATAAAACTTTTAAATGGGCAATGCATTGCAGATATTTTACTAGCTGTTTCTCTTCAAAAATTCACTATGGAATGTTGTACCAACATGTTGGTCCAACATTCCATAGTGAATTTGCACCCTTTGAGTCGATTCCTTGGGACCGGACGAGTATTTTTTAAACTACGAGTTGTCCTCTAAAGCCTCCCAACTCCCCTTAATCATTTTGTTTCCAAAAATAGTTTAACGGAACCGATACGAATTTTAAGATGTATCAGTTGTGGGGACTTATATCACGAAGCTTGTGCTCATGCCTCCGCCAGCGCAACCCAATTTCGATGTGCTCTTTGCACAATAACGGAAGGGGGGGAAGAACTTACGGAAGGAAACGGACCGACGGATATTTAAAGAAAACCTAGGTAGGAAAGAATTTTTAAAAAAGGTGTTTTAATAAAAGTTTCAAAATTAACTTAACCTAGCCAAATCTAGCTAATCTGTAATGTCTCTTATTCATAGAGGAAATTCTAGTCCTTCATGTTATAGGTAAAAACAAGGCTCAGTATTATAATCACCTAAAACATTATGTTCCGGAGGAAGTAATATTTGCCTTTTACGATTTAAAAGGCGACTTAGAAGGAAGGAATAAATATGAGCTTTTAAAAAAAAAAGAAAATCGAATTGGAAGACGGGTTACAGCAATTAGACGAAGAAATTATAAACCTCTTGACAAAGCATATCCCCGTCCAAGTCATACGGGGTTTGGCAGCGTCCAAAAATCCGGCAGAAAAAAACAAATATGACGCTTTATTAAAAAAGAAAAAGTGCAGCGGAGAAAAGGTTACTGGAGGCTTCGCCGTCAAAAAGGAAGAAGATCGACATTTCAGAAGAACTGTTAAACTCACCAGAACTGTTAAAATCGATCGACGAAGATATGTTTGAAGTCAGTTCTATCGGTGAGTAATTTCCGTATCGTTGCCATATATGCATTTTAAAAAAAAATTAATTTTTTCCCCTCTATTTTTAGAAAATAATGCAGCGGAGAAAGATAACAAAGAGCAGAAACAAGAGGAACAACAGAAAGAAGAAATGGAAAAGGAAGGTGAGGAAAAAGAAAAAGGGGCTTTAACATGCATAAAATAAGTGAATTTTTATTTAATTTAATTTTTTTTTTTCTTTCCGAATTTCAGGTGAATCAAAACCTAATGACGAAGAAGTAATAATTGAAGGCAGCCAAAAAAAAGATGAGATATTTAATGCGGAGTCGTAAAATTGTAAAAAATTAAATTGTTAACGTATTATTATTTGTATTCTTTAACAAATAATTTTTTTGCTTCATCATTTTCTTCTGAACATTATGGTAAATGTATTTATATAAAATAGTTTGAGGACTTTTTTGAAAGTGTACCTATTAAGCAATTTTTCTGTGTAATAATGAAAAAAAAAAAAAAAAAAAAAAGTATTAACGTCAAAACGTATTAACATTTCAAATTTTGATTTTTCATTTAAAAATAAAAATAGATATTAATAATGTCATTTGAAATTTTTTTTATTTTTTTTATGAAATGTTTTTTAGTTTCTACAGTTGAAGAATTTCGTAGTTTTTAGTTGAAAATCTCCCAATTACAAAATTGCAATTTCTGATAATTTTTTTAAAAATAAAATATAAGTAACGTTAAGACTATATCGTCTTGTTAATAAATTCTAATATCAATGCCTTTTAGAACACGAAATTTTTTTTTACATTTGTTGCACTGGCCTACAAAAAGAAGTGAGATCCCGACAAAAACACTTCGTGTGAAAAAGGGAGCCAAGTTTATTCTTTACAAAAATATTCTGCCCTTTAAAGTTTTGATATCAAAAAGGGCAGGCAAGCAAAATGCTTTACAAAAATATTCTGCCCTTGAAAGCTCTGATATCAAATAGGCAGCCAAGCCTTTGTATTTTTTTTTTCATTTCAACGAATCACCTTTTAATTCTGAAAAAATTTTGTACCTGTCAACTGACAAAAAACTTGGCCGCTTTTTTCAAGTTGAATCCTTGAATACTTACTGAATAGGCGAGATTATGACAGTAGAATTTGTACAAAATGACAAAACGTTTTTTAACATGATATCACCATTCACAGCTTCGTAGGGAACAATAAAATTTTTAAGCCAATGAAAGTGAAAATTTGGTTAACTTAAAGCCAAATTACCTATTAGAAATTTAAGGGGCTAGCAAGTTTAATCTTTACCGCTTCACATCAAGGAATAAAAAAAATTAAGAAAAGTATGCAATTGATAAAAATTATAGTATTTAAAGTTAGTAGTACAAGTTAATATTAAAAAGTCAAAAGTAAACGATAATATAAAGATAAAAACTTTATAATTGTTTTCCCATTTCTCTCCTTTATTCAAAAGATCGCGCTCCTTGCAAAATACCTCGAAAAGGCTCTAAAAACACTGCTACACAAAAAAAAAATTTGTTCCATACGGATATCAATTTAGCAAAACAATCACAAACTTACTTCTCATGCAATGTTGACTATAAAATTTTAAAAAAATCAAAAAAGAAAAAAACAAAATCGATCATGTTTGTTGGTGAAAAATTAGAAGTTAAGAGGTAACATGTAATACAAAAGTGTGAAAAAAGCGGCCAAGTTTTTTGCCAGTTGACAGTTAAAAATTTTTTCAGAATTAAAGATATTTATTAGGTGATTCGTTGAAATGAAAAAAAAAAAAAAAAATACAAAAGCTTGGCTGCCTATTTGATATCAGAGCTTTCAAGGGCAGAATATTTTTGTAAAGAATAAACTTGGCTCCCTTTTTTACACGAAGTGTTTTTGTCGGGATTTTCAATATAATGAAATGGAGTAATATTCGTTTTAAAATCTGAAGCGAGGGAACAATTTTAGGTAGTCCCTAAACACATCTTTGTAACCAAGCTTTGATTTAAAAAAAAAAAAAATCCTCCGGCGTAATGACTTTTAAGCAATTTTTTGCTTATACCCTGTTAAATACTTGTCGTAGGTAGAAAAATCAAGGGTACAAATTAAAAATTACATCTATTATTTAAAATTATTAAAGATTCCTTTTTGTTCCTGCACGCTGTCAGCGGATGTGATACTACTTCCAGCTTTATGCATAAAGGAAAAAAGACCTTTGTTAATCTCTTAAAAAATTATCATAAAGTCCAAAAAAAAAGGAAAATATTCAATTCTCAGAACGGTAGTACAGAAGCTATTACGGAAGCTGGCGAAGAACTAGTACTAATTTCGTACAAAGAGTAAAAAGGAGTGTCAATAGACCGTCTCCGATATCTTTGCTTCACCCAAGCGACTGTTAAAAGCAAGAAGCAGGTACAACTAAACAGTTTGCCTCCTACTTCGGAAGCTTTAAAGATGAACTTTTTTCAAGTGTACCATCAGGTTCAAATCTGGAATGGGAAAACTTTCATCCCCACAAGACTGGGATTGGAAAATGGAAAACAACAACCTTTTGCCGATTCCAACTTCCCTTGCATCAGCACCTGAAAAATTATTGCATTTCATTACATGCGCCTAGTAGTTATGGAATAGGAAAGCTGGCTCACTCTTCCCGGTTTTCCACATCCAGGCTTCCAGAAGAGTCTTTCGGAAAACCTCGGATGATTTTCGGGAACTCATGTTATTATCCTGAACATTCTGTTTTGTTTTTTATTTCCACCTTTTCCCGAGAAAAGCTGGCTCAGTTTTCCCGGTTTTCCACATCCAGGATTCCAGAAGAATCTTTCGGAAAACCTCGGATGATTTTCGGGAACACATGTTATTATTCTGAAAATTCTGTTCCTGGCGTTGTGGGAAAGCGAAGCTTTTTCCGAGATGGTGCCTGGGAAAGGTGGAATTTTTTTTTCTTTGAGTGAAATTCGAACCTGATCCTGGTGCGTGTGAGTCGGGAACCCTTCATGCTACACTATACCTGCTATTCGGGTTATGCGATCAATTGTTGGTATTTAAAACGTTACGTTTTTTGTTCGTCCCGCCTCTTTTGTTGGACAGGTGTGTTTTTTTTTTTTTTTTATTGAAAAATACAAGTTTGTTTTTTGTGAAAGAAAAAAAAAAGGTTTATACATATTTTTTTCTTTAATTATACAATGAATTGTAAAGAATAAGGAGGGGATGTTTTCCAAGACAGTTCTGCGTTAGTTCTCGAGTCAGTTCAACTTTAGCTCTCGAAAAGAAAGCAGCCCTGGTTATAAAGCTGAAAATAACTTTTTCGCCTTCCCTTGCATTGATGAATCGGGAAGAATACGTATGTACGTTGTGGAAGCTAAAAGTTTTGGAGATGATTTGAATATTATTCCTCTGGATAAAGAGGAATTAGACGTTGTACTTGACGTCGGGGGCCAATTCTTTTCGCAAAGATATCACAACAAGATTGTGAAAGAAAAAGAAATAATCGTCGGGAGAATTCAAATTTTTTTCCACCGATTCGACTTGATTTTATACGACACACCCAGTCGTGTAAATATAAATCTGAGCGTAGAGCATTTCAACGCACTTGTGGAGGAATATACGAGATTCCGATTCATTCAGGAAGTTTTCGTCCGTAAGGTGGATTTTCAAAACACCGTGTCAAACGCCATCGAGAAATATTATCAGCATAATTCGTTAACTTTGCTGTCGAAGGACGAAATTCAGGCGTTACCAAACTCCTTTTTAAGACGCTTTAACGTTTTATTTAGAAACCCATGTTTCACAAGTTTTCGGTTTATTCAAAATTAAAAAATCGTTCGGTGACAAACGTGACTTTTTTTTTCAACAATGAAGAGTACGTCTTTTCATCTACCCGGTACGGTCATAACAAGAAAAGTTCGGAACGAGAAGGGCAAGTTGATAGCCTTTCACAGTTTCAAACTCTTCAGCGACGAGACAGTGGTAAGTAAAAATGGTTTTTTTTTTTTTAAATTTTGTTAAGGGCTCCGTTTTACAGCAAGCCGCAGGCCGCAGCTTTTAAAATTTTTTTATTTTATTTATTTATTTATTTATTTATTTTTTATATATACTCTTCCAAAATTGCATATTCCCCGTTGTTTAAAAAAAATTTTGAAGTGTAAAAAATAAATTTTTCTCTTCACAGACAGTATCACATCAACCGTTAACTTTCAAGGGACGGTATTCGTTAGAGCTTCCAACAGACTTTTTTGTAGAGATCGAGGTGACGCCTCCAGATGGGGCACAAAAAATTCAGTATATCACTGAAAAGATGAGCGAAGAAACAATAATTGTAAGTAACCTTTCACCACAACACAAAAAAAGAAAATATAATTATTCTTTAATTAAACAGCAAATCACAGCGATCAGGGTGGATCCTCGGCACATTCCACTACTACCTATTCCAAACGCCAAAATAATCGATTCGACAACATTTCGACTGGCGCCACGATCACAAAGCTTTTCGAAGCTCTTTGCTTCACCCAAGCTAGTGTTAAAAGCAAGAAGCAGGTACAACTAAACAGTTTGTCTCCTACTTCGGAAGCTTTAAAGATGCACTTCTTTCGAGTGTACCATCAGGTTCAAATCTGGAATGGGAGAACTTTAATCCCCACAAGACTGGGATTGGAAAATGGAAAACAACAACCTTTTGCCGATTCCAACTTCCCTTGCATCAGCACCTAAAAAATTATTGCATTTCATTACATGCGCCTGCACAAAATGTTGCGGAGGAAAGTGCTCATGCAAGAAATCAGGTTTGAAATGCACTAAATTATGTGCAAATTGCTGCGGGATAAGCTGTTCAAATGCAGCTATTATTTTGACAGATGATGACGATGACAGTTACGACTGCGAGGAGGACTTATGAACCACTTTCTCTGGAACAGACTATTCAAGAAATTATGAAAGAATAAAGCGAGTTGTGGAAATATAATATGTCGGACTTTTTTTTTCTTAATTTTTCTTTAAACACTGCTTACAGTCATGAAAACATTGATTTGTATTAAAGTTTTGATCTCTTTTAATATATTCCTTTCATTTTCCTACCTGAGACAAGTAATTATCAAGTTATAATCGAAAAACTATGCAAAAGCCATTACACCGGAGTTCTTTTCTTTTTCCCCAATTTTCTTTTAAAAAATCAAAACTTGGTCACAAGAGGAAACTAAAACCATGGTTTTGTAGAAAATTTTATGCTCTTTCGATCTTCTATTTGACCTTTTTTTTTCTATGAGCAATATTTAAGGAGTTATAGGTAAAAATCCGTACGGGGAGCGCTATCCGCCGCCATTTTTTCAAGATGGCGGCTAACGCACACCTCGGATTCGTCAGGATTTTTAGTATATCATACAATATGACTAAACAAACTTATCTGTTAAGAAAAAAAAAATTGTGTTTGAATTTTTTCTACGTATTACCCCTATAACGACTGTACTAATCGGAATATAAAAACTTTATGTTGTATTATTCAATTCTAATTTTATTTGGATTGCTCCCAATTAATTACATGCAGAATTATTAGGGATGGACGCAACACAATGCAACACAAGAAATCAACATGGGTTGTAAAAAAAAAACAACAAAGCAGTCGATCTCGATTTGTTTATTGTATTGTTTACATAATTTGTTGTGTTGCCTTGCATCTTTCAGAATATAATTCTGAATTATATAGATTCGGTTTTTCTTCTTTTTACTCTAAGTAAGGTATCCTAAATGGGCAGATTCTGAAATTAATCCACGGTACTAGATATGCCGAAAAACAAATTTTTCATGGTTTGGAATATTGTTGATTCAGAAACAGAAAAGATCGAATGAGAAGTCGTAAAAAAATTTTGTAAATCCTGCATATACAAAAAACTTAGAAAACCTTGATTTAAAATATTACAACGAATTGCAACCAATATTTTTCGTTCATGCCCTTTAAATCTTAAAAACGTTTTTCACTGTGTCACACGAGTTGCTTCCAGAACACCGTATACTCGCAAATTCTCTGGGAGTCCATAATATTACATATTACAATATTATATCGTTTTACTTTTGCTTGCAGAAGCCACAAAAACAGCATCCAGAACCGCAACAGCGCATGGTTTTATATTAGTCCAGTACCATGATGGTGCATTTTCGGAAGTGAGGAAAAAAAACAAGGAACATGAAGCAGAAATTCATAAATTCTCTTGTTATAAAAAATGTGGATATTACAAAGCAAAAGTGCTAAGAATAGGATGTAAGTTTGTGTTTTGAACAGTATTAAATAACAGCATTGTAAGAAATTTGACGACGCGTACAATATCGGGAACGTAACGATTTGACAGTCCCTCATCAATTATGTGAACGATATGTTGATGGGATGGAAACAAACATCCCTCAGATAAATACAATTTGGCCTTCTTCACCGATTGGGTCACAAAGTATTTTAGGGTATGTCATCAACGTTTCCGTGCCTGCCACAGAGCAGTTAACGAACTTCCGCTCTTCCGAATCGGAACATCAATATATAACCATTACTAAGCGATGACATGAGTAAGGAACAAAATAAATTACTTCTTTCCTTAGAAAATTTATTCGGAATTGTTTGCCAGAGGTCCGCGAAAAATTCCTTCGCTTCGTAACCGGAGCCAACATAGTTATCGTAAAAAAGATAAAACTGGCATTCACAAATCTGACTGGACTTAAACAGTGCTTTATAGCACACAGATGTGGTCCAACGTTGGAGGTACCACTCAGTTACAATAAATATCAAGACTTTCAGGCTGATTCAGAGCATCAGCTTAATTCAGAATACTTCGAAATGGATATTAAATATATATGTCAGACATTTGTTTCTTTTATTAAAATATGCTCTTCCAAAATTGCATATTGGAAGCCGCCCTCCCGGCGGCAGTGGATACTGCCGCCGGGTTTAAGGCGTACTCTGGCTCGTCGCTCATTTCGGTCTTGTTTGGAGGGCTTGCAGTCCGCCCTCGACGCTTGGGAGATTTCCATCGGCGTTCGGCGCCCATCAGGATCAAGTCGTCCGGTTCCAGCGCTCGTGGAAAGGAGATCTCGCTCTCCTCCACGATTTGCATGCCGGGGAGGCCGCATGAATAGTGCCCGTGGATTCCCGCGGTCAGGTCCTTATACGGCAAGACCACCGAGCCGACGAAGTCAAAGGTCGCCGAGTCTCTGCAGCTATCGCCGCAGCGGGAGCAGAGAAACGTTCCGTCGTTCGGACGAGGACTTCCATCGTCATGGGGACCGTGATCGGTCTCCATCCGTCATCCGACTAGTGAAAAACCTAGCCGAGCCCAATTTTTGCCACAGCAACCAGAGAGACACTTCGACCAGCTTCAGTCATGACTCAGATCACCGGATTCATTAAAAAATCGTTCGGTGACAAACGTGACTTTTTTTTCAACAATGAAGAGTACGTCTTTTCATCTACCCGGTACGGTCATAACAAGAAAAGTTCGGAACGAGAAGGGCAAGTTGATAGCCTTTCACAGTTTCAAACTCTTCAGCGAGGAGACAATGGTAAGTAAAATTTTTTTTTTTTTTTTTTTTTAAATTTTGTTAAGGGCTCCGTTTTACAGCAAGCCGCAGACCGCAGCTTTTAAATTTTTCTTATTTTTTTTTCTGAACCTTAATTTTTATATTAAAAACTTGGAAACGGGGAAAATGATATAAAAATAGAATAAAATAATGATTTTCTTGTTCATATAGACATGATTCTATAAAATTAAGGTTCGGAGCCCTTTTTTTTTTTTTTTTTTTTTTTTTATATATATACTCTTCCAAAATTGCATATTCCCCGTTGTTTAAAAAAAATTTTGAAGTGTAAAAAATAAATTTTTCTCTTCACAGACAGTATCACATCAACCGTTAACTTTCAAGGGACGGTATTCATTAGAGCTTCCGACAGACTTTTTTGTAGAGATCAAGGTGACGCCTCCAGATGGGGCACAAAAAATTCAGTATATCACTGAAAAGATGAGCGAAGAAACAATAATTGTAAGTAACCCTTCACCACAACACAAAAAAAGAAAATATAATTATTCTTTAATTAAACAGCAAATCACAGCGATGAGGGTGGATCCTCGGCACATTCCACTACTACCTATTCCAAACGCCAAAATAATTGATTCAACAACATTTCGACTGGCGCCACGATCACAAAGCTTTTTGATTCTCTCAAAGCTTTTCGAAGCTCTTTGCTTCACCCAAGCTACTGTTAAAAGCAAGAAGCAGGTACAACTAAACAGTTTGCCTCCTACTTCGGAAGCTTTAAAGATGCACTTCTTTCGAGTGTACCATCAGGTTCAAATCTTGTACTTGACTTTGTACTTGACGTCGGGGGCCAATTCTTTTCGCAAAGATATCACAACGAGATTGTGAAAGAAAAAGAAATAATCGTCGGGAGAATTCAAATTTTTTTCCACCGATTCGACTTGATTTTATACGACACACCCAGTCGTGTAAATATAAATCTGAGCGTCGAGCATTTCAACGCACTTGTGAAGGAATATACGAGATTCCGATTCATTCAGGAAGTTTTCGTCCGTAAGGTGGATTTTCAAAACACCGTGTCAAACGCCATCGAGAAATATTATCAGCATAATTCGTTAACTTTGCTGTCGAAGGACGAAATTCAGGCGTTACCAAACTCCTTTTTAAGACGTTTCAACGTTTCATTTAAAAACCCATGCTTCACAAGTTTTCGGTTTATTCAAAATTAAAAAATCGTTCGGTGACAAACGTGACTTTTTTTTTCAACAATGAAGAGTACGTCTTTTCATTTACCCGGTACGGTCATAACAAGAAAAGTTCGGAACGAGAAGGGCAAGTTGATAGCCTTTCACAGTTTCAAACTCTTCAGCGAGGAGACAATGAATCCTTTGTTAACTTTCAAGGGACGGTATTCATTTGAGCTTCCGACAGACTTTTTTGTAGAGATCGAGGTGACGCCTCCAGATGGGGCACAAAAAATTCAGTATATCACTGAAAAGATGAGCGAAGAAACAATAATTGTAGAAAATTTATTCGGAATTGTTTGCCAGAGGTCCGCGAAAAATTCCTTCGCTTCGTAACCGGAGCCAACATAGTTATCGTAAAAAAGATAAAACTGGCATTCAAAAATCTGACTGGACTTAAACAGTGCTTTATAGCACACAGATGTGGTCCAACGTTGGAGGTACCACTCAGTTACAATAAATATCAAGACTTTCAGGCTGATTTAGAGCATCAGCTTAATTCAGAATACTTCGAAATGGATATTAAATATATATGTCAGACATTTGTTTCTTTTATTAAAATATGCTCTTCCAAAATTGCATATTCCCCGTTCTTTAAAAAAAATTTTGAAGTGTAAAAAATAAATTTTTCTCTTCACAGACAGTATCACATCAACCGTTAACTTTCAAGGGACGGTATTCATTAAAATATAAAGAGAAACATAATTCGTTAACATTGCTGTCGAAGGACGAAATTCAGGCGTTACCAAACTCCTTTTTAAGACGCTTTAACGTTTTATTTAAAAACCCATGCTTCACAAGTTTTCGGTTTATTCAAAATTAAAAAATCGTTCGGTGACAAACGTGACTTTTTTTTTCAACAATGAAGAGTACGTCTTTTCATCTACCCGGTACGGTCATAACAAGAAAAGTTCGGAACGAGAAGGGCAAGTTGATAGCCTTTCACAGTTTCAAACTCTTCAGCGAGGAGACAATGAATCCTTTGTTAACTTTCAAGGGGCGGTATTCATTAGAGCTTCCGACAGACTTTTTTGTAGAGATCGAGGTGACGCCTCCAGATGGGGCACAAAAAATTCAGTATATCACTGAAAAGATGAGCGAAGAAACAATAATTGTAAGTAACCTTTCACCACAACACAAAAAAAGAAAATATAATTATTCTTTAATTAAACAGCAAATCACAGCGATCAGGGTGGATCCTCGGCACATTCCACTACTACCTATTCCAAACGCCAAAATAATCGATTCGACAACATTTCGACTGGCGCCACGATCACAAAGCTTTTCGAAGCTCTTTGCTTCACCCAAGCTAGTGTTAAAAGCAAGAAGCAGGTACAACTAAACAGTTTGCCTCCTACTTCGGAAGCTTTAAAGATGCACTTCTTTCGAGTGTACCATCAGGTTCAAATCTGGAATGGGAGATCTTTCATCCCCACAAGACTGGGATTGGAAAATGGAAAACAACAACCTTTTGCCGATTCCCTTGCATCAGCACCTGAAAAATTATTGCATTTCATTACATGCGCCTGCACAAAAGGTTGCGGAGGAAAGTGCTCATGCAAGAAATCAGGTTTCATTTCTAAAAGCATTTTCCCTAAACCGTTTGCTTGAAAAACTCCTAATTAATTTGTGGTATCATTCACAGCTTCACGAATCCTACATCGTTACCGATTGCCGGGTCAAGGAAGCCAGTAAAAGGTATACAACTGACAAATACGAAATATTGTTGAACGTCAAATCGGAGGTAAGAAATTTTAACTTTTCAGCTAAACTTTTTCATAGAATAATTAATGTTAATTTTTTCTTCTTCTTCAGGTAATACGTTGTCAGGACGACTTGTAAATACAAAATCAAGGAAAGTTGTCCAAAAAAAATACTTGCTACTAGTACGCTTTATTAGCTCCAACCAGCAATATAAATCACAAAGATATAGCCATTTTGGGAAGAAAAAGACCAAAGTTGGAAACAGTAAAATAGTGGTTTGAGATCAAAAGATGAAGTAAGCCTTTGCTTAATTGAAAGAAAAGGAACTGATTTTGATATAAATGTTTTTTTTCTTAATCAGATTTCGTGTTCAACCTGTGGAAAGAAATACGAAAACCGAGAGAATTTAACACGACATATTGCACCCTAATTGAACAACACACGTATGTATGTATACAAACAGGTGTTAATTTCCGTTCTTTTGCAAAAAAATCGAAGTCCGTTGGTTAGGTCCGCTGGTGTTCGTCAAAGCTTTGAGAGTGGACAAGCCGCTTACAAGGTGGAGATCTCTCTCTACATACGTAAGCGAAAACCAAAGAGTCTCAAAGCTTTGGCGGTGCAGCACATTCCACCGGAAGAAGTCAATAGAGGGCGAGAGGAAACTTACAAGATTCTTCCTCCATATTTTTGCAATGCGGGGGAATTGGTTCAACAAAGTCATCCGCTTCCCGTTAATGGAAACACAGACAGAAAAGCCTTAGATGAATGGAAGACAGGTGTTCGTTTCCGTTCTCCCACACACATCCGAAATGGTTGTTGAAACATTTGACCATGTAGCAAATAGTGGCAGTCAGCAGCAAGCAGATTCTTCTTTTATTTCCTTTCATTTTTTCCGAAAAAATTGGGTAAACAATTTCAACAAAGATAATCTAATTTTTTATTTTTTTTTTCTCTCTAGAAAGATGTCACACATTGACCTGACAGAGATGGGTTTCATATGTGTCGGAGATTGGGAGGGTTAGGTGTTTCGGAATGGGGTGATTAGAGACAATTACAAACACAATTTTGAAGACGGTGTAAAAACACATAGGATTACTCAACAAAATAAACAAATCTCACTTCCGAAACTATGATGTAGTGTTAGAATTTACCATTGAGCATGAGAACACGTTCAGTCAAAACGACTTGAACAGAGCCCATTCAACAGTGTGGGGACGTCGGTTGATCCGCCTGACTCCCGAAAAGTATGATGCGACGAAGGTGGGAAAACAGGAGAGGCCCTTCTTTCGTCCATAATTGATGGGCCTTTTCCAAGATTTGGAAAAAAATGTTCGTCGAAGTTTTGAGGCTGGACAAGCCGCTTACACGGTCAAGATCTCTCTCTACATGCGTAAGCGAAAACCACAGAGTCTCAAAGCTTTGGCGGTGCAGCACATTCCAGCGGAAGAAGTCAATGATGGACAAGAGGACACTTGCAAGATTCTTCCTCCACATTTTTTGCAATGCTGTATATTATTGTCATAAGCGCAACCAAGTAATCCGCTACAGTCGCACAGCAACATAAGACAATTCAGATAATTGAATAGCGGAAAAACGGGAAAACCGAACAAGAAAAAAACAATGTGGGTTCTCTTCATTTATACAGTAAGGACTAAAAGTTGGGAGTTCATCAATTCAACGGAATTCGCCACAATAGGAAGAGTTTACGACAACGCACTCGAACAGCTAAATAACATATATTCAACGAAGGAGGTGAAATTTATTTGAAAGTACCAAAGCGTAATTGTGAAAAGGACGACGACACGGCTGTGGCGTTTACACTTGCTTTTACGGGAAACAGTGCAGACATCAGGAACGATACGACGCCCCACTGGAAGTGTGACTTTTTAGACAAGAGATTTACAACGAAATAGCGACTTGTATTTACAAGAGTAGCAGTCCAAAGTTGGTGCATGGTTACGAAAAAAGATGACTAAAGGTAACAATAAAAAAATCTCGACCAAATAAATGAAGCACTTAATATACATTCAATAAAAGGAGAATATCGACAACGTTTTTACGAGGTTTCTAATAATGAACGGTAAAAATCTGGTCAAAATTATTTTATGAAGAAAGCCTTATTTACAAAATAGTTTGGTTAAAAAAAAAAAAAAAAAAAAAAAAACAGGTTTATCTAAACCTACATTTGTCCAGATATATATGATAGTTTTCCTGCACAGATGCCTACATAAATATTCTTTGAAAGTGAACTGAAGCCTTCCGGGTAAATTTTGCTTTTGTTCGGCGATGAAATTGGTAACTATTTTTAAATCAAATGTGACTATGTTTAGGAAAAGGTAGCTTAGGGTGAAAAAAATTCGACGAATTTTCGTTCTATAGTATTGGATCAGTCGAAATCCTTCAAAAAATTGATATCGAATTTTTTTCACCCTAAGCTTCCATTTCCTGGACACGGTCACATAATTAATATTCTCATCTCCATCAAATTGGCATTTTTCTTTCACATGACAATCGATTTTTCATCCATTTGAGTGTCAATTCCATTTTCGAACATTTCAGAAAATGGATTTCGATTTTGATTTACTCAAAGAAATGAATGCCGAAAATATAAGTAAAAAGAAAAAAATATCCGATTTTATACCAAATCACAGATATCCGATCCATGAAGCGCAGAATGTACCTTTGAAGTTAAGAAGAAACACCAGCATTAGATTCCTCGGAGTCATATTATTCAAGAGTAGCATATTATTCAAGAATAAATTAAACTTATAGTAAAAGCCCCACAACTGAGGGTCAAAAAATTATTATACCACTTGGTCAACGTTTTTCTTTTTCATTCGCATATTAATTTCCTTTTAGGAATATTATTTTGTCACTCTTCGTTATATTTTGCCTACATTTTCTTATGAGTCATATATGCTACAACACCCTTTAATTTAATCATCTTGCAGGTAAATTGTCTTTAGACAAATCACAAGCAACTTTTTTTTTTCTAGGAATCAGGTAAGTTGAATTTGATATTATCATTCGAGGCCCCAAAGCACATCTTAACTTGTCAAACTGAACAAGACGAAAACCAAACAATTGTCTGCTGCGAGGACTTAAATAAACTGGAAAAATTTTAAAAAACCATTTCAAAACAAGTCGCGCTAAACACGCTTTTCGACGATTGTAAGCCGAATTTCAGGTTCCCAGTTAAAAGGCAGCGATGAAGTTTTCCTTTAAAGTTAGAGCTTACATCGTTGCTGCAAGTAATTGAGATCAATCAGGCGGCTCCGGAGATTCTCGCCTCTTTTTTCGTCGAAGATAATTTAGCTTTTTAAAATGGCTGGTCAGATGTATATAGTCGAAAAAGAAGTGAACACCCAATTAAAAAAATTCCGATTACACGGGAAGAGAATAACATTCAAATTAACAGAACCACCAAATGGAGTTTCCGAGCTTGAACATGTCGGTAACTGGTTTGTCACTATGGAGGAAGAACGTATTACCTTAATCTTCAAATCATTATGTGGACATGTAGCTGTTAGTTGTTAACAGTTATCAAGAATATTCGGGAATATTTTTTAAAAGAATGTTTGATAGACCCGTTTTTGGAAGTCACGACAATAGCTTCTTGTTGCAGCTTAACGTACACGCAAAATTTTTTAAAGCCTGATACGATTGGATTAATTCCACTCGGGGGCTACAGAAAAACGGACCGTCAATCAAAAATTGCTTTAAAGTGGTTGATTTCCAAGGAAATTCAAAGAAAAAATACAAGCAATCATTCCGGAAGAAATCGTGAAACCAAAATCAACGGCTTTAAAGTAGACGGTTTCTGTAGCTCCACGAACCAAATTTTCGGATTTAATGGCTGGTTGTTTAAATTGCCCCCCATTGAACGGGGTAAACCCAGTCAGAAAAAATGAATCTCAGGTACGAAAGGATGGTAGAGAAATCTAAAGCACTGAGAAATCTTGGCTACGACCTGATTGAAATCTGGTAGTGCCAATTCATTAAGCAAAACAACTTGAAAAAAAAATCCAAATTATTTAGAAGACCATCCGACGATAATTAACGTTCCGATTAACCCTCGCGATTGTTGTTTTGGCGGAAGGACGGGGTGTACCAAAGTTTATTGCAAAGCAGGAGCAGGGGAGTCGATTCACTACATTGATATCTGTTCGTTATATCCATTTATAAATAAATATTCGAAGTACCCGGTCGGACATCCTGAAGTATTTGTGGGGAAATTTAACCGAGAGGTTAATTTTCTTGAAGCGATGGGAGGGGGGAGGTATCAAGTTTAGCAAGTGCACGAGCACTGTGTTTGTGCCCAGAAACATTGATTACAATGAGATGACCGGAAAAAATTGACTGGAAATGATAACGACATAACGAAAGTTGAAGGTACAATTAAATGTACTGTTTTGCCTCCCACCGACTTGTATCACCCCGTATTATAAATACGATTATTTTTACAAATTTTTTTATGATAAATTTTTTCGGAAAAAATTATGAAAATATTTGGAAATAAAACGTGTATTTATTTTTCAAAATAAACTCCTCTTCCTCCCAAAAAATTTTTTAGAAATTAAACGACTTATATTAAATATGATTCGCATTTTGCAAATATTTCCAATATAGGCGGCAATGCGAGAAGGAGGAGGAGAATTATACGATGGGGACGGAAGGCAGTGCCAGGACTGCAAGACATACTACAAAAGCTCTTGCAGCTATGCTAAACATCCTTGCCGAAGGGGAAAAACCGAACATATCATGTGCAACATCTGTCCGTCTTCGCTCACCCGAAATGCGGACATGTAGCGGCACATGACCAAGGTTCACGTGGAAGAAACCAGCAGCGATAAGAAAGCTCAATTGAGGAAATGCATGGAAGAGGACTGCGTCCTCCAGTGTTACAAAGTCTTGTCTATCTATAGACATTTGGAGCAGGACCAGAGCATGATGTAACATAGTAACTGGGTGACAAAACTGTCACCTAGTGGAGCAAATTTGTCACCCAGTAACGGAAAAAACAAAAAACTTTGCTCCGTTCCGGAGGACAAGACCCACTACGTCAACATGTACAAGCATTCGCAGAAAAACAACGGCAAAACCACGGTCATGTACTTCGTTTGCCATTTCGGGCGAACGAAGCCGTGGTGGGAGCAAAATGAGACTATTTTGTGCCAATATATGCACTATGTACAACTTGTCTTCCACTTGTATCCACGAATTTCGTCAGCATTTCGATGGGGCTGAAATGCTGCAAGCTATAAATACCATTGGAATATCGGAGGATGTAGTGGCAACCTGCCTCGTTTTGCTTCCAGAAGAAAAACGAAAATTTGAATGAACAAGCATCAAATCATCCTCTATCAGAACCATCCAGAAATTTGGAAACGTTACTGTATTTATAGGTATTTATATGTCGTGAATGTGATCAAAAAGCACGGTTAAGATGAAGTGATTTTTTTTTTTTTTTTTTTTTTTTTTAAGTTTCATACATTTTTGGATATAGAGAATTCAGACATTTTGTTATAAAAAATGGATTTTTCGGTAAGTTTTTATAAAGCTAATTTTGTAAATGGTTTTATGTTTTGTGAGAACAGATTTTCCCTTTGTCCCCTTGTTTTGTGAGATCAAATCCCTTTTTCTTTTTTTAACAATATTCGTGATACCGACAATAATAATAATAATTATAATTTTTGATTTTTATTTTCAGGAAGTTACCAAATTAGAAGGGAAAAGGTTAGGGTCAACGTTTTATTTAATTGATTCGCACCTGTATGCGAGGAACGTTGAAGGGTATGTCATTTTTAATTCTTTTAAATTTCGATTAAGTACTGGGAGAAATTAAACAATTAATTATTTTCTGCATATATTTTTATAGATATTTGCGGTGCAGCAGAAGTTTACGAGACGACTGTCCGGCATCGGCCCGGCTTTTGAATGAAGACAATGAGCTAGCAGAAATCATTAACTCGGATCACAGCCACATGGAACCATATGCCGAGATACAGGAATTGCTGTTTTTAGACCAATTAAAAAATGAGGCTAAAAACTCCAGGGGTACTGACCAGGACGTAGTCGACTCGATTATAACGCAGTAGATCAGCACATCAGAGACACTTAGATCAGCATTAATCATGACGCAGTTAACCGGAATAATTCGGTAAGTCCTATTACACTTTTAATTCACTGTCTAACGCCTCCCGTTCCCTTTGCGAAATTTTTGAAAAGTGAAACCCCAAGAACAAAATAAATTTTTCCAACCCAAAGGTCCGCTCAAATGGTGCCGAAACCCGGGATTAAAGAGAACATTCGCTCGTCGCTCATTCCGATCTTATTTGGAGGGTCTCCAATCTGCATTCGATGCGTGGGAGATATCAATAGGGATTCGGCGTCCCTCAGCGTCGTATCGGCCAATTCCTGCGTTAGTGGAGGGGAGGTCGTATTCTCCTCCAAGGGTCGCACCTCAGGGATTTCGTAGGAATAGCTCTCGCGGTTTTCCGCGGTCACGCCCTTACGCTGCAAGACCGCTTAGCCGAAGAAGCCAACGGTCTCCAAGCGTCTGCAGCTATCGCCGCAACGGGAGCAGGGAAACCTTCCGTCGTTCGGACGAGGATTTTCATCGTCATGCGGACCGTGATCGGTCTCCGTCCGTCATCCGACTGGTGGAGGATCTAGACGGTGCGTTCGTCTCAGATTCCAACTGATGAAAAACGCTTAGTGAAAACGGCTCCTTTTTCTTTTTTTTTTTTCAAAAGTTTTCAGCGGGCCGTTATATTTTTCTTCAAGTGTGTGTTTAATTAAGTTAAGAAATTTTGATTTTTTACGTTTCAGTGTTTTAGCCATATTCATGTTCAGCTGTGAGGCTTATAGCAGACAAAGGTGTGGAATTCCGAAAATTAGCAAAGAACAATTTTCAGTCGGAGCTTTCTATGATGAAACGAAATTGGCAACCGCAACCCTTCCTCTGGTGTGGCCTGCCGTAGTATTGCACGGCGCAATTCAAAGACTCAAGTGGAGAGGTCTCGGGTTAGATCGGAATTTAACAATTGAACTTGAACTTTTTGGAAAAGAAAGCGACAAAAAGCTTTGGGCTGAATTAGAAGACGCGATCGCATATCCTATTAACTTACCTAAAAAAGCGAGATCAAAAAGAAACCCTAAGGGAATCTCCTTAGGAGTATCTGCCTTGCTTATGCTGACCGGATCAAAACAACTCCCGGAACAAAAATTCCTGTTGACCCAGCCTTTTCCTACAGCGTATTTTTAGTAGAACCTTACGAACCAACCGATGTTGTAATTCTTTTTCAAGACGAACTGGTCAAAGTAGTGGGACATAATCCCGAGATAACTAGAGAGAGCGCATATGACCAAATGACAAACATTATTGAAGATTGTATAACAACCCTAGGAAATTTACTTCGAAATTATGCAATTAACCCGTTGCCCAGAGAACATTGGAACGTTAAAGAGCAACAAAACTTTGGAAAAACCGCATTTAACTTTCCGACGTTCGTAGAAGATAATCCTCACCTACAATTTCCCGTAGAACGAGTAACCTTGAAACCTGATCCTCTCTCCATTGAATATGTCCTGAAAGTTCCAAATTTAAATAAAATTAAAAAAACCGTTTATACCGCCATTTGGGATGGTCAGGAAAAAATAAATCAAACACGGCCACTAAACATTATGTCCTAGTCGATCACTTGTACCGTCTTGCAGCGTCGTTCAATTTGCCAGTCCCGAATCCTCGAAATACGCCGTCGAACCACACTAGTGGCCTTAGTTCTGTCCTTCGACGTATAGCAGAGGAAAATTCAAGGGACCCCAATCTGACAAATGCCAACGAAACCGTGGTGCTTCGAAGCCGGTGTGGGTGGAAAGCACTTAAGGTCAAACTAGGATCGCTGACGGGACGTCGGCAGGTTATACGACCTGTCGGAACGGCCACCATTATCCGACCTAAAAGCTTGCCAAACCTGAGACCACCGGCGGTGGGAACAGCAGTGAAATTTTCCTCAGTTGGAAGAGCTGGAGGAGCTACTATTTCAGCAAAAAACCCATTGAACGGAAAACCGCTGGCCGTCCGAACCAGAGCCAAGAAAATTACATCGTCGTAATCTTCGTCAGGCAGCACATGATCTGTGACAAGCGGGAAACTGCTTAACAGCCGATCCTCCAGTGGATCTGCGACCATCACTGGGCGAGGAGGAGCAGTCGGGTCGCCTCGACGAAATTCGCTAAGGAATGAGAAGCCGACGAAGAACTCACCGTCGACAGGATCAAACCCAAGGAGTTCGATTTCATCCCGTGGCTCAACAAAATCTGTGGGAGTCAACACGGATCCCCAACCTGCGGTACCTGGCCTAACGCAAAACCGGCCGCTAACGGGTTTTCTCGCAAGATTGGACGCGTGTTGCAATACTCCAGCTTACCGTTACACTGCACTAGCTGCTGGAATCACCCTGAACATCTTGGGGATCGCCGCTTTGGTGCTTGTGTTTTACCAATCAGCAACGACGCCGGATTGGGCGGCTGAGCTCAATGCGACCAACTCCCGATTACAGGAGCTGTTGGACACCTTGCGACAACAAGGCCAGACGTTGGACAGTATGGAAATCGACAGTGGAACAGCCCAAAATTATACAAAAGAGCTGCTTAATTTACTAATGCACACCCATGGAAGCTCGACGGGATCCTCCATATCAGACATAGCTCAAACGTACGTCCAACGGGTAGCGGATGCGATCAGAAATGCGCCAGGAGTACAATCGTTTAAGCAACTATTTGAATCGGCCTTAAGGCCGAATTACACACAGCTAGTGCACTAGCTCGTCTCCTATATTTAACTTAAGTACAAGCTACTCGCTCCTACTAGCTAGCGAGTAGCTTGTACTTAAGTTAAATATAGGAGACGAGCTAGTACACTAGCTGTGTGTAATTCGGCCTTTAGACGGGTACGTGGCAGAGGTGATGTCGGCGCTCGGAAGACTCCATATGTCCGAGGTTGCATCAACCCTCTGGCCAATAAAGGATCGCCAGGAATTTATTGACAATAGAACGTCTGCGGCATTCGGGTTTTCGGTGACCTCCGTCTTAGACTTAAAAGCGACATTGCGGTTTTTGGATCCAAATGATTTGCTGATCACTGTAGCAGTGAACTTTCCGGACAAAAATGCAACTCTCCGTCCATATTTTTTCGCGCCATGGGACGGATTTTAATCAGACGACAAATTTTAATCATCAATCAATCATCATCATCAACCTCTCATTAGTCAATCGTTGCATCAGGATAATTTCGAGAAGGATCAACGTGACTCCAACCATTGGATAATTAAATTTCATCAGGATGACTTCAATTAATGGATTAATCTTCGTCATTTATTTGTAAGTTACACATTTAAACATATGTAAAAAAAAAAAAAAAAAAAATTCGGGTTTATACATGTATAATTTTCTTTTTGTTTAAAATCTTTTTTTTTATTTTGAAAATGAGTACTACTCCGAATAGCAGTACGAATACTGCTCCAAAAATTTCCTTAAACCAAGGAATCAAACTAATTAGAACCCTTAATGGGGAGAAAACAAAATTATATGAGTTTATTGAAAATGCCGAGATGGCACTGTCGTTGGTTTCAGACAGCGAAAAAACGGTATTGCTTTCCTTTATTAAAGGAAACATATTAGACAGAGCTAGGGCTCAAATTCGCAATAGGGACTTTCCCGACTGGGATAGTTTAAAATCCTTTTTACTTGAGTCATATTCGAACGTGCGCTCCCATGCGCAGTATCAATTAGAATTAAATTGTTGCAGACAACAAACAACAGAAAACGTAACTTCCTATTCCAATAAAATAGAGACCTTACTTTTGAAACTGTGTAATTCCTTGGGGGACTATGCAAAACCTCAAATTTCAAAACCTCTAAACCCATTTTAGAGGATATGAAATTTGAGGTTGTGAAAACGGCGTATTTTTCATAACCTCTAATAGTAAGTTAGAGATTATGAAAAATATGCCGTTTTCACAACCTCAAATTTCATATCCTCTAAAATGGGTTTGTTTTTATTTCTTTTTATTTCTTAAATTTTTATTTCTTACAGATTAACAAATGGATTCGTGGTTTGAAAAATTCCAGGCGACGGAGACGTTTCCCGACTTAATCGAGATATGGGACGCCATATCTTTACCTCCAGCGCAGATAGGGGAATTTTTGCCAAAGTTGGAAAAAAAAAATTCGAAGGTTGTTTGAAGGCAAATAATCTGCTCAAAATCTTCCGGGAAAAAATGAAGAAGGAAGTCTATGAGGAAGGGAGCGCCTGCAGCAAGAATACTGTAAGGAAAAAAAATTAAGAAAATCCAAAACCATATAAATTCAAAATCAAACCTAATTTTGTTTTTTCTTTTTTTTGATCTTGGTTATAGGAGCGGGACCTTGCGGGCTCAGAGCGGCCATCGAAGCAATTTTTTTTCCTTACAGTATTCTTGCTGCAGGCGCTCCCTTCCTCATAGACTTCCTTCTTCATTTTTTTCCGGAAGATTTTGAGCAGATTATTTGCCTTCAAGATTATCATAGTGGAAAAAAGAACGGAAGCCACGAGAATGAATGTGGTAAGACTGGGAAATTCGTCGTAGAAGATCTACAGTCTTTAGGACTAAAAATGCTTTCCAAGAAATCAAATTTCAGAGGAGATATAGAACATATCAGTAAGTAAATTTGGGGACTATGCAAAACCTCTAAACCCATTTTAGAGGATATGAAATTTGAGGTTGTGAAAACGGCGTATTTTTCATAACCTCTAATAGTAAGTTAGAGATTATGAAAAATATGCCGTTTTCACAACCTCAAATTTCATATCCTCTAAAATGGGTTTAGAGGTTTTGAAATTTGAGGTTTTGAAATAGACTCATTCCTTGGACGAGAAATTAACGGACGCTGAGAAAAAGGCTAACGTGAAACTCTTACAGACGCAAGCGCGAAACGCGTTCGTAGCAGGGCTTAATCGAGAACTAGAGATTTTAGTGAAGGCCCAAAATCCGAAACCTCTAAATCGAAATTAAAAATCAATGTACTTAAATTAAATGAATCAAAATTTAAATAAAATAAATAAACAAAATTTTAAAGTGAAAGAAATGAAAATGAAAAGTGAAGTTAAATTAAGTTAATAATAAAAAAAAAAAATATTAAAGCTTAGAATCGAGCTCTTGAAAAGTAAAGTTTAATCAAAATTAATAAAGAAATTGGAAAAAGGTTTAAGTTAAGCTTATTAAAAATTGAAGTGAAAGAAAAAAAATATAAGTTAGTGAATAATAACAAAACTGTTTGGAATTTATTTAATCTCAATCTCTTCTAACTCTGAAAACCTAAATCGACGTTGATGTTCGAACACACACGGTTTCGAACATAACGATTTTGTTACGAACACAAACTTTTAGCATTATACACGTGGCTTACGTTATTATACATATAACGCTAGCAGTATAATAACTCAAGCTACGATTATGCATATAAGGTTACTAGGGTGCGTCGAAAAAAATCAAGTGTCTGGGATTTTTGCTCCCCGGTTAAAATATGATTATTTGGCTATCGAAACACCTCCCTAATTTTTTTCAGCTCGAAAAAAAATTTTTTTGATATGCCCCACGATTTTTTAAGTTTTTTCGCCCAAAAAAACGGCTTTTTTTCTTTTATTTCGCAAAGTTATAAAAATTGTGCAAGGCTTAAACTTTGTTATAAAAAATTGAAATTTTGAGCATAGGTTTCAGGTATATAGAGGTACCTAAAAAAAATTACGCAGTCGTCAAAAAAGCAGTTGTGTCGTTTTGGCAGGGGGGCCATAGTGAAAACATATTTTTGCGAGGGGCCTTCGAGCGGGGAGGGATCCGAAAATTTCAAAATAGCCAAAATGCGTCTAAAATATGTGGAAATGATGTGGCACTTGAACTGTTGCGGGCCTAATATATATACGCTCTGTAGGGGCCAAAATAGGGCAAAATTTTAAAAAATTTTAGACCTTGTTTTCGAAACACATTTTATTCGATAGATCTAGCAAAAAGAAAGCTTTTTTATATGGGACACTTTTCGTTCCCATTATTAGTTACGGAGATTGGCTAAATTTAATGTTTTTGGCTAAAAATTTAATTTTTTGGCCAAAAGCTTATATAACTCCACAGCCGTTTGATTTAGAAGAAATGTTCCATGTAATTTTTTACTCAGAACACTATAATTAAGAGAATAATCACTTCCAAACCGATTTTCAAAAATTTTGACTCCACTATAATTTTGAAATTTTTCAAAAATTTCAGTGCATTAAAAATTTTTGAAAATCGGTTTGGAAGTTGATTATTTCTCTTAATTATAGTGTTCTGAGTAAAAAATTACATGGAACATTTCTTCTAAATCAAACGGCTGTGGAGTTATATAAGGTTTTTGCCAAAAAATTAAATTTTTAGCCAAAAACTTTAAATTTAGCCAATCTTCGTAACTAATAATGGGAACGAAAAGTGTCCCATATAAAAAAGCTTTCTTTTTGCTAGATCTATCGAATAAAATGTGTTTCGAAAACAAGGTCTAAAATTTTTTAAAATTTTGCCCTATTTTGGCCCCCTACAGAGCGTATATATATTAGGCCCGCAACGGTTCAAGTGCCACATCATTTCCACATATTTTAGACGCATTTTGGCTATTTTGAAATTTTCGGATCCCTCCCCGCTCGAAGGCCCCTCGCAAAAATATGTTTTCACTATGGCCCCCCTGCCAAAACGACACAACTGCTTTTTTGACGACTGCGTAATTTTTTTTAGGTACCTCTATATACCTGAAACCTATGCTCAAAATTTCAATTTTTTATAACAAAGTTTAAGCCTTGCACAAATTTTTATAACTTTGCGAAATAAAAGAAAAAAAGCCGTTTTTTTGGGCGAAAAAACTTAAAAAATCGTGGGGCCTATCAAAAAAAATTTTTTTTCGAGCTGAAAAAAATTAGGGAGGTGTTTCGATAGCCAAATAATCATATTTTAACCGGGGAGCAAAAATCCCAGACACTTGATTTTTTTCGACGCACCCTAAAGGTTACAAAAAAAAAAAGCAATTTTTTAAAAACAATTCTTACGGCTTTTACAAATCGAAAGCCTTACCTTATGCATTTAAACATCCCTCTCCTTCTATTTCACTAAATAAATACATTAAAAATCACAATTAAAAAAAAAAAAAAAATCCATAAGTAGAACTTAATTTTTTCAACCAGTCCTTTCAACCCTCCAAAAACAACTAACAAAGTTGGTTTAGTTTAGTTGGCTATTTTTAAACCTGACTGGTTTAGAAGACTAGTAAAAAACCGGAGGGTGAAATAATCCCGCCTCTTGGGTTCCAAAGAGGGTTAACTCAAGGACAAACCTTGAAATCTGTGATCTTGCTTTGCGTTTTATTACCTGCTCTTTTAGGAATTTTACAGCTTGGCAGTTAATGACCGGTTAACAAAATGGATCAAATTCCACTCTTTCTGTCTTTGTCCATCTTAACGTAAAATACTTTGATTATTATAGTTTCAGTTTGTTTCAGTAAACTGAATATTAAACATTGAACTTAAATGATTTTTTAAATGATCCTAATAGAGTAATTAACTAAAAATGTTTCAGTTAAAAAGAGTCAACAAAAGCAAAGAATTTGAATTACAAGAAACCGCAATTACTACTTCCTTCACTAAAATTAAGGGTAAAATTGATCCAACCTTTACGAAACAGGGAAATCGTTATCTGTTTTCAAAAAAAATACCGGTTTCCTGTTAAAATATTTTTTATTTTTAGGCCTACGGTCTGATTTGAAAATGCTTTCTTTTTTTTTAAATGATTTCTTTGATGTTTTTTTTCCCTGACCGAGCTAGGGAGTCAAAAGAATGTTTTTCTCTCAGTTTTTGTATATTAATGAACAGTTAAGGGTTATTTCTTGCAAATGACTGTGCCAGATCAATCTAAAGTCTTTAAATGTTTCACTAAATTTTTCATATGGGGTCATTTTGCATTTCGGATTTTGAAACATCAATTTTTCTAGATAAAGTTTATAGAGCGATAATTTGTTAAATCTGTATTTGTGATTTGTAAAATCTGATTTGTTAAATCAGTAATGTATATAACCTGTACGGGGAAACTGGATTCCTGCATAGGAAATCTTTGAAACCGGTTTTGTAAATTTGACTTAAAATATTTCCAGAGATGTTTCAGAATCGTTACAAAACTTTTCAAAGGCCTCAGAGACGCACGTTCCGAAACGAAAAGTGCCTACCCATTTTAACATGAAAAAGTTTTTTTTTGCCTTGATCTAGCATTTCAATAATAGATATAGGTCCAGGCATGATTTTTATTTTCACTTGAATTGTAAAGAACTTTTTTTTTTTTTTTGACATGATGTAAACGTTTAAAAAACAGAAACTGAATCCTATAAAACTCACATTGAGACTTCAGGTAGCGGTGATAACAATAAGAAGAGCCATTTGATAGATCCCTGTAATATTGTAAAATGGAATTGACTTTTTTTTTTTTTTTTTTTTCATCCATAAAAAATCGTGCATCGAACTCTCTTTCATTCTCCATGAGCTAAATGCAATACAAGTTACAGAGAGACTATCTTACTTAACTGGAGGGATGAAAAAAAAAAAACGGTCTGCAGAAACTTTGAACTGATTTACAGCCTTTAAAAAATATCAAACACTAGAATAAAAAAATAATTCAAGACTAAGGGATTTTGGCGAAACCCTCAAGAAAACCGCGTAACCGAGTTAGCATTATAATTAAGGGCGTTATAACAAAAGCGTAATGTCTACTTTTGCCTTTTTTACATTTTTTAATTACAATTTATAGTTCTTAAAATTGTACTAATATTTTCAAAATTTGTAGGCAAAATACTTTCTGAAGCAACGAATGTCTTACTTTATAATGAAGTCTCATCAAGATCAGAGGAACTAAATTCCATTCAACAGCCGGTACCAGTTGAACCGCAGAGTATCACAGGCAATGAAAACCCCGAACCTTCTACATCTATTCTGAACTGCGAGAACACTTTGTATCACAATTTAGAAAGTTCAGCCGAGACTAAAGATCCTACGAATAATGCCGAACCAGCGACTTCGTCGGGGTTTCCCAGGCCAACAGACGCAAAAATGGAAACTTTAACACAGATTCTGACTCATTCTTCGTCATCAACATCCAGATCAACTTCGCAATCAACATCGATATCAATGAACAATGGTATTGATGAGTCAGAAAAATTAATTAAACTGTACGGGGAACTCTGTAAGTAAACTGTCATACTGTTTCAATAATTTAGCACTCATATGGTTTTGCTATTTTAAAAGCCCAATATTCATAAGTCGTAAGTATTCTTTAGCTATATCTTAACTACGGTTTTGCTTTTTTGAAAGTCTATTTTTCATCCTGTATTCATACTCTGTAAATATATATATATTCAACTCGTTTTGCTATTTTAAAAACCCAATACCCATATTTTATAAACCTTTGCAAACTATATTTTACCTATGTATTTCATACACTCAGAGATAGACAAGCCCTTATTATACCAATTGTATACCAATCGTGGACGTTTAAACGTTTTAAGGTTACATTGTTTTTTGGTATGTTGTAGGAACTCTTTTCCTATATAATTTTTCATATGTTTTTGATATGATTTTTCATATATTTTTCCTAGGATTTTGAAACAAATCCTAGGAATCACATAGCAATGCCTGGACAAATCCTACATGTAATGTTATAGCAAACACAGAATAAAAACAAATGAAATCTATACATCTTTTTTTAGTACGGGTTCCTGTATTCATTATTACCTATTCTAAAGAACACAATACGAAGCGACTCTATTAATTTGTCCATGCCTCATTTTTCCTTTGAAATTGATTCTGTAATAAAATATTGTTAAATAGATCCAAAAAATCCCATTTGACATCAGACAAAAATAGAAGGCAATCGTTACAAGTTCTGCATAATGCTGAATCATATAAATTAAAAAAAAAAAAAGAAACAAAAGATGTTCTCAAAGAAATTTAAATTCTTACTTGCTCATAAACTTGCTGAGTCCCAGAGTTTCAAAAAACAAGAAAATTTCTACCATCTCATGCTGCATTTGTCAATCTACAAAAGGCTTCACTGCTTCCATTATCAAGGTCTGGGCTTTCTTTTGATGGAGAATCCACAAAAAAAAAAAAAACTCAAAAATTCCTACACAATGAATATAATCGTAGACATTCATTACAACCATGAATTGATTACAAAATGTAGCCCCATTAGTTTAAAAAATATTACTGACAAATTCCAGGAGGAAAGGCCCTACACCTTGAGTGTCTCAATGCCACCCAATGAACTTAAACATCTTAACAACAATTTAAATCGTGTAATACAAAGTATACATAAATGCAGATATAAGTTATTAATTTTAATGCTTACCTAATATGAACGATTTTCCACTCCACCAAGCCGCTTTTATCGATGTCTTCGTGCGCTTCATTTTACTTCACTTTAATTTTTTTCTGTCGCAACACAACACCGAAAACATGACCGAAAATAAACATGAAATCCGAAACACCGATCAAGCATACGCAAGAGGCCTAACGGAAACGGAAATAACCACAGCCTTCTTAACGAATTCTTTTTTTTTCCAGCATTTTATTTTAAATTCCCCGGGAAAATTACCTTCCGTTTAAAATCTCTGGAATTGAGAATTTTGTTTCTATTTTCAGGGGATATAACGATGTTAATTGAATAATTATTATTAAAAAATCATAAGGCGAAGTGGTCACAGCCACCTTAATAGCTGGAAGGAAAACCTAACAGCGCTGTATTCAATGGACGGCTATTTGTGAAACTAGCGAAATAAATAAACAAAGTTGATGTTTCTGTTATAAACTATGTAGTCCAGTTTTTGGATATTTACATCGAAAATCATGAGATATATCATTTCGGGATCCAAAATACAGAAAAGAAGAATATATTTTATTAATGAAAGTTAGCAGAACTTGAGAAAATGAAGTGAAACTGATAGGTGAAAGATGAGTGCCCATTGGTAGTGAACTATGAAAATTAAGGTATGTTTAATAAAAATGAAAAATTGATTACTGCTGTTGTTTTCAGATCATATATATTGGATTGCAGTCATAGTTCGTTATCAGTATTTTATTACAAGGAAAAAAGAGGATGATCCTTTTGATAACCAAGCAAGCTTTGCTTTAGTATTATTTAATTGGAAAAAAATGATGTTACCTTGACTTTGCAGCCATTATTGCACTTGCAATAATTTCTTTTAGCAAGAAATGCAAATAGGAAAAGACAGTTGTCAAGATTGCATTTAGCCGAAGCAAAAGGTGTAAGTTGTGATGGATCAAAAATAAAATTAACAGTAACTTGCAGTGGGCTTGCTTAGAGCTACAAGATTCTTTTTCATTCCATGCCTTCAGTGAGCTTCAAAAATAGGAACTCTAGAACATTGAAAACCTGCAGAAAAAAAGCTGGCATGATGGCTCAAAAAAGAAAAAAACCTGAGTCTTTATTTGATCAGTGCATCAAATTTGTTGTAAGTCATCCAAATTGTTTGGCAATAACTGATCCTAACACCTGTGAGCTTCATCTCAAAACAGGTGTCTCTTTTCCAAGTGCAATATGTGAAAAGATTATACACATTCATCAGCTATTAGGAAAACCATTAAATGACAAATTTATAAATATATTTCAAAATCCTAATGTGACTCGACTAAGAAGAGTCAGACTCAAAAGGTTTGACATAAGCAATAAAAAATTATGCATGTTACTGAACCATGATCTGCTGGAGCTGGACATTCCAGACTGTTCGAAATTAACAGATGAATCCATCAAGTATTTAAATGAAAGAGGGGGTAAACTGGTATCACTTTCATTGAGGAAATGCAAATGGAATTCATTTCTCGAAAAAATTTCATTATATATCTTTCAAAAAAAGACTGGTAGTCCCATTAAAAGAAAGTTGTATTTATCAACACCTAACATTCAAAGGTTAGTCATTACTCATCTGCAAACCTCGGAAGACATAAATTATTTTTCTGATTTACTAGCTCCCCTGAAACAAATCATGTATTTAGATTTATCTGAATGTTGCGATTTGGGAAACTTGTCATATTTGACAGAGCTCCCATGTTTGACAAACTTGATTCTGCATAATGTGAAGGGACTTCGTGATAAAGTAACATTAAACTCAATTATGAAATTAAAACAATTAAGAAATTTAGACATTTCTCAGAATAAGAGCGATGAACTTTTTTATGAAGCGCCGGATGATACATTAGCTTCGCTGGTAGAAAACCTACCAAATCTGGTGTGCTTGGATATTTCGGGCACCAACTTAGCCGGGGATGGTAAGAAAGTAAATGGTTCCATACCCATTGCAGTTTTTAATGTCAAAGTATTTTTTTTATTTCAAGATAAAGATCCAATCATACTCGGACTCAAAGGTAGATTGGATAATCCGCTCCAGTTTCTCGGTCTGTACAAAACTTGTTTCGGCGCCTGCAGAAGAGAGGGTATACCCGCAAAACGCATCTCCGGAGATATGAATGAGGATCAACTTTTAAATGCCGGAAATGCATACATACATCGACCTGAGGTTTTATTTAACGTGTTTGAAGATCTTCGGAATTTGCTTAAAAACAAAAATGTTACGAGAATGGAAGAAGTTTTAAATATCGCTCTCGAATCCATGTACAGATATCAGGAGAACCAGCAAATTCAGTTGTTAGGAAGGTAGCTTATTTTATTAATTTTTTATCTTTAAAGTTCACGTCTTAAATTCCTAATTTTTTCTTTAGCGCTCTTGTGCTCTATGTGGCTAAACCTGATTCACGGGTAATTCTTTCCACTGAATCGACACAAAGAGTAATTACCGCAACCTTAAATATGATGGATGCCTTTTCCGGCTTCGACCCGGCTGTAAGGATTGGTCTTACTGTTTTGCGACAGTTTGATGTCCCTGACGACATGGTAATTTTCTTGTTCCTTTTTAAAATTGATTTGGCACTTTAAGATTAATGATATTTTTTTAAAAAATGTTTCCAGTTGTTCGACTATGAACGTGTGATATCAGTCCTGCTGAAAGTTATTACAGACTTTGAGCGTCAGTTTGCTGTTGCAAAGCCGACCATGCAGTTAATTAATGATATGGGCTACGGAGTCGGCACTGCTCGTAAAAAAATTATGGGCGATATGGGCGTAATAACAGTAAGTGTTGTTATATTTGAAAAAAAAAAAAAAAAAAAAAAAAAAAAAAATTAGTCCCGATTCTGAGATCTCAGTTTTTTCATCTTTTTTCGTTTACCTTGAATTTTGTTCCCCTATTATTTTCAGAAAATGTTGCGAGTAATCGCTCATCGGTTAAAAGATCAAGACTGCGACGAAGTTCTAGATTTAGCTTGGTCTACAATTTGGAATGTTACGGATGAAACCCCGATTAACTCAGAAAGATTTTTAAACGAAGGGGGAATGAGATTATTTTTAAAAAGTATATCGGTAAGTAGGGAAACAATCTTCTTTGGAACAAAAGAAAAAAACTTAAAAACTTCTTTTTTTTTTTTAAACAGAGTTATCAAGACGATGCATTATTTACTAATATAATGGGACTAATGGGGAACGTGTCTGAAGTTAACCACCTTCGACCACATTTAATGAATAAAAAATTCATTACCGCTGTACTTCAATTTCTAAATTTTAATCGTTATGGCCTTGAAGTAAGTTAAATTTTTCTAAGTAGTTTTAAGAAAAAAATGGGAATCGTACAAGGGCCCTAACATTCCAGTATTCCTGGATTTAGGTTAATGTAGTGGCCTGCAATTGTCCTTAAAATTAATAGGATGGAAACATTCTTTGGCCTATATGCTGAGCAGGAATTTTTAAGAATATATTTATTTAAATTTGACCGGTTGACCAGCGTGAAAATACCTGTCACTTGATCTCACACTTTTCCAATTTTTGTCTGTAGATGAGCCTACTACCCCGCAGTTCCGAATTTCTCCCTGAACCGTTGGATTTCCAATTTATTTACCATTCGGTTATTTTCGGTCTCTAAAAAGGTGAAACTGAGAATTTTGAATACCGTTGTCTAATCTGAAATCAGAATTTAAAAAAATAATTAATTAATTAATTAAATCCAACATAGCGGAACAATTTTAATGTTTGGATGCAGGCTGCCTATACCGGAAAGGTTTTTAAATTTATACAATTTACGCCTAAAATTGTAACAAATTTGTCGGAGAACATTTTTCGAATTTCCCAGAATCTCGCCCGTTGAAGCCAACTGATAATTTTCTCATCTAAAAAAATTTGATCTTTTTTTACAGATTACCTACGACGCAGCCGGGATTTTATCTCATTTGTGTTCAGATGGAATTGAAGCTTGGACCATTACGGAACCTACAAGGGAATCCGTTTTGCATCGGCTGCGTTCCGAAATTGAAAAATGGAATGTCCCGAAAAAAACCAAAAACGATATAACCTTTATGAGTTATATGACATTCCGACCCTTATACCGCTTGCTTAAAGTCGAACATACCCCCGAATGCCAATTATGGGCTGCTTGGGCATTAGCAGATTTGACGTTAGTTAATCGTAAGTACTTGGAAATTAATAAAATAATCTAAAACTATTTTATACTAAATCTGTTTAAATTTTTATTTCTTAGCCGAAAAAAACTGTGCATTGCTTGAGGAAGAAGGCGTTTATGTTCATTTGCTGGAAAAAATTACGGATGGTAGAAATGCTTCTGATCTCATCGTTCGACTGGCTCAATTGACAATTGATAATTGTCGACTGTTTAGGGAAAAAAAATTGCAGAAAAAAGGTGGCCATAACCCGTAAAAGAAAAACCCTTCAGAATGTTCTGGCCTATTTTTTAATTTATTTTTGTAATTATGTTTCGATCCAACATCAACGATTTTTCAAAGAAAAAGAATAATTTTATGTTAAATTTAAACTTTCTAGAATCGAAAGTAATCGAATAAATTAATGCGGTACCTCTCTTTAAAGGTGTAAAATAGAACAAATCATAAATACTTACAATCGAAATCCTTCTTGTTTACTTGTAACTTGTTCCATTTTAAATAGAAATTTTAAAAAACTGGAATGCTTTTTTTTTGTTATCTTCGAAATAAGCATGTAACTGGAAAGAATAAAAAATATACTCAAAAAATATATAATTTTCAATAAAAAAAAAATAATAATAAATACGAACCTGTTTATGTAGCTGTTTATGTAGCATCGTCTTGAGAATGAGCTTCTAATTCCATATAAGTAAATCAGTATTGTTAAGAGGTACCCCCGTTGAAGGGTTCAGCGTAAGCAAAGAAGTTTTTAGATTCAGTGTGTTTTTTCCTCTTTCTAAAGCAGCTTTTAAATATTCTGAAGCTAAAAGGGCGGCTTCTTCCAGTCTTCCGGTTCGAAAAGAAGTATTAACAATTCCGCCGGATTTTGCAGCTTGAAAAACAAAAAATAAAAAAATGTTTAATTTCATATCTACCAACAAAAAAAAATTTTGAATTTACCTTGTACGAAGCAACTAGCCAATGAGGCAAAACGACACCTAAATGCGACAATTTTATGAAATCTGCTATCTAATTTAATTTCGTGTTTGGCAATAAGTTCTCCAAGCTAAATTTGCGGCTCTTCCATCTCTCAAATCTAAAAGAATTTTAAAAAGATTATAAATATTTTTTGAATTTTTTAAAAAAATTTATTTTTTTATTTAACATACCGGAAACGCCGTTTTCCGGAAGCCAATCCCAGGCGGCCAATCCCGCAGTCCCCAGCAGCCAATAAATCGGAATTCGATTCGTCTAGTCTTACTCATGACATAGCTAAATGAGACAGGACAGGCCCGACGGAAATATTGAGCATCGTGCAGATCCTTAAAGCGTGAATTACAGAATCCGACGTTCGAAAAGACTCCTATGATTTTGTGAAGCGTTAGAAGCCAAGAAGCAAGCGAATGCAAAATATTGAATAATTCATAATTAGCTTCAGTGCAATTGTACTTCATTTCTTTTTCACTCTTGTTGCCTTTTTCGCCTTCCACTTCCTCTTCCTCTTTATGTATAGCCAAAACTTATGGACATTATTTAATATTTCACAGAAAAAAATTTCCATTGCTTTTTCTTTCGTGGCTACTTTAAACAACAACCTCTGTAAACTGGCATGGGTAGATGTGCTTCTGTTAATTACAACAACCTATCAATTACCATGTCATCGTTAGCATGTCTGATTGCATGCAATAAAATGTGGCATCAGCTTTGTGTCTCCTCGAGATAATGGTGGTTCATCTATAGCATCCTGCAAAGAAATTAAAAAAAAAAAAAAATAGATAACATTCAGTGGCTATGAAAGAATCAAAAGCTCAATAAGGATTTTTAAAAATTGAAATAAAAATGTTGAGTTTAAATAGTTCAAAAAAATTGAGCAACTTTTGTGACTGAGAAAATATTAAAAATTAAGTTGATGTCCAGATTGTCAATAGTAATAAAAAATTAAGTTTTTGTTTTAATAATATCTTTTGATTTGATCAGTCTTATCTTTTTCCATAATTTAGCAATTAAAGGTTTACTTCTGATATGATATTTTACAGACATTTCCAAATTAAAATTTAATCTTTACCATGAACAACTCATCTGTCATTTTTGAATTCATCCTTTAAAATTATAGTTCTGCTGCATCACCATCATCATTATGTTCATCACTGCCAATCCACTCTCCATCAAGTATCTAATTATCCACCTCTGTCACTGGTTCCATTAATCCGGTTTCATTGCTTTCTTCATGAACAGGACACGGCTTTAAGCTCAACAATATTAAAATCTAATTCAGAATCAACTCCATGAAATGGTAAAACCTTTAAAAAAAAAAAAAAGGAAAAAATTATTAATAAAACTGCAATGCAAATCTGAATGGTATGGATGCAAAACAAAATTATATTTTCTTAATGTATACATTTGGTAAGTTTTGAAATTTATCGGAAATAAAAGTTTCATTTATTTTGCAAAAAGATTTTTTATAGCAAAAAGCAAACAGAATAAATACTTCACTTTCGCCGGTTTTCATACGATCATTTTACATAATTGCCTCACCGATATTGTTATCACATCCATAGCGGTAACGCAAAATCTCGGGAGATACATCCAACAACGACGCGTTTTCATCTCGTAAGAAACTTTTGTACGGCGCGGCATTTTATTTTAGTTATACTCCTCAATTTTATAGAAAAGTATATTAGATTTTTTTAAAAATTACTAAATTCTTGTCTATTAAAATACAATGATAAACAAAACGAAATCAGTAAAGTTATTTGCACGGTTAATTACATCTACGCATGCGTCTTTATGGTTAGAGATCCTATATCATCAGAGATGTGACATTTCTCTACGCGATTCCTATTCATCGAAATAGTCCACAAGTTAACTATAAGTGAACGCCGCCATATCTGTTCCAACACATTCTTTATCTTTATCTCTCTCACTTTTAAGGAATTAAATAGGAACCTAATAAGGCGGCCTGTGAAATATGGCGGATTTCTGTTTATATAGGATCCCTATTTACGTCGACCGTTAAATTTTAGTTTTTGACAGGTCTCTACCGGATATCAAAAAGCACTGACAGCCGGCGAGTGACTTGTGTTATTTTCACGATTTCAAATTTTTTTTTTTTTTTTTTTTAAATTGCAGTGACAATGGCGAAGAGAAATGCATACGACGGAAAAAAGTGTTGTATTGCTTATTTTCCCGAAAAAAAGGAACACTATGTTGCATATCAGCAGTTTATCGAAGATGATTTTGATGAACCGCTACAGGTAGATTCAGAGAAACTGTACGTTTTCCAATGGCCATCTGTGAATGTCTTGCCACCGACGAGGATGACAGCGGCAGCAAAAAATGCTTCTTGGAATAGGTTTCCTGCCTTAGTCGTAAGAGTTGGAGGTAAGATCAATTTAATTATTGCATTAATGTTTAAAGAAGGCATAGCAATAAAAAATCGATTAAATGCAATAATTGTTTTTAGATTACAAGACAATGGTGAAAGAATTAAATAATATTAAAGAAACTCGTTCGTTTACGAACCTAACAAAGGAAGAGAAGACGATGCTGAAAAAGAAAGAAGGACTTGGAGGAGAAGAATCATCACGAGGTTCCGCTCGTCGAGTTTCTTCTAGAAAAAAATTTAATAGGGAGGATGATATAAATCCAAAGATTCAGGTAAAAATAAATATGAAGAATAATGTGAAGATCATTCATTTACTAAAAACCACTTTTTAAAAATTTGTGCATCTTTTATTAAACATTCTTCTTAAAAGTTCAAAATTTTAAAAATGATGTCATTTCCAAAACAGCTAATAATAATTAAGAATGAAATTCTTCAAAAATCTAGCTTTGTGCAAAGTTTTTTAAAATTTGGTAGCCTTGAGTGAGGCTTTTTTTACAGGAAATATGTACCTGGCATTGCCTAAAAATTTCTTGAAAAAGTTTCCTGTGACAATTCTTTTTTTTTATTTTTTATTTTTTGCTGTTAGAAATTATGGACAGATTTCTTGATTAAGAAAACTTTTTTCAGCCCAATAAGTTAGTTAACTTAAAATTTAATAATGCAAAATTAATATTTTGAATTTAAATTTTAAGTGTAAAACTTATAATTTAATTTGTAATTTTAGGTTTCAGTTGAATATCAAAATGAAAGTGAAGCTCTAGATGAGATTTTAGGAGAAAAAAATGGCGAAGACGAAAATATAGTGGCTGAGGAAGACAAAATAATTAGTATTGACAATGGGTCTTCAGAACTTATTGCGGAAGATTGGGAAAATGTTAATCCAGAAACTGAAAAAAAAATAGAAGCATATCCGGCAGTTGAGGCGCAATCAAAATCAAATAAACGAAGGGCTAGTTGTAGTTGGGACAATGACTTTTCTGATGATGAATTGGTCTCACTGCATGAAATGACAAGGACTTCATTAATTGATCGCATCCGTTATTTAACCAGAGTGGATAAAAAGCGAAGAAAGGAAATTGCGAGTTTACAGGATCAGCTGCAGCTTGTCTCAGGTATATTTAAATTACACAATTTGTTACTATTTACTCAATAGATTTTACATAAGAATTCGTTTCTTTGCTTATTTATTTAATTAATTAACTAACTATTAAAAATTGAAAGTTTTATAATATTTTTTTTTTGAGCGATTCTATTGTTTTTGTTTCATTTCGATTTTAGATGCAAGGAAGTTGTCTGAAGCCATCAAACAAGCTACTCAGATGATCTCAACAGCAGATACAGCCCCAGTACAAAAACGGGAAAAAACGTTATCTGAAGGAGAAAGCTCCAGCGGGAAAAAAAGAGTCGTTTATGCTGATATGCTTAACGGAGAAGGCCCTGTGGTAAGCATTAATTTTTATAGTCAAAAATGTTTTTTTATATAATATGCAAGAATTTATTTATACAATGCCTCTCATTCTTAAAGATGGATTTGGATGCGAAATTGGGTAGAACAAAATCAGCAACTTCGAATCAAGAGAAACCTGGTCTTCTTGTATGTGATCTGCTGGAGTCATCGTTCCCTAACGACGAGATGGAGAAGTTCTGCATCACTGGCGAATCAGAGGAAAAGGAGCAATTATCTCTAGACGAGGCCCGAGGCATTGATGGCAAGTTTTTTTATGCGTTTAACTTTATATCTAGACTGCTTGTTTCCCCATGATTTCTGATTTTGGCCAGCTGAAGTTTTATTTTTAACCTTTATGCATACCCATTGCCGTTTCTAATGTCAAAATATTTTTTCTGATTTCAAAATGAAGATCCAGCCATACCTGGACTCAAAGTTAGATTGGATAATCCGCTCCAGTTTCTCGGTTTGGACCAAACTGGTTTCGGCGCCTGCAGAAGAAAGGATACACCAGCAAAACGCATCTCAGGAGATATGAATGAGGATCAACTTTTAAATGCCGGAAATGCATACATACATCGACCTGAGGTTTTATTTAACGTGTTTGAAGATCTTCTGATTTTGTTTAAAAAGAAAAAGGTTACGAGAAAGGAAGAAGTTTTAAATATCGCTCTCGAATCCCTGTACAGATATCCGGAGGACAAGAAAATTCAGCTGTCCGGAAGGTAGCTTACTTCATTAATTTTCATTCTCTAATCCTTGAAGTTCATGTTTTAAATTCCATTTTTTTAAATTTATATTTAGCGCTGTTGTGCTTTACGTGGCTAAACCTGCATCACGGGTAATTCTTTCAACTGAATCGAAACGAAGAGTAATTTTCGCAACCTTAAATGCCATGGATGTCTTTCCCGGCGTCATCCAGTTAGTAAAGACTGGTCTTAATATTTTGCGACAGTTTGATGTCCCTGATGACATGGTAATTTTTTTGTTTTTCGTTGAAATTGATTTGGCACTTTAAGATTAATGATATTTTGTTAAAAAATGTTTCCAGTTGTTCGACTACGAACGTGTGATAACAGTTCTACTGAAAGTTATTGCGGACTATGAGCATCAGTTTGCTATCGCAAGACCGACGATGCACTTAATTAGTGCTATGGGTTACAAAGTAGGCACAGCTCGTACAAAAATTATGGGCGATATGGGGGTAATAACTGTAAGTGTAGTTATACCAAAAAAAAAATAATAAGTCCCGATTCTGAGATCTGCAATCATCCCAGTATTTCGATCTTTTTTAAGACAAAATTATTTTTTCGTTTGCCTTGAATTTTGTTCCCGTATTATTTTCAGAAAATGTTGCGAGTAATCGCTCATCGGTTAAAAGATCAAGACTGCGACGAGGTTCTGGATTTAGCTTGGTCTACAATTTGGAATGTTACAGATGAAACCCCGATTAACTCAGAAAGATTTTTAAACGAAGGGGGAATGAGATTATTTTTAAAAAGTATATCGGTAAGTAGGGAAACAATCTTCTTTAGAGCAAATGAAAAAAACTTCAAAACTTCTTTTTTTTTAAACAGAGTTATCAAGACGATGCATTATTTACTAATATAATCGGACTAATGGGGAACGTGTCTGAAGTTAGCCACCTGCGACCGCATTTAATGAATAAAGAATTCATTACCGCTGTACTTCAATTTCTAAATTTTAATCGTTATGGCCTTGAAGTAAGTTAAATTTTTCTGAAAAAAATGGGAATTGTACAGGGCCCTAACATTCCAGTATTCCTGGATTTAGGTTATGTAGTGGCCTGCAATTGTCCTTAAAATTCATAGGATGGAAACATTCTTTAGCCTATATGCTAAGCAGGAATTTTTAAGAATATATTTATTTAAATTTGACCGGTTGACCAGCGTGAAAATACCGGTCACTTGACCTCACACTTTCCCAATTTTTGTCTGTAGATGAGCCTACCACCCCGCAGTTCCGAATTTCTCCCTGAACCGTTGGATTTCCAATTTATTTACCATTCGGTTATTTTCGGTCTCTAAAAAGGTGAAACTTGAGAATTTTGAACACCGTTGTCTAATCTGAAATCAGAATTTAAAAAAATAATTAATTAATTAATTAAATCCAACATAGCGGAACAATTTTAATGTTTGGATGCAGGCTGCCTATACAATTTACCCATACAATTTACGCCTAAAATTGTAACAAATTTGTCGGAGAACATTTTCCGAATTTCCCAGAATCTCGCCCGTTGAAGCCAACTGATAATTTTCTCATTTAAAAAAATTTGATCTTTTTTTACAGATTACCTACGACGCAGCCGGAATTTTATCTCATTTGTGTTCAGATGGAATTGAAGCTTGGACCATTACGGAACCTACAAGGGAATCCGTTTTGCATCGGCTACGTTCCGAAATTGAAAAATGGAATGTCCCGAAAAAAACCAAAAACGATATAACCTTTATGAGTTATATGACATTCCGACCCTTATACCGCTTGCTTGAAGTCGAACATACCCCCGAATGCCAATTATGGGCTGCTTGGGCGTTAGCAGATTTGACGTTAGTTAATCGTAAGTACTTGGAAATTAATAAAATAGTCTAAAACTATTTTATACTAAATCTTTTTAATTTTTATTTCTTAGCCGAAAAAAACTGTGCATTGCTTGAGGAAGAAGGCGTTTATGTTCATTTGCTGGAAAAAATTACGGATGGTAGAAATGCTGATCTCATCGTTCGATTGGCTCAATTAACAATTGATAATTGTCGACTGTTTAGGGAAAAAAAATTACAGAAAAAAAGTGACCATAACCCGTAAAAGAAAAACCCTTCAGAATGTTCTGGCCTATTTTTTAATTTATTTTTGTAATTATGTTTCGATCCAACATCAACGATTTTTCAAAAGAAAATGAATAATTTTATGTTAAATTTAAACTTTCTAGAATCGAAAATAATCGAATAAATTAATGCGGTACCTGTCTTTAAAGGTGTAAAATAGAACAAATCATAAATACTTACAATCGAAATCCTTTCTGTTTACTTGTAACTTGTTCCACTTTAAATATAGAAATTTTAAAAAAACTGGAATGCTTTTTCTTTGTTTAAATATCAAAAATTACAAATTATTTAATAAACAAAAATTATTACAGATAATAAATGATTTATTGGGCTTCCGCTGATATCGTCGTCATCGCAGTGTTAACATAAATTTGAAGAGTATCTTCCAAATCAGCATGTAACTGGAAAGAATAAAAAATATATTCATAAAATATATAATTGAAAAACAAAAAAAAATTAAAAATACGAACCTGTTTATAAGTAGCATCGTCTTGAGAATGAGCTTCTAATTCCATAAGAAGCAAATCAATGTTGTTAAGCGGTACCCACGTCGAAGGGTTTAGCGGAAGCAAAGAAGTGTTTAGATTCAGTCTGTCTTTTCCCTTTCCTAAAGCAGCTTCTAAATATTCTGAAGATAAAAGGGCTGCTTCTTCCAGTCTTCCGTTTTCGAAAAGAAGTCTTAACAATTCCGCCGGATTTCGCAGCTTTAAAAACAAAAAACAAAAAATGTTTTATTTCGTATCTTACCCTAAAAAAAAAAAAAAAAATTACCTTGTACGAAGCAACTAGCCAATGAGGCAAAAAGACACCCAATTGCAACAATTTATTCGTAACAATTTTATGAAGTCTGCTGTCTAATTTAATTTCGTGTTTGGCAATAAAAGATTCAAGCAGTCTCCAAGCTACGCTTGCGGCGCTTCCATCTCCCAAATCTAAAAGAAAAAAAAAATTATTATTTTTTGAATTTAAAAAAAAAAAAATTTATTTTCTTAAATAACGTACCGGAAACGTCGTTTTCCGGAAGCCAATCCCAGGCGGAATCGGAACTTGATTCGTCTAGTCTTACGCATGACATAGCTAAATGCGACAGGACAGGCCCGGCTGAGATATTGAACATCGTGCAGATCCTTAACGCGTCTTTGTATAATCCTACGTTCGATAAGACTCCTATGATTTCGTGAGGCGTTAGAAGCGAAGAAGATTTATCCGCACGCTCCGGACAAAATTTCATCAATTTCAATCGAGCTCTACACAGGAGATGCTCTTTTTCCACGTCTATTAATTCTAGAACTTGTACTTGACGTTTTAACTCCGCAGTTGAAATCTGGAAATTTAAATTAGTTTTTAAAAAAATATCAATCAATTTAAAAAAAAACAGGTTTCATAGCAGTTACTCGGCTGCACTTTCATAGTGCGGCCACAATATGGCGGCTTTATGTTCGTGACATAAGCAAGAACATCCTGTTATCATTTTTACCTCTTTCTCAAATGAGGACCTCATTTCGACATCTCGATCCTCGATAACCGGTTTCACTATCCATGCATCCTCTTTTTTCACCAATCTTAGGCAATTGATTGCTGCCGTGTAGCACCTGCATTGTTTTTCCACAGCTTTTATAGTAGCTTCTGTGTTTTCGACGGATAATCTCAATGCTTGCTCGTACATGACGCAGGCAGCTAAAAAAAAAAAAAATCCATTACAAATTAAGTAAGCTTACAAAAAAAACATAACAGAAAAGCAACTTGAAAACGAATCCGCTAGGAGCGCTACTTGTCATTAAGGGTTGTTCATTAATTGCGTCACTATCCAAAACAGATAGAGAAAGGGGGGGGGAGTTGACAAATTATGTCACCAATATGTTTATTTTAATGTCGATATAAGAGGAAGGATCAAAAATCCTAAAAAAAAGAAATGGTGACGTAACAACTCAATGGGCTTGTAACGCCTCTAGCGGAATATTATTGAACTTAGACCATTTTATAATTTTTCCTCACCTTTTCTCGTGCTTCCTTTCAAAGTGTGAAAAGCGTAGAGAAAATCGTAATATTTGTTATCTAGGACGTCCAAGGATCTCGCTCTACCTTCGACGATTCGTTCTAAATCATTTTGCATTCCCCCGAACGGGAAGGCGACAAGAGTGTCTAACATCTCGCAATCAAACAAGGTAACGACCAGTTGCCTCAAACAATCTTTTTTCCGATCTGAATCGGGATTGGCCACGAGGGACTCATAGGCCTCGGCATATTGACCCACTTGAACGTGATTCAAAAACACGATGGAATAGAGGGTGGCCAGCTCGGGATCATCTTTATCCGCGATTTCGATGGCATGTTTTGCAAGATCGATTATGGAATCCGAAAAATTTTGCTGTTGAAATAATTTTATAACCTGAAAAAAATACGAAAAAAAAAATTAGTAAAAAATTCTTACTTCGGCATTGTAAATAGCGCTATAGCTTGCGGAAAAAATCCTCGGTGGATGTAGGTTTTCTACGACAGTCAAAATAATACCTTGAGGTAGTATAAAACCATCAGTCGCTCTCGGCTGGGATTGTCCTTGATCTGCAAAACTTTTTTCTTTAGGAATTCGTCTATATTTACACCATGAGCGGCTTTGTGGAAAATGTCGTAAGCTTTTACATGCTCCCCAGAATCCAATAAAGCACATCCCAAAATAAATTTTCCTAAAAACATAAAATTAGCCATTAAAAAACGTAAGACAATTGCAGGGGGCGCCATTTTCGATTTGGAAATGCTTACGCGTATAACTGTTGGAATGGCACCATTTACTCAGCAGTCTAGTGTACTCTTGGACGTGGAGATACTGTCCGGAAAATAAAAGAAACTCCGGGAAAATCGTGTTGTTACAAACCGGCCATCTGTTCTTTATCGTTAAGGAAAAAACATTACAAGGGAGTCCAGAAAATTTAAAAACTTTCGGTCGTTTGTTTTAAAATCTCGACATGTAACTGTTAAAGAGCCTAAAATATGGCTGATCTTGAACCGGAAGCTCCGGTGATCGGTATCAACTGACCAATATCTCTACTCTCTGTTTCCCAATCCGGGCACACACCATTAAAAATGCTAATTACACTCGCAAAACGTTTGCCGTCTTTTCGCTGAAAGAGAATAAAACCTTAACCTGCTATGGTCCAAATTCTGAAACGTTTCCAAATTTTTATTTTTGAATAATTTCGAGCAAAAAACTATTCCCAGTCCCCATAGATGCTAGCCCTGCGCGTGAAAACCTACTTTGAGCGCCCACCATTTCGAGTATAGACCACCCGCATCACATGCATGTAATACAAAATATCGCATAATTCTTGTTTTTTTCGTAAAACAATCGCGGAAAAAAGATTTCTTTGCGTTTTTGATCCCTTAGTTTTCAAATTTGATGTCTGAAATATGCAATTCTAAACAGAGCTAGCAATCTAGCGCCGAAAGTTACATTTTCAAAAATTAAAATGCTCCGCCATTTTGGATGTGAAAACTTTGTATTTTTCAATCCTCTCATTTCAGACTTGGCATCCGCGGTTCAAAATACAGAAGTTCCAGCATATTGTAGTCAATAACAACAAAATTGTAATTTTTGATAGCGATGCTTCACATATGAAGCCTATAAAGGGTTAATATCCTTAAGGCGGTAAAACTGAAAAATTTTCAAATTTTTATAATTTCCATGATGGCTATCATAAAACGCGAACTAACCAGACTGATTAGAAAGTTCCCCCATTTCCTTCTAGCAAGCATCTCTAGCACGGGTTTTAAAAAAATTACAATATCAAATAACCTTTGGCCCTTAGGCATTCCAGAACTTAAAAGATTGAGCAAAACGGGATTTTACCTAAAACTCCCAAATCCCAATTTATCCCCTAAAATTTTCAGCTGTAAGATTCCATCTTCAAGTTAAACTTGGGAACTCGAACCTATAATTTTTTTTAAAAATCATAAAAAGGATACACTAACTGTCCTAAAGTATGTATGTATGGCAGCAAACTTTTATGCCACAAACATATCAGCTGCTGAGGAATTTCGCTTTTCGATAAAAGAAGCCTCACTGTCGTGGAAGCCGTGCTTTGAAGAAAAAACTCCAGTACGGTTATGTTTCTGTTGGAATGATGAAAATTGGGTTGGAGCAAAGCATTTTTGTTGATTTCGTGCAGTTTTAACACCGACACACAATTTTCTCTAAAACAAAAAAAAAGGTAAAAATATTAGAAAACTACTTTTAAAAAAAATTTTTTTTCTTTAGCAAACTTACACATAATCCAACGACTGTGTAAAATGTATCGGAGTTTGAGTCATCCAAATTAATATATAGTAACACTGAACCAGAGAACTAGTCCTTTCCTGAATGGCCTCGTTCAAATGGGCGAATCTTCTCCCTTCGATAAAATTTTGAAATGAGTTTTTTTGAAGCATCCATTGGAATATTAATAGGCATCTGCAAAGTTCGTATCTAAAAACAAAAACCAAAAAAAATTTTAATTTTAAGCATTTTTTAAGCAAAATTTTAATTATAATTTTAAGCAGAGAAATAATTAATTCCCTACCTAATAACGACAATCTGTTGAAGGCTGTTAGCGACCAAACTGGTTGCAAATTGACTGCCGTATAAATGGCCTAAATGGATCAGCCACTTAGTATTTTCCAATTTCTCGCAACCGTCTGTTAAATCAGGCTGTCCGACGTCTAAAAGGTCTAGTAAATTCGCCATGGGTTTTTCCATGTCTTTTATGTGTTCTATGTTGACCGCTAAATTGTACAACACGTCCAAGTTACTCAACTGAAAATTTAAAAAAAAAAAAAAAAAAAAAAATGCTATTTTAATTAAGAAAAAAGGGAGGTTGAAAACCGAAAGAAAAAATGGATGATCGATTAGTCGATTTTCGACTGGATCACTATTTAAATCAATTAATTCAGAAAATACAGTCAACCGCCATAATTTTCCCATGAATTTCCCATGAAGGAAGGAAGAATTTCGTATGAAAGTGCTGAATTCAAATTTAACAACATTTTCCCGAAATTCAACATGGCGAACCTATCAAAAATATCTTAATCTTCAAAAAAGCATAGTCTAGTGATTTCGCATTCGCTGAGTGTGATCATGAATCACAATTGAATTACTGAAATAAACCAAGACGTGTAACCTGCAACAAATCTCTACAGCGCTACAATTTTGGTTGCCCAAAATTTAAATTTTTAATCAAACTCTCATATTAAATCTCTTTAATTTTCTTCCCCTTTACCGACATCCCCCTCCCCCCTCCCTTTACTCTCCTTTTTCCATTAAAAAAAAAAAAAACGAATATTTACCGTGTCTTCACATTCGAGATCAAATTCCTTGTCAAAAATTTTATCGATGATTTTAAGGGGAGGTTCAAGGTACTTAAGATTTTTATCAAAGCACATTTTGATATCTGCCGGCAAATTGTCGTCTAGATACGTCAACATATTAACCAATCTTAGGAAATTTTCATCTACATCGCAATCTGAAAATAAAACCAAAAAAAAAAAAAAAATTAAATTAATTTATTTTTTACCCCAACAACTACTAGCTAATTTTTTTTTTTTTCTCTTCGTACCTAGAACTCCTCTCTGTAATTCCCTGGTGTTGACTCCCGAATTTAAAGCCAAACTTTCCAAAACGTCCATGGGCCTCACAAGGGATATGTAATTTTTTTAATGATGACCACTCCCGATGTGACGACTTCCCCAGGGATATAAGAGGAATTTTCTTTGTCGTAATCGTAGGCCTCGTCTTCTTCCATGCTCTGAAAATGATTTTTTTTTTCGTTAAAAAACGTATTTTTGTTAAAAGCAAAAATAAAAATTATCTTACAAATTGATTATCTTCCGTGCCACCTATCTGCGGTATATTGTGAGCCAAAACTATTAAACCGATGGGGCGGGTTCCGCTTTCGTAATATTCGACGCAGCAAGAATAAAATTTCTGCCAGCAACTGGAAATAAATTAATAAAAAAAAATTAGCAACTAATTGCCAGGTAATTTTTTCTTTATGATCGACGCACAGTTCGGCATCAATACAAGCCTATTTTGAAAAAAATTATTTGGAATCGGGATCATCTTCGTATTTTTTTAAAAAGATTACCCTGCCACGATTGTCATCGACATCGCAACCCTGTTTTTATTCTAATTCCGATTTGTTGTCAATATGGATCGATCAGCTAACTTAAATCAAAATAAATTTGACGCCGATTTTTCGAAGTGATTTTGATTCCGATCCCGATTAAAGTAAAAAAAAAAAAAAAACATTTTACAGGGGTCAATTCTGATTCTGATTCCAATTTTAATACAAATTCTAGCTTCTTTCTCGAAACAAAATTAATTTAAAACCTAATTCCGTTGATTCCTATTCATTCAAAATTGTCATCAAAATCATCGATTTCGAATCGGAACAGCGGCTCTACAGATAAACAAATTCTTAAGCAAAGGCACCGTACTTGTTAATTAATTCTATCACTTCCTCGTCAGAGTGGCACCGTTCTTCCAATTCGGCTGCGATTTCGGCGTCGACGACTCCACACACTCGATCCCTGAGGACGTGTATCGGAACGCCCATATCGGTAACTATATTCGATTTACGGTATATCTAAAAAAAAAAAAAATTATGTCAATTTGCTGATTTGGCCCATAAGCTCAGCGTTAACGCGTTAAGTCTTGTAAGTGAAAAAATTGCGTCCAATCACTACTTAGCTTATGATCTTCCCCCTCCCCCATAAAATTTCAAATTAAATAATTCAAAAATTAAAGTATTTACACTCAATGCTTTATTGATAACTGAAACCGGAAATCGGCCAGGATGAAATATGAAATCTATATAATTCTGCTTCGAATCGATTTCCGGATCCAAGGGTATTTCCGTCCTATCCAGAGGATTCTCCAGGATGCAAGAAACCCAAACCATGTCGGGTCCTTGGCAGACCGAAAGGCTAGTATCTCCTTGAGGAGAACGAAACACCGCCCAAATTTCAAGGTTGCAAGTAACCGCAAAATCAACAACGTCTTGGTTCTAAAACAGAAACAGAAATAATTATTAATAAAATAAAAAATTTATTTACAATTAAAAAAATTTTTTTTTTTGATTTTATACCTCAGGCGTGCACACGGATGAAACAGTTTGCAATCTAATCGAAGAAAATTCAAAGTCAAGCTTCGAGATATAAATTACAGAGCGGCTTGCAAAGGACAATAACGTTGCAATATAAAAGAAATTTTCATCTGAAGAAACTGACTTTCGGATCATGTGATTTTGAGCTAAATAAAAAATAAAAAAACAGCTTATTAAAATAAATTTTTATTTCAAAACAAAAGCAAAAAAAAAAAAAAAATTAATTACCTCCTTCACTTTCAGCCGTTGTCAAATCAGTGATTGACTGGCACTGAACCTTTGATGTAGACCATAATCGAATGTTCCCGTCTCGACAGAGAGAAAATAAATGTGTTTCAGAACCTATATCGTGGAAAAGCATCCCAACAGTTATTTCGTCGTCTTTGTTTTTCCCCCTGTAACAAAAAATAAGGTATAAAAGGATTAACTTGATAAAAGCAAAAACTCAGCACACTTTCAAAGACGAGAAAGAAATAGATTGGTTACCTCAAAGCCCTTGACAAAAATTTTGGGACTAAAGTATCATAATGCTGTTTTAATTCCACACAAGAAACTCTTCCAGTCACTGCATTCATTTTAAACAAAAGTATGGACCCAGTGTCATATGCAAATGCAAATAAGAAGTGTTCTCTGTTAGCAGATAATGCACTTGCACTGGTGTGAGGCAAAGGAGAACCTACAACAAATAAGTTATAAATCAATTTGATCAACAAATGAAAAACACATAAAAGCCAATAATTTATTTCTAACCTGCAGAAGCATGATTAATAACATAATAGGTTGCTGGGTTCCGAGCATCATTTAAAGTTGCATCAGCAAAAATACTTTTTGCAGTATAATCTACTCCTCTACGAGGAAACACTCTTTCCTGAAATTTACAATATATTCAGCAATATTAATAACTTAAAACCAAGGGAAAAAAATATTCGCTATTTTACCTGGCTGTGAATGCTGTCAGGATGAGGAAATGAAAGTCTGTGTATGCTAGAAACTGTAGAGACTAGAATAACAACAGAATTGAACGCTTCATGAATTGTAATCCCTTCAAGGACTGGAGTGTCCACAAATCGATATCGAATTTTATTCCCAGTTAGGTTAACATCAAGACTTTGCTCTACTAATTCTAAAACATCATGGATTATCCTCCAGTAGATAAAACGATTTCTTGTAAAATATTTGCCTTGTTGCTTATAGGAGTAACCTCCGCTTCGTTCAACGACTTTAATATCCTGAAGAGTGCTTTGTGTACCTCCTGGAGATAAAAAAAAAAAAAAAAAATAAACACTTTTCAACCAAACTTGCAAGATAATGGGTTTCAGTGGGACAAACAAATTAACCAAAGGAATAATCGTCTCCGCATCAAGACCGTAAGATTAATAACACAAAAGGATTTTACCTGTGTTTATTGAAAATTCAATAAATTTATCACAAGCAGTTTGATCAGGGATTACTTCCCGGTATCCTAACGGCCACGATGTCATGATTTTATGAAGTAATAACTATGGTAATAAACAATTTTAGTATTTCATTTTCTTTAACTCGCTTTCTAGATAAATAACAAGCCGATTCGTAAATTATTTAATTGATATTATTTTTTAAAACCAGTCCAAACAACAACACGATCATTTTAAACACAACTGTGAGGTTAGGGTCCCTTCATAAACCGCATAAACCGCCTTCCATTATTCACAGATGGCAGCACGATCGTGTTTTTCATTGCATAAACGCGCGCAATGTTACAGCTTTTTTTAAATTTTTTTTTACAACTTTATCGCGTAAATTAAAAACCGAAATTTTCTAAGCTGAAAAAAGAAAAATTTTAATGATACAGAAACTTTTAAAATTTTACATTTCGTCCGCTTACCATCCAATCCAGTCGGGATGAAAAGGCATTTAAATGGACGATAAAACGACCAATTCAGTTGTCTGAAATTGCAAAAGCATTAAAATGTAATGCAATAAAAGCTATCAGATAGCGATCATTTCTCTTTTTCATTTTTGAAAAAAAATTTTTGACTACAGACTTTTTTTCTAGCATTATATATTCTTTTATTCTACAGGAAACGAAATACAGGACCTACTTTTTTGTAGTGCCAAATAAATACGGCATATTTTGCACCAATAAATACAACAAAAGTTGGTACCAAATACTAATTGGTTTAATTAATTAAATCTACTTCACAGTAGGAACTAATGTTGTTTTTCTTTTTTATCCTCTTCCACCCCGTCGACACCTTTTTTCCGCCATGGAACAGGAATTATTCGGACATCTTTTAAAATTATGTTGGCTAAGATGCAGAACGGCATTTCAAAAATTAACTTGAAAGGGATAGCGAATAAAAACGTGAACATCAAATCTCCGCAGAAGGTATAAATCTGAAATCAATGAAAATGGTTTGAAACGCATTGTCAGTCATATGAGGCTTGCATACATACAGAAGTGTAAGTGTTAATATAGTAGTTGGTTCGTTGGCTTCCCATACGATAAAGTAGAAGAGGGAAGTGGATCAAATATATGTTGTATGACAATCGGGATATTATTTGAAAAAAGTTAATCGATAAAATCTTGTTTACTGGACCTAGAAAAAAAAAATTAACAGCATTTCATCAATAATAGTCCCAATAATTAGCAATTTTTAAAATTTCGACTCAAAGAGTTCAAAGGTTAAATTTTAACGCAAAAGACAAACCGTTTATTTGAAATGAAAAAAACATAGTGTGCATATGCGCAGGGAGCACCACGTGGTTTTTTTTTTTACTATGTCACTTTCTAAAATTGAAGATACGGCCTCAGATTGGTTTAAACCGTTTTTTAAAGGCGAACCCATAAACTCGCGACAAAAAGTGACGTCACTTTCTGAAGGCTAAAACGATCTCTGATTGGTGGTTTCTATGCATCGCCGACTTTGGCATACTGTTTCTTTTATTATGCCGTTTAATAATGAAAAAACATTTCGGTTTTTAAATTCACCATTTTGGTAATTTAGGTTCTGAGGCACAATCTTATTTTAATTTTATTTCATAAATTATTTTCTTAAAAACAAATTACCTGCAACGCCATATCGACAAGCTATCACAATCCAAGATAAACACAGACTCCAGGCTAATCTGTGTAAAGGAACATATAAAGCGCTTTTCATTGGAGTATAATCAAAATCTTGAAACAGGAGTGTGCTGTACAAGCTACCGAGTCCAACTCCTGCACATACTAGCCAACCAATCGCAACCACTAGCTAGGAAATAGTAGCAAATTACCAAAACAAAGCAACAAATATTAGTGCTTACATACTACATAAATGGCCAATTCAGCTGTCTGCTCTACAAAAAAAGCATACCTTAGAGAATTTCACGTGGATCTTTTTTTCATCTACACAATGTATAAAATAGCAAGTGGCCAAACCAATCAACCAGGATGAAGCTCTCGTTTCCACTCGCACGTATTCGCGCTTCATTTGCTCATCCATGCTGAAAATATGATCAAAAAATTATTTAAAGTTTGGAACTCGAAGAGAAAAACTTACGAGGATGTAGTTAGCATTGTGGGTGCGAATCCGTTTACATATGTCACTATAGAACTCCAAATCGACGAAGCAAATATCGATGCCAAAATAATGACGCAGCCCATTTTCGGTTTGTAATGTAGCAAGTACATGACGAAAGGCGCTAACACAAATAATGCATTTCAATTGACAAAAACCAGGTATGAGACAAGCACTGCCAATAAATGATTCATGATTAACAACTTTTACAATTGAAATTAAATTTTAAAAAAAAAGCTACCGCTGAAACTGAAGAAGCATAGTTTTGAGTGTATGTCATTGCGGGTAACACGAAATTACTGCATGTTTTCGAAGCTTCCAAAGCTATCGCATTCCACATGGGTCCATTTCCAATGTAAGGGAAAATATACAATTGGATTAACAAAATTGCGGCAAATGGAGGAGTCCGCCTTGAATAAAATAATTTAATGTTAGGTCTTTTGACAAGAAGTAGAATAGTACGAATTACCTTATATATCGACGTACAAACTCTACGGGGAAATCAAAGTATCCTAAATTAGAAATCGATCTGTAGAATAAAAACCAAGTAAAAAACCCGCTTAAAAATAGAAACGTTTCCACAGCCAGAAAAGAATTTATTACGGGAACGAATCTTGCGTCTCGGAAGTACTAGAAAATAAAAAAATAAAAATTAATATAAGCTCAGTTAGTAATGAATTCTCATAATAATTTTCGTGGGCTGGAAGTCAACTGATGTATGTCCATGATACACATACAACTGGAGACAGTCTGTTTTGACTACATAGGTAGTTCTTAAAAATCATGTGACTACATGTTTACGCCAACATAAGGAATTATTCTTGTTGTCACGTGACTTGTACAAACAGTCAAAACCATCAATTTCCAATCACATGTACGATGGAGATACGTCAGTTGACCTCCGGCGCGGCACACGCATTACATCTACTGTGTCAAAGAAATTGATAGCAGGACCAAGACCGGTGAACAAGCTCGAATGTGCGAAAAGAATCCAAATAATGCTTAAGCCTCGTATGCCGTAGAGAGCTTTTAAGTCACCAGAAATATCTGAATAAGCAAATAACGACTTTCCATTTGTGTAAATTGAAAAAGAAGTCAAAAGTATGTGAAATTTGCCTAAAAGAAAAAAAAATTGAAATCTCAATATCGGATTACTCTTTATAAGAGGAAGCTTCAGTAAATACGAACCAGAAAAACGAAATCAAAGTTTTTCCACCTCAAATTTTATTGACATTATTTTCGGTCACACATACATTTCAGACCAGTTGAAACTTGCACTAAAAATTACAGTATTCACTACCACAAAAATTTGCTTCAATATAATTTAAATTTACGATTTATCCAAAATTTATCCTAAAATGGATAAACCTTAAATTAACTTACTTCTAGTATTTACTGAAGCTTTCACATTGAGAATTTTTATTTTAAAGTAACTCCATTAGGGGGATGTCGGCCACTGTTCCATAAAATGGCGGCGGTGATTTTTTTTAAATAAAATATTCCCTTTGGTTCGAACGCATATACATAAGCATATTTCCTAGAGAAAAGGGGAGACGATGATGGCGACAATTTTCAAAAATCTTAGGTAAACACTTTTAGAGAATTAGTTTCCATTGCGGAACAACGTAAAATAAAATAAAATCACGATTTCGCCTAGGAGTCATTCAAGTAATACGGAAAATAAAAGGGGAGGTTCGTGAAATCTTACTATTTTTCCAAAAAAGGGTCCAAATTTGTCTTACCTAACATTTGAATAACCTGCTAGGAAAAGTCTAAAAATCTTAGGGGAGAGGAAGATTTTAGCCACAGCTTATAACAAGCCTGGGAAGGATAAACAATCGTCAAAAAAACTTCTGACGAAATTTATCCACGAGACTTTTTTCTTTTTAAATTAAAAGCCATTAACAAATCAAAACCGACCGCCATTTTCCCGGAATAGCAGCCGACAACTCCCTTCCGGATTTAGTTAGCGATAAAAATATTATCGCAGTAAAAATGAACGATTGTGTTGCAGATGTACCTTGTTCTGCTGATGTCCTATAATAAAGATCATAGGCTGTGCTGAAAGCTGCTATCGAAAGAAACCCTAGTAAAATGTAACTGAAAAAAATAACAAATATTTTTCACTACATTCAGTAATGCTGAAAGCAGTATGTTTTGGCGAATAACATACACAAAAATCCAGCCACTTTTTGTCATCTTCCCAGAATCTTTAGTATTGCAATCCCTTTCCAACAACTCAACAAAAGTCCTTTGGCTTGTCAACTGAATCACTTTCCGTAATCCCGATTGGATTTTTTGAACACTGCATGTTGATGGTAAGCATATTGCAAAATAGTAATCTTTTAAATTGTTGTAGCCCTCGGGATATCTTTGGTACCCGTATATGAATTTTTTAATATTCTTTTTGTTCAAATCATACTTTTGAATGTATGTTGCTCTTTCATCGACTACGCGCACCATACAGTGCTTCCCAGTAAAATCTTTATTCGGAGATACGACTTCTAAACACTCATCATATAGGCCAAAAAATTTTGAATTCCCTTTAAATAATCCAGTTGGAATTTTTGCGGATGAATCAAGCACTACAAAAAAATATATATATATTTTACAGTACTTCTTCATGTTTAAGTTCTTATGGTTCAATTTTCAATTATAGAGATCCAATAATCAAAGAGTTACAATCTGCGAGCAATACCGCTCAGATCCTTTGCTTTTAGGGTACGGTCTGATGTTTTCTAAACATTGACGCCATGGGTGACGCCATTCAAATTTTCTTCAATTCCTACAAACAAAGACATCTGAAGGAGGTTGGAAAAGTCAATTATTGCTTTTTGCAACAACTTTGTTCGCAATGTTTGGAACTTACGGCCCTCTGGACTGTACCATATGTTATGCAGATAAAGTAAGCTAGATCCACTGGACCTCTACCTAAGCACAATGAAACAACACTTACTTTGAAGAGCCCAAACAGACTTATTTTTTAATCCTTCTATGTATTGTCGGATGTGACTTTCGCATGCACTTGTACTGCTTTTAGTCTCCAAAGCTTGTACTTGTTCCATCAGATCGATTACTCTATTCCATTCCAGACTTCGCACATGTTTTGCGAGTAAGATATTAATTAATATTAAAATGAGATATCTCTTTACAATCACTAATGGCATATTGAAAGAAAAAGCAAAACCCCCCCAAAATAAAACTTTTTTTTTTTTCAACTTTCAAATGAAATAGCTTCACTCTTAAAGTAAAGCTGAACCCTATTTCAAATGATTGTTTCTGTTTCTTGCAATATTAGGTATATGATTAATAGCCTGTGACCTGATTAAATCGCTTGGCGGAATTTGATAAAAACTTGATTACTTTGGTTAAATTCTATATTAAAATCGTCTGATCACAAAACACAAGTGGATTAAAATTCTTGTGCCCTAAGTAAGTTGACAAATTCTTCATTCTACATCTTATGGTACAACCATATAAGCCTAAGCCGAAACCTAATCCTCCAGAGGACGTTTAACTGACACGTCTGTGGTTACATGGCGAAAACTGAGCTAAGAGGCCTGCAGGTCATTCAAAAATAGAAAAGTCCAAGGTTTAAGTCTTCGACTGGACTTCGTTCGGTACAATTTCTCTGAATTTGTACTTTCTACTGGCATTCCTTAGGAGAAAGCTTCAGTGAATACCAGAATGAGTGGCTGTTTTGTCTAATACTCGATTCACAGTGAAAGAAAAGATCAAATTTTAGATGTCTGTGTACGTGCATATGAAAACCTCCCACTGGTACAATCCGGATAGTTTGTTTTGATTCAAAACTTATTTGTTTACAAACAGTTTAAAAAACAAAACATACTATCCGGATTGTATAAGTGGGAGGTTTTCATATGCACGTGCACATCTAACCAACTCTTTGGCATATTCTTGTATTTTTGTTGCAAGTTTCAACCAGTTCCCCAGTAAATATGAACCCGGGAAACGAGATCAAAATTTTTCGACCTAATGAGCCTAAAGAACTCCATTGGTGCATTCGGAACTTGCATATACATTGTATATGTGCACTCGGAAAATAATTCCAAAACAAATTACGCTAGGAAGACATTGATAAAACCGCCTTTGATAAATTTTTTTGAGAGTGCGATCAGCCTCTTAACCATATGAAAGTTTGAAGGAAGGGAGGGTCACCATGATTGTGTTTGGGTCACCTGATCGTAAAGTGTTCTCATCATAGAAGCCATTTTGTTTGTTAATGTATCCGACATAATTATCACGCCATTCACCATAGAGAAAGCTCTGTACATGACTCCCATTCTGCCCATATCGTAACGAGGAGCGGATGCATGCATCATTTCGACAGCACAACAAGCCAAAGCAAACATTAAAGGAAAGATTGAACCCTGAAAGTGATTGCCGTTTAGCCATGAGATGCTGCACCCTGAAACTGAATAAAATTCACAAAGACAAAAACATCTCCGTTTACGTCTCAGACGTCCATATAACGCCAACGGCATGATCATTTTAACTTGCAGCATAAACCTAAATATTTTAAGTCTTAGACGTCAGATTAAAGATCGAAGCTCAAAATTTTTACGTTACGACTGTGAACCACGGTCGCATAGACAGGTCCGGAAACTCCTATCCCTTATACATGGGGGATCATGTCCGATGTCCCGCTTAACTACGCCAAAATTAGTTCATCCTTTCTACCACCGTAAGCGCTAGTTGTTAGAGAGACGCTTTCTGATTGGTCGTTGAGATTTGATGCCGACGATGGCGGCACAAAATCGTATAGACGTTTATATGGTTATTGTTCCAACTTATATGATTAAAAATGTTGCGGCTCTCAAGATCGCAGCGCCGCCAGTGGCCAATTTTAGAACTAAAACGTACGTAGTTAAGCGGGACATGAACGGCATAGGAAGTTTCCGGACCTGTCTGTACGACCGTGCTGTGAACTAACTTTATCATGCCATTGGGGCTATAGGGACTCTTAGGCGTAAAAATAAGGTTTTCTTTAAAGTTTTTTTCTCCGTATGTTCAGTTTTATTAACTTGGATTTGTTTACCTTTCTGCCTCAATTCAGAATATCATCTAATCTGCGTAAAACAAATCCAGGACTGCCACCATCGCATGGAAATGGGGAATAGGCCTATATAGTTTTCTTGGAACTACAACATTAAGCCAAATTTTGTAAATAAGGTATTTTTAAAATTATTTTCTATCTTCTTTTAATAGTTTTTCACTATCCACTAGTATCATTATTTCTTTCGTAGATGCAAACCGAATTCGTTTACTATTTTGAGTTTTAAACGAACGGAAAACATTCAGAAGCTATTTATTCAAAAGAAAATTTATGATAGATTATGATGTAATTCAGTCATGGGAAACATCTCATATTACAAGTCGATGGTTAATTATACAAAGCTCTGGAATAGGTAATCGTAAAATCAACAAGTGGAAGAGTGAAATGACAAAGTATATTCAGAACGGTATAGCATCGTACGCACCTTACTGTACTGTACAATTTCTAGAAATTTTGGCTTAAAACTATCCTCAACTTAACTACAAAATTTACAAAGAGGATATATGCAGCATCAAAGTAAAGTTTTATTGAAAAAATTTTTAAAATTTTTACATATATCGGGATGTAAATTCTGTAAACGAGTAAAATTCGAAATTATATTCATTAAGATTTTGAATTTAAAACTTTCTGAGCCACGGTAATCAGGTTCCGAAAGCAAATTTTGTTTTACTAATCCTTTACACAACTTCTTTTTTGCAAATGGGCTTCGGAAATGTAATCATATTTTTTCATTTTCACTTTATCTAATTGTTCTGGCGTCATTTCTTCTCCCATCCGAACTAACTTCCTCATTACATAGTTGGACATAGATTTAAAAATCGGAACCCTTTGCAAAAAAAGCACGAATCTCAGTACAAGGTAAGAGAGATACTGAAAAAAACTCAACGATTTTTTCAGTTCCGGCACATCTGCATTCAGCAAACGAGAAATATCGTAAACCAGAGTTTCCAACGAAGCCAAAGCCATTGGAAAGCAAAGCTGTGTTCCGTCGACCATACATCTCATCATGTGCTCCCAGTAAACGTTAACATCTCGAAACGTCGGTTTCAACAAATTGTCTGTAATGACTTTGGTTCGCCACCTTACCAGATCCAAACTACCATTGCAAAAGTTGTGCTCATCATTTGCCCCAAGCAAATAACCGATTACCCTCCAGAAGTGGACGAACGCTTCCAAATCTGTTTCTTTTACCCAACTCAATCCAAAATGATCGGGGTACGTGACGAGAAGTCCCGAGACACCAAACATAGCTCCTGTTAAAGCTGTCTGACTTAGCATAAGGTTACCGCGTTTCCTGTTTCTAAGTTTTTCATATATTGCCGTTGTCGGGCAAGTTTTTCTGAAACTTTCTTGTACTAACTTGTGGAATGTTAGTTTCGAAGAAATGACGTCAATGGTTGTCCGCTCTTGTATTTCTTCTTCGGGAGAAGTGTCGAATTTAAATTGAACATATTTGTGTAATCTCTTGGTCCGTTCCAAGGTAGGATTTTTGTCTCCCGAAAAATCTAAATCGTACCACGATGTAAATGCCCTGATTGTCTTTATTGATTTTTTTAAAGCTTGAAAGGGGGTGTCGGATTTTCCGGTGTAGATAAATGCTCGCATGAAATCCCCTTCAGAATACGAAATGCACAAAGCCATAAGAGTCGCGTACTGAATGACAAAATAATGTTCCCTTGCGAATTTTTGGCCTCTTTCGAATTTCTTTTGCTCAAACCAACTCGGTTTACATAGTACTGGGACGCTGAAATCCAGTTTTTCCTCGAACCCTTTTTCGAGAATTTCTATGTATCTCAACACTTGTTCAGGTGTATCTTTCCGTGTTGTCCCATTCATTGCTCCGTCTAGGAAAAAAGGTTACAAAATTTAGTAATGAGGTTCTTCATCGCATTTGGAGGACACACAAATTACATATAATTTATGTTAATTTTGACCCCCTCCCCATAAAAACAAAAAAAAATAGGCTTTCCCCTAGTGGTCATACAATACAAGTATTACATAAGCATTATTTTGGCGTTTCAACCCCCCCCCCCCGGTAGTAAGCAAAAATAGGCTTCCTCTTATGGAGATTTAACATTAGCGTAAGCATTTCCGAGACCACTCCTTCCCCTGTTCAGTGCTTACGTAATACTTGTATGATCCTTTATGGAAACTTAACATTGACATAAGATCCCGCTCCCCCTAGGTCCGGCTGTCTTATGTAATAGTTAAAACTTCCATTTCCTACGGTATCTCGAAGTATGAGCATCCCTTAAGCAATGCAGCAGTAAAATGTTAAATCACTTTTTAAACTAGCCACACGCTTTTTACCAGAAAGTAGAGCAGAAACATTGCTACTACTTGCCTTCCTTGTAAAAAAACTACTGGGCTGCACTCTGCAGAATGCGGTCTAACCAAAGAACTAATTTATTAATTTTTCATAGAGGGCAGCATCGTCGTAGTGCTAAAAACTTCCATTTTCCCCGCGCATTTATTTTCAAATTATCAAAAAAACGCTATGTTATGTTCATTTTATTATGAAAGCTCATATTTTAAAAAAACTTTGAAAAGCTCTAAACTATGACTACTGTGACGCAATTTGAGCTTTTAATTACTCTGAGAACTTGACAGATGTTTATTAACTAACTTCGTTTTTCATATTATCAAATCTGCTAGCTTGGGACTTTCCATTTACTAAAATTATTACGGATTGACACCTACCCTTTTTAAATTTTATAAACAACATTTGTATTATCTTCTTTAAACAGTTTCTTCTTTAATTTAAAAATTATGTAACGATCATAAACTTAATTTAAAAATTCAGCATGCTACAGAAAGTTTGTTTCCGAATAAAATTTTACTGAATCAGAGTTTACCGATAACTGATAATAAATCAATGCAATATGCTTAGTAATGGATATATGCATTTGCACTTTTACAGAATCATAAAAATTATTAAATGTCATAAAAGGAATTAATTACTAGTTACTTATCAATTTTCCACAAACCAATTTTTTTTTTCAATAGTCATTTTGTATGGGTTTTTTCGGAGATCTCGCCAAATCGTATGTCTGAATCAAATCAAGAGAACCGTGTTTTGCCACTTTGAAACATCCAAGGCCAGATTTAGTCACGTAAAGAATGGTTCCAGACTTTTTTTTCCGGGGCAAAAACCAGCCAAGAACGTTTTAAGACGGAATAGACGAGGTTTTGCCCAGCTCCCCTAAAAAACCCTATATATTCCCTAAATGTCCAGCATCAGGGAAAATCCTGTCATAGGCAATGCATTTTTTATCAATTCTATACTTCGTTTACTTTCTTGCAAAACAGGAAAGAATTTTATTAATAAATTCAGTATTTGATCACTTTTAGCCTACGAACACCATGGTAAAAAAATCATCCCCCGTGAAATTGGCATCAGGAGAACCGTACAGCAGCCAGATTAGTTTGAAAATGATCACAATCGTTTGTTCTTGGTTTGTTCCGGGTATTCCGTAAAAAAAAAAAAAAAAAAAAAAAAGAGTTTGTTCCAAGACCGGAAGTCCGGAAAACTGGAATCCCACTTGGTCCTGTCAACTTAAGTCATATCAGCAGGACAAAGTCGCCTGATCCGGTCGAAAAAAAAAAAAAAAAAAACAATCGATTGTTCATCGTTTGTTCCGCATTCTTCCGTCATAAAAACCTTTTGTACCGGCAAGCGTTTGCAAGCGTTCTGCAAACGTTCTGTCAACTTGAATTATTTTAATAGTCACTTATGGGACTTTGACATAGCATGCAGGACCGAACGGTCCGACAGGGTTTACAGTGATGTGAATCGATTTTTCTTCGTTTTTTCCGGATCGTTCCGTAGTAACATTCTACTGTTCCAGCACCGGAAAGCGGAAACCGAAAGCAAAGCAATTTATTCTTTTGGTGAAAAGAAAAAATCGGCGATGTAATTTATTCTTTTGTGGAAGAAGGCACTATTTTTAACCTGATCACAAAGCACAGACATGCTGAAACACCATCTTATTGGATTCCCGGTCTTCGGGTGACGGAACAAAGGTTTTTACGACGGAATAATCCGGTACAAACCAAGAACAACCGACTGACATCATTTTGAACTTGGTCGGACTGTACAGTCCCGCTAACTATGTTAAAGCCTAATAGATGACTTTTTTTCCACTTCCGGGCTTCCAGGGCCGGAACAAATGGTTTTTATGACGGAACAATCCGGAACAAACGAAGAACAATCGACTGGCTTTTTTTTCGATCCAATCGTACGACTTGGTCCTGCTGATATGACTGAAGTTGGCAGAACCAAGTGGGTTTTCAGTTTTCCGGACTTCCGGTCGTGGAACAAACCTTTTTATTTGACGGAACAATCCGAAACAAACCAGGAACAAACGATTGTAATCATTTTTAAACTGGTCTGCCAATACGGTCCTCCTAACTTCACGGGGGCAAGGAATCAATTAATCGCGATGCGTCGAATTTGAGAATTAATGCGTGGCAGCACTATGATACGATAGTGCTGTTCTTTGTGAAGAATTAATAAATTAGTTCCTTTATTAGTCCGCACTATGCAGCGTAGCCCAGTCGTTTGTTACAGGAATGACAAGTAGTAGAAACATTTGTGATTTACTTTCTGGTAAAAAGCGTGTGGGTAATTAAAAATTTTTTTAAGGAAATCATTTTGAAATCAAAACCTTAAAAATACTCTTTCATAATGTTCATTAGCAGAACAAAGTACAAATATTCGATAGAAATCATATCTTTAGAAATCAAGTGGTTTACAAAAAGGTTAACTGATAAGATTTTTATGACGTTAAGTGACATCAACATTTAACAATACTATAACGATAATGATACTAAAGTATCTTCAAGGAAGCTGTTTATAAATGCCATTGCAGTATTAATTTAAAAGTTACGATGGTAGCTCATGTAAAATGATTTATAAATTACACGTGGCGATTTTACTTTTAGCTTGTTCAGGCATATCTGAGCAAGCTGGCTTTTGTGGTGAGGGTCAGTTTCAATGCCAAAACGGTCAGTGTACAGACGAGAAAAATGTGTGCGATTTCACACCGGACTGCTCCGACTGGAGCGACGAAGATGAGTGTGGCTGGTGCGATTTCAGCGAAGGAAACTTATGTGGGTGGAACAATACCGGGTTGATCAGGCAATGCGGCATTCAGAGCAACTACCATGATTACTGTGGGCTATATACCGAGTGCGGAAACACGGGCACGGTTTATTACAGTCTTGAGAGTCCTTTTTTACCCAAAATGGCGAAACACTGTCGGTTCGAGACGTACATCTTGCGGTATGCCTTCAGCGGTGGTATATGCAGTACCCATGTTGGGCTGGACATAGATGGCCTCGAAATAAACGACGAGTACAAGGTTAATCTTGATCTCGGGTATAGAAAAGCTGGGTCTCGACTCTACATAAGTGGCGATCTCTACCATCATTGTGGGAAAGACACCCGTGACATCGTAGGCTATATCCTGATAGTGAACGCCACGTTCCCCGACTGCGATCCTAAGAAATTCCCCATTGACTGCGACTTCAAGTATGACCATAACTGCACATGGTGGTTTGATAGTACAAGGTTCGATAACAAATGGATCTGGAACGAGCAGGGTTACATCTACAACGAGGAAGCCACATTGGCTGAGCTACGTAGCCCACTAATAGAACCTCCCGGTGATGGAGGTGCATGCTTATCATTCTCCTATTTTATAAGTGATGGGACAGGCAACGCCCTGCACGTCACACAAATCAACCTGGCCAAAAAAAATGAGACTACCATTTGGTCCAGTACTCAGCCGACTTATAATGAATGGAAAAGGGAGTCTATATTCATCGATGTCAATTTTGATATTGATGTCGGCTTTTTATCATCAAGCACAAGTGGCATGGTAGCTATAACCAACATCACTTATGTAAAAGGCGCATGCGACGATGGCGAAGTTACCACTACATCAGCCTCAACTATCAGCACCACAAGTGAGTTACCTACAAGCAGTTCCACAACACAAATACCAACAGAACAAGCTTGCACGTTTGAAACTGAACAAGACAGAATAGATCTATGCGGTTTTTACTTTGAACCTAACCCATGTATAAACAGCCAAGTGGTTTCAAGAAGCCATGGGTTCGACGGCACAGGACCTCAAGATGATCACACTTTAGGCATAAGGGACGGCTGGCTTTTGAACTTCGAACACGATACAAATTGTACATCATCGAACGGTCAAGCTCAAACAAAATTTATCTTGCCCAATTTCCACGAAAACAAATCACCAAGATGCTTGTACTTCTGGTATCAGCTCAAAGGAGATAGTTCACTGAGCGTAGCCCTTGCACCGAATTCTTCAGGATCTGTGCGATTGTGGCACACCTCTGAAACCACGGAGGAATGGAAGTTGAGCCAAGTGCTACTCGAAGCCGATGATCCCTTCGATATTGTGTTCGTTGCTAAGTTCGACAGTGTAAACTATGAACTTAATAATTTTATATCAATTGACGACATTGTAATTGAACAAGGTCAGGAGTGCGATTGATATAAAATGTTACTTAAAATTATCATACATATCTTTGTATTTAATTCTGAAATGAATTAAAAATTCAGAGTACCAAAGAGATTAAAAAAATCACAAATATTATCTCAGGATGATGCTATAATCATGATTATTATCTTCGATTTTCATTCATTGTTAAAGCAACAGTTACTGATAGGCGACGTCGGGGTCGTAAATAAATTGCGTAAGTATTATTTTGACCGATTTCGAACCTCCTCCCTCCCCAAAGAAAGAAAAAACAAGATTTCTCTAATACATATTCAACATTAGTCACATTTTTTGGAAACTTCTACTCCCTCCCAAACATGCCTACGTCATTAATGGATGAGCCCATTTCTGTATGTTATATAGAAATTAGGCAAAATTCCGATGAACAAATAGGGACTTGCAATGGCGGAGCACCTCCTCATTGCAATAACCCACCAAGACAAAAAACCTTTGGATTCCAAAACCTCAAATTTAAAACCTCAATGTATAAAAAAGCAGGCAACGACAACCGATTTCAAACACACCGAAGGGATCCAGTGTAGCAACAGCTGCCACGAATATCATTAATCATTAAGTATTCCTTATTTATCCCTCCTTATTATAGATGCAAGATGACCGAAACCCTAAGATTTGAAGGAAGGTCCTAAAAGGTCTTGGGCCCACCTTGGCCAAGAAAAAATGTGTTATCCAATCAAGCAATCCTACATTAAACACATACATTACATTAAATCATAAAGGCTGAGATGGGCAGATCATGTTGTGGGCGAACTGCAGGCACAGACCACCCGAGTCCTAAGTCAATAAGGTAGATTTCTGTAAAATTGGAGCCTGCTTGGACTAGAGGGAAGCATCCCAAGATATAATCAAATGGGAAAAGACTTGTCACCAAATATGCATGAAAAATTTTTCACTCACCATTGGGTGCAGGATGACCTTTCAGCATTCCCATAACTCATTTCAGTACAATCGAGCTCCATGCACCAAAACAGCTTTGTACCGCAGCACTCCTGCATAAGGCAGAAAAACGTAGTTGTTTATTACACTGACATATTCTCCATACAGTGCTATCTTCTATATGCAAGTCAGACAAACCCATAAACTCTGAATAAAAAAAAAAAAAAAAAAAAAAAAAAAAAAATTACGTCAGTCATTTAAGGATAATATTCTTTTTAAAAATCAAAAATAAATAAAACCTACCCCTACTTTCTGCATTTGAGATAACCTGCATTCACTGATGTTAATCTGATCATATGACATTACTAATTAAACTTAATTAGCACTGATTATGATTCCATCCCTATGTAATCAGTGCCAAACACCAAATGTGTATAGGTAGCTTGTAGACCAGCTACTTCAAACTCATCGACTATCGATGTATTGGTATACAAGTTTCCAGACCTGTTTGTATGATCGTGGTCCAAACTCCAAGCGGTGCTGCCATCTATAGTTCATAGACCAAAAAAGTGTGTCGTCACATCCGCCTTCCCCTCGACGCCATATTGGCTGTTTACACCGCGAAATTTAAACGTGGTTCCCTTGGTTCCAATAGTGCATTAGAACGATATTGCATTTCATTATTATTTGATTTTTACGGAAGAAATAATAGAAAACTTGCAATTATTTATAGTTAACTCGTTACTATAAGCAACTGGAAATATATATTGGCTTTTATTTCGAAGTGTTAAACGTATTTAATTTATTAATTCATCATTTTTGGTGATGAGGAAGAATCAGGTTATACTGCCGTCTTAGCTATTATTATTATTAATAAGGTTCGTCTAAGTGATGAATTGTTTTATATTAATTTGATGCTATAAGTAGATGGTAGAAATGTATGATAGCAATCATTTTGATTGTTTAACTTGTTTATTTGTAGGCAGTAATGGCTACAAGGAAGGCAGTCTCTATGGAAATAATAAAAAATTTATTTTTAGATTATTTCTCCAATGCTAAGGGGAAATAATGCCCTAGCATCTTGGAACTTTATCTTTTCGACTGTAATTTAAAAAAAAAATTTACTACATCTTGACAAATTCAGCATTTGATTTTCATTGTGCATTTTTCCCACCCTCACATGACTTAAAATTGTTAACCTACATACTTTACTAAATCAATTCATTTTTCTCTCCTTTTAGGAGATTTTATTATTTTATTATATTTGAAATTCAACAGCCAGTCGAACCAGTCTGCTACAGATTCTAGTAATAAAAGAAAAATGTACTTGTATATTAATAATGACAAAAAAAAAAAAAAAAAAAAGAAAGAAACGTTTCTTTCTTCCCTAAAGAAAACAATAGAAATTTTTTTATTTTCAATTCATCGCCTAACAGTAAAACATTTGAAGTCAGTTGCATTCCCTACAAAATAATATAAATATAAAATTAAACATAACCTAACCATGTTAAAAAAAAAAAAAAAAGTTTCATGTGCAAATAAAACACTTAGACAGAAAAGGCCTAATAATTCTCAGTAGCAGTTTTAACAAAGTAATTTCTGAGAATTATAAAATTTAATTTAGCGTAAAAAAAATTGATGTAACTATTTAAAATGATTAAGATAATTTTTTGAGTGATTTTCGTTTTCAAATAACCCGGTGTAAACAACCAATATGGCGCGGAGGGGAAAGCGGATGTGACGTAGCCACTTTTTTGGTCTATTTACCACCATTTCAGGCAACATTGTACTACCATTTAACCACAGAAGTCTGGCAACACTTTTGTCGTCGCCATCTTGACTTTGAATCAAGTTAAAGTGCAACAAAAGCGTGCACGGTTTTTTTTTCTCCAATCTTTTTGGGAGTAGTAAAAAGAGATTATATCGAGCCTAATACAGTTCTAAGAGGAATCTCTGAAAATAATTTGATAAATAGTAAGCCTTATTAGGGCTCATTCACAGCTGAAAAATGGCTGAACAGATGTTTCATCTTTTCCAATCAATGATTTCGTTGGCTTGCAGTGGAAAAGAAACTGCGACATTTAACATAAATCGGTGTTATGTTTGTCAGCTGTCCGTGAAAGAAACGAAATTGAAACGCTGCAAAGGTTGTAAGAAGATCTCATACTGTAGCCAGGAACATCAGAAAAGACATTGGGATCGACATAAGGCATTTTGTAAGGCCATTCAAAAAGCTGAAGAAATGATACCAGAAGAAGAGAATATGAAGAGAATATGGGAAACAAGAAAGAGTAGGATGGATTATAAAGACAAAATTTTTAACTTTTGTGCAGAAGAGATGAAAAGAGAACTTGACGTAAATGAAACGCTCATGATACTTAATACAGGGACGTGCAAAATTTGTGAGAATAAAAATGCTCCTATTGTCTGTCAGTCTTGCTTAGATGTCAATTACTGCTCCGAGGAACACAGGAATTTAGATTTACCACATCACTCTGACGAATGTGAAGAATTAAAACTCATACAGGATATGATTTTATATAGTAAAAAGCACCCTCCTCCGACTTATACTTTGAGGTAATAAAACTCTGGTCAATTGAGATATCAAGTAATTTTCTGGGAGATCCATTGTCAAACTAAATTCTTTTAATTTCGTTTTTTTTATTGCAGGAAAGGTAAATTAACTTTACCTGAAACTTTAAAAGAATTCACAGAGTCTGCCACCGATATATTAGTGCCTGGCCCAGAATATAAAAATGCTTGTCACGGATGGGTCGGCAGTCAATTATCGAGACCATTATCATTATTACATGGCTTAAAATGGATGAATTATGAAATTAAAGATAGATTGACTATTCACGTAGTCGGAAGCACATTCACAGATACTATGGATCTTGTACTATGGGAAATAATACCTCATATTTATACAAATATTAAAAAGCTGCATATTTCATTTGTCGGCCCGGAAAATTTTCCGGTAAACAAGAATAAAGTATGTAAGTCTTGCAAAAAAGTCATGACGATTGATGTAAGTAGTGAATTATATCATGATTATGTGAAAAGCATTAAGTATCAGAAACCAGATGTCATCTGTGCTTTCAACTGCGGTTTTACCGATTGCGAAACATGGGCACCTAGTTTGCCATTTTTAATTGACGCACCTCTCGTCATGACTTCATTTAGTGAATCTGAAGCTGATGATGATATCAAAATGATACTTGATGTTCATCCGCGTATAAATTATAAGAGGAAAGTAAACCCATTTTCTAATAAAGAGATTCAGCCGAGAAGAAGGGATCTTGAAATCGGTGTCTCAAACAGAATTTTAACTGTTTTTTTTAAATCGTCTAGCGTATAAGGAAACAACCAAGTGAAGTGGTTGGAAAAATTTTTGGTTCTAATTTTTGTTTTGCTAATTTTTTTGTTCATGGGATTCTTTGTTCATTCTTGATGTATTGTTAAAGTAAAATTAATCTTTTTTAATTGGAAAAAGGTGACTATAGTGGTCAGTAGTGTCAATTTCTTTTATATTAGTACAATTATACAGGTTTATGAAACATGCTGTAGTTTTCTTCAAGTCACTATGAAAATTCTTAATGTTACCAGTCTTGCCATGACTCAGATTGCTGAAGTGTGCTTCCTCATCATCGCAAAATATTAAGTCTGAAACAAAAGTTAAAGCAGATGAGTATAATATAAAACACAGTTTTTGTGGTTTTAGTAAAAAAAAAACTGCTGTCATATTAACAAAATAAGCAATATTACAAATTGCCAGAGATGATAAAATATAAATTTTTTGCAACCCCTTTGGGGTGATTTTAGGGGTTGAAGAAAATTCGATTTTTTGTTTATGACTTGATTGATGGATTTGAAAAAATGAATAATGTTGTCCAAAATTTCTAATTTTGGGGCTAGTCGCTCTCCTTTAGGAGAACGTTTTTCTGTGGGATTTTTTAGTCTTATCACAGTTATTTTGAGAAAATTTAACAGTCAGGGACATATTCAAGGCTAAGGAATTCAGTTCTTCTTAAGATTTTGGATCAAACTTTTTTTGGCCAAATATTGTCAAAATTTCTAAATTTGGGGCTAGTCGCTCTCCTTTAGGAGAACGTTTTTCTGTAGGAATTTTTAGTCTTATCACATTTATTTTGAGAAAATTTAACGGTTAGGGACATATTCAAGCCTAAGGAATTTAGTTTTTCTTAAGATTTTGGACCAAACGTTTTTTGGCCAAACATTGTCCAAAATTTTTTTCATTTTAGACCTATCCATAAACGATCAATTTTAAAGAAATTCAAAAATTTTAAAGAAATTCGTACATTCACAACAAAATGATGCAATCGTTGATTTAGATGTAAAAAGGACAATAATAAAAATCGAAAATACGATATATGATTTAACTGTTTATCAGGACTCATTATATTTATCTTATGAAGACAAGGCGCAAAACTTTTACTGGCAGTTTCATGTACTCTAATTCTAATGGTATAGATTCGCGGAGTAAAGAGCTGTTGCAATTGCACAGCATCTACTCCGTGCAGGAAGTCTTTGTTCGACATCAGCTGTCTTCGATTAAAACAACAGGCTGAAAAAAATTAACTCATTAAAATAGGTATAATGAGAAACCTACACCTATCTATCAGTTTCCATGATGATGATGATGAGCGGCTACACATTGTCATTCTAGTTGTTTCTTTCGACGTCTTCAATTGAAACAACACGATGAAAAAAAAAAAATTAAAATAATAATAATTATAAATAATGAATAATAAGAAATCAAAAAAATGGCACCAAGGGGATGCGTGCTTTAGCGTTTTGAGCCCTGTCGGGAGAGGTGGGCTTAGGATGTTGGGTCATCCCTCTTTTTTGTTTGTCTCGTTAATTATCCCTTAAAAAAAAAAAAAAAAAAAATTATAAATTGGGGAGGAAATTATTATTTTTTGTCCCACAGGAAAACTGACATCATTCTTGAAATATACGGTGCCCAGAACCTAGGAAACAAATATAAACAGTTACTTTCTAACAGTGGAAAAAGGAGACCGTTCAGATTCCAACGAAAAACTGTAGTCAATAAATGAAAATCGAAAGAGGATCTAACATTTTCCTACTGCTTGTTTACAAACAGTACATAGAAAATTCTATCGGAATCAAAATGGCTTCCAAAAAAAAAAAAAAAAAAAAAAAAACAATAGAAAATAGCCTGTTGTCTGAATTTTTTTTCGAGAGGTCCAACGGTCTCCTTTTTCCACTCATGTCATCAAATAAAAAAATTTGAGGGGGGAACTGAGCTTCCCAACGAGTCGCCCGATTTCGCACAAAATCAAACTGGGATCTAGAAACGTCACCGAAGAATCGTGCAAAAATCAATACAATGGAGACGTAAGATAAAAATGCTTACGAATTGATGACTCGCTTAAAGTTTCCTTTTGAAATAAAGAAATTTAACTGTACTGTACTTTCAAAAAATAAAAGGTTTTTTTTCAATAGATATATGGGAGCGTTCAAGTATTGTATTACGTGGGGGGGGGAGGGGGTACTCAAAATTCTTACGATTCTTACTTTGGGGAGGGGGTGGGGGGGAGTTTGGTAAATCTTACGTAGGAATTTCCATTATAGCTTATTGTTCAGAATTTTTTTTTTTTTTAATTTCAAAAAATTAAGTTGCTTTTAATTTTTTTTTTTTTTAATGTTTAAAGTAGAAAAATTGAAAATATTTTTCAAAAAATTTAAGAAATAAATTTTTTTTATTTTTTTATGAGATTTTTTGCCAGTTGTAGCCATCTTCAGGGATATGAGTATGAACTATAAATCTAGATTTAAGAAAAATATTACTCCAATTTAAAATCGGCGTTAAAAAAAGGGGGGGGGGGTCCGCGAAAATCTTGCGTAATATAATTGGGGGTCAAAGAAATCTTACTAATTCTTACGAAGGAGGGGGGGGGGGGGGATCCGAAAACCCGAAAAAAAGTCTTACGTAATACTTGAATGTTCCCTATTTAAATTTTTCAATTCATTATAAATCACTTTTATAATTGTTACAGCACTTGAAGAGGGAATGGAAAAAAGATCGAATTCCATTTCATTGTTTCTTATGTTTATCTTTTGTATGAAAAATTCAAAACAGAAAACGTGAACCCTTAATCGCTTATATTGCAGGTGAATCTTCGTTTACTCTATCAAGGCACAAAATATTGGCTGGCAGTTTCGTATACTCTATTTTAACGGTACAGAGTCACGGAGTAGAGAGCTGTTGCAATTGCACAGCATCTACTCCATGCAGGAAGTCATTGTTAAACGTCAGGTGAGAAAAATAGCCGAATAGACGGCTTTACGGCGCCGATCGCGAAGATTGGAAAAGCGTTCAAAAATTCTCAAATATTTCCACCGGTTTTCGTTTGCTCCTTCCTTGCTCCGAGAATTTTTTAAGTTTAGTCTTTTTTTTTTTCTTTTTTTTAACGTAATTACACATCACACGGAAATATTCGCAGGAAAACGGACAGAATAAGAAATATAAAATATAAAATTTCTTTTAAAAGTACTCTTATTCTATTCGGCCAGGGTGTTTAGATTTGAAATGATGAAATACTCTACTGCCAACTTAAAATTACCTTTTTTTCCTGCATATAGTTCTACGTAGGGACTCTACATTTAAAGTATATTTAGCTTATGCACGTTATCAAATATTTTAACCATAGAGTTAAAATTAGATAGTAACGCTGTAAAATCCAAATATTCGACATTTGATAGCGGCTATTTCTACAAAAGAAAAATTAATATAGGTAAAAAGTTATTTTTATTATTCTCGAATTTTGAAATCTCAAAAATTTTTTTAAATTTAAAACAATAGAAAAAGAACTGTACTTCAATATTGCACATATTAAAATGAATTAATCACGTCCCAATTTTAACAATTGTAAGACCAGAAGTCCAAAATTTCTATGAAGTCTTTTTTTAACGCAAATAATTCTACGTATTGTTAAAAAACCTTTTTTTAACGCAAATAATTCTACGTATTGTTAAAAAAACCTTTTTTTTAGTAAAAGGTCCTTACGGTCTTTTTTTGTTAAAAATACTCTACGCGTAGAATAATTACTCTACGTCTAAACACCCTGTATTCGGCATTTTTTTTTAAAGTTCAGTTTTGAGTATAAAATAAAAACGTTATCACAGGTTATTGTAAAAGACTTAACAAAAAATTTAAAATATCAAATTTTTTTAAGATACAATTTTTTTTTAATTTCAGAAAATTTTAACAAGTAGTAAAGTATTTGTGATTTTAAAAAAATTAAATAAACAGTTAGATTAAGATAATAAAATAAATTATTAAAGATAAGACTGAATTAAATATTAATTTCATATCACCATCACCATATTTAACTTTCTGTTTAATAAAGAAAAACGACCAGAAACGAGCAAAAAATGCCTTCAAAATTTTAAATCGTTTCATTGTTTATGCATAAAATGACATGAAAAGTAAAAGTTTTAAAGTAAAATTTACAAGAAATTTTATTCAACTTTAACTGGCTGATTTTTTAAAGTATACAATCTACAAGAAATTTTCTAAAAAATTTACAAGAAGTTTGAAGTTAAAATTTTACTTTATAATAAGACAACATGAACGAAAGCATGGACTTATAAAATTTGTTTTTTTCCCTAGTTTTTTTGCTAAAATGGGTTACATTTTTTTTATCTTAAAATAAATTTAAAAAAAAAACCGTCTTTTCTCCCTCTTCGTCGTAACACAAATATTTACAAGCTCTAATAAATTGCTTTTTTAAAAGCTGAAATTAAATTATATTAATTATTCCGGCATGGCGGCAATTTTCTTAAAAATAAAATTTAAAAAAAAAAAAGTGATACTGTAGCTACATCTTTTTTTTTTCTCATTTGTAATAGCTACGAAATTGATCTTTTCTTTACTCGTTAACAAATATTTCCAAAATAACATTTACATTGATTATTATAATTTTTTTTTTACTATTTAATATGTCCTTGTTTTCGTATTAAAATTACGTGAGAGTGACGAATATTTACATTTTTAATTTTTTTTTGAAAAACTTAACTAAAGTAAATCCATAGGCGACACGATTTAAATCAGAACCTTCCTCCAAATACTCTTCCTAATATTCTGCTTGCTGATTCTCTTGTGAGAGAAAGCTATTACCGCTATTATCATTTCCTCTACACATTTCTGAAAGAGAAAAATAAAAATAAAAATGTTAAAAATCACAAAATTAAAAGACCAAGATTAGGCAATTAAAAAAAAAAAAAAATTTAAATTCTAAAGCAGCCATTTTTTTCAAGATCGTGTTCATGCCAAATACATGTTGGCGCCAAAAAGTAATTTTTTTTTCATTTTGAACCCTTTCTCCCTTTTGAAAAGAGTAATAATAATGAGTGAAAGTATTATTCTAATCATTTTAATAAACTTCGAGCAACTTATTTTAAATCCTGGGAGAAGTTAAAAAGTAAAATTTCAATCCAGGTTTTTTGGTTAATTTTTCCTGTTTCAATAATTTTAAAAATTCACAGAAAAATAAATTTCCGGGAATTTAGGGCAGTCATTGGTTGTTTTCACCAAGTAATTGTCAAATTAAAGTCCAGCGCGGGCTGAGCGTAGCACAAAGAAAAAACTTCGAATTGTCCAATTATTTCTTTTTTTTTTGCCATTTTTTCCCCAGAAAACTTCAAAAAAAATGTATACATATAATTTTGGTATTATAACATCCTGGTATAGTTTTTATAATTTGAGCTTTTTATTGTACTGCTGACTTCACGGATTATAAATTAATTTCTTTTTAATTTGGAAATACTTACTAACGACATACGGTTCCAAAGACCTAGTCACCATTTTCCTTGCTTTCGAGAAATCTTCAGGTCCAAAAGTCCTGTTATCTATACCCATCATCATTCCCATACCTTTCAAAACATGTATATCGTCATGGATTTCAAATTCATCGTCAAAGTTAAACAAATACTCAGTTCTGAAAAAAAATAAAATAAAATAAAATAAAACAAAATTAATTTTTAAATGTCATTTTCTTAATGAAAAATAAAAAATAAAATAGTTCATGTGTTTTAGGTCATTGTAATTATTCTTCGGCCAGAAAACGCCTCAACACAGAGCATGGCAACCTGCATGGAGCTGTCTTTAAAATCAAGTCATTTCTTTCCTAGGAGTTTCATCTGGTATTTTTGGTTTCGAAAATCCAAAATTTGAAAAGAGTTTCAAAATTTTATGAATTTTTAATCAAAACCTAAAAAACTTATTCAGACATTTCAGTGGGAAACGGTTCCAGAAATGAAATTCCGCAGCCCTGTAGCCAGAGTGGGCTTAATTAACAGTTTGAGTTCGTCTAAGAATTTTTACTTAGCCCATGAATTTTGTATAACTTCCGTATTTCAAATCATTATCTAAGGCTTATCCTTAACTTGGATCTGACTGCACGCGCTTATGGAACCTCTCGACTTTTACACGAAAATGCTTACCTGTCATTCGAAACCTTAATATACACCATCGTATTCCGACTTGTATTAACTACTAAAAAAGGGAACTGAACGGCGGCTGTTTGAGCCGGTCGGCCTCCCTTTTCCTCGAGTTTCCTGTTCCTCTCAGCTAAATTTTTAAGAGCGATTTGCTGTAATATTAACTGTTGCAAATGCTGCGTCTTCTGCTCGATCCTTTCCAGTCTTTCTTTCTTTTTCCTTTCCTTGTCTTTGTTCGCTTCGAGGATTGTCATCGGCAGTCCTATCCATCGAATCTCCTTCTTCTCCTTTGATATTATGTTCATTGCCATTAGAACGCATAAAACGTCGTAGACTCTTCGCTTTATATTTTTTTGGTCATAATTCTGAAAAGGAAAAAATTTTTAAAACTTAAAACTTAACAATTCATTTAAAAAGTTAACGGAATTGAAAACATTGAATAGGTCTTTGGCTCAAATCTTGACAAATTGAAAAGCAGAAAAAAGCTTTCAGGCTTTATGTTTCGGCCACAGCAATTCATTAAATTACTTATATTTTTGAGAAAATATTAAAAAGAGCTTGTAAGATGTAAGATTATTATTTTGTATCTTTTATCAAGGCAGAGCTGGGTCTGCCAGGGCAGACGGCTCAAGTCCGTCAGGCAAAATAGCCCAAAATTTAGCTTTCGCTCGGCCTTTTTGTAGAACTTTTACCCAATTTCAGGAAGAAAAAAGTAAAAGCGATAATTTTCCTTTTGCATTTAGCGCCTACAACTTAATTTTGAAGAAAAAAAATAAAAATGGCCGTTATTTACTGATTTTTCTAAGAAGCGATGATCACGTGACCAGTTTCAAATTCCACGTTTTGGGTCTGATCCACTGAAACGTTTTCGTATTTTGATTTTCCGTTTTATTTATACTCTTTATTTAATTTTACGGGGGTCCATTTCCTTCATGATTTTAGGAATATGCATCAGTTATGGCAGTAGATAAATCGTATTTTTCATTTTTCGGAAAAACAAAGACAAATTTTAATAAAAAAAGAAGAATTAAGAAATCTTTAAAAAATTTTTCTCAGCATTTCTTCATTTTTCTTTTTTCAAGATTTTTTTTTTTTTTTTTTTTTTTTTTTTTTGGGGAAAAAGAATAATTGAATTTTTCTGCTGCCAAGACTGATGCCACTCTTAACTAACGAACCTGATCTTGATTAGGTTTGTGCGGGGTGCCTGTGAATTCTGCGACTAATTCGTCAACGACTTTATTACAGGATGTTGTCCCTTCCTGCCGAACTTTCTCGCAAACTTTCATTGAGAAATGACGTAGACCTTTTCCTAATTTTCCCGCTCTCGGATGTTTGCTATTTTAAAAAAAATAAATAAATAAATAATTAATTAAGCAAAAATTTTACTATAGAATTTTTTAAGGTAACATTGTTCTTCAGGAAAAACTTACCATTCCGTCATTGATAACGAGCTATCTGCGTCCGACGTAGGTCTTTTCTGATTTGAATTCATAATTACTTTTGCTGGGACGATTTTACTTTGGGTTGTGAAATGCGGTCCAGCAGGTTTTTTAGTAGCGCTATTCGATTGCGGGCTTGTGATTGCCTGCTAAAAAAAAAAAAAAAATTACTTTAACAATTTTAATACGATTAATATTTAAATGGGCAGTATTTTATTTGCATATTTTGGCAGTATTTTACTTGAATCGGCAATATTTGTTTTACAAGGGCAGTATCCCGAGAGCAGTAGACTTTTGGCAATATAAAATTTACTGCGGCAGTATTTTATTGGTATTTGTCAGTATAATAATAAAAGTGAGCAGATAAAAACAAAATTGACAGTATAAGGATAAAATTCGGCAGTGTGGAGGTTTTGAAAAAATAAATTAATTGAGTAAGGGGAAAACTTGGTATGCAAGTAATTTTGTAGTCAGGTGGCAGGAATAAATGCCACCAAAATTTTTGTCTTCTTTTTTTAGAAGATCGTTAGAGGCGCTTGATTAAAACGCCTAAGATCGATAGGAAAGATGAATCAGTCAAGGAGAAAGGAGGGGATGTTTTCGATGAGGCACGTAAGAGGGGGGGGGGGGGAAGAGGCACGTCCTGGTACAGGCACCACTTCGCGTTTAGGTGGAGGCCCCAAACTCTGCGCACGTTTTTTTTTTTTTTGAATAATTTGGGAATATTTTAGGGGGCGCCACCATTGCTTTCCGTCATCGGCTATAAAAGAGACACTCAATTTTCAAACTTTCTGTTCGAATTTTATTTTTATTTATTTTTAGATGTAAGCTAGTCCAAATATAAACTTGATTTCGGTTTTTTTCCTAATTATTTTTAACTATTCTATTAACTTTAAATAATCAAAATTAGAGATCATACAGTCCTATGTTCGTTAGTGAATTTGGTGTCTTACCTATTATATAAAGTAATTTGTTTCTTCATTAAGTTTCTTTTAACACATACGTATACAAATCCGTATACAAGATTTGTTCTTTATTTTATTGCAAAATATAAATATTTAACCGATAATTTTAAAAGCTCTTTTCAAGAAAATAATTGTGGATGTCAGTGCCATGTAAACTAATAGAATGAGCCCTATAATAGTCCATAGGCGGAATAGAGCTATGCTTAATATGAGAATACTTACATCGAAGCCCGATCTTCACGGATTTGAATACTACGTCCCGGCAAATCCTTTGTTTCGTCAGCTAAAAGAAAAATAAAATGCAATATTAGGTCATTATCAGTTTTTAAAAAAAAGCCAAAGTCCCCCTTCATTTTAAATAAAACTCCCTTCCCAAGAATTTCCGTAAAGAACGATTTAAATACATCTATTGTATTGACCTACGTGCTAGAAAAATATACAAGTTAATCCAAACGAAAGGAAAATGCAAAATGCATTCTTTTTTGATATTCTTAAAACATTCATAACCAAATTTAATCATTTTTTAGTATTATTTTAATCACAGCACATTAATAACAATTGGGACCCCCCCCCCCCCCTCCTCCCCAGTCACTTAGGTAATTTAGGTAATATACTTGAAAAACCCCAATATTTCGCATTTGAAGAACAAGTGAAAAAAACTGTGAGATCCAATATTACTGAGCGTATTTCCCTCCTTATGTTTGTCTTTTGGGCGAAGAATTCAAAACAAGAGCATGGATTCTAATCCTTTTGCCAACTGAATCATTATTTATCTTATCAATAAGGCACAAAACTTTGACTGGCAGTTTCATGTACTCTAGTTTAACGGTACCGGTATAGAGTCACGGAGTAGAGAGCTGTTGCGATTGCACAGCATCTACTCTGGGAAGGGAACTTTGTTCAACGTCAGGTGAGAACACTTACCTAGTACGCTAAGGACTTTCCTTTTTTTTGAAACTAAGATAACTGGAAGAAAAAGAAAAATAATCATTAGTCGCATAAAAATCGTATAATGATATTAACCTTCAATTAACCTTTTTAATTAACGATATTACTACACTCAAAATCCATATGGTTTATAGCTCATAGTTCAAATCAGTAAAAAAAACTTTTTTTTTTTTTTTTTTTTTTATTCTTTCTATGTTTAACTTGTGTAAAAAAAAAGAGGCGGGAAGTTGTTTTGAATACGTTTGTACTATTATCTTTAGTTATTTTTATTTTAATCAGAACTGAACAGCAAAAGTAAACCTATTGAATCGAGTAATAATCTTTCAGGGTTCGAATTTTGGTTTCTTCTTTACTGATTTATCCTCAATGAAATATATATAGTTATAGTTTAGAAAAAGAAAAATTCCACAAGATCCTGTGTCAGAAATATGCTCTGCTAAATAAAATTAAACCACAAGCAAGTTGATCAATTCAAAAAAAATTTAGAATAGTTTATGTCCCCTGAAAGCAATTAGTCAATAAGTGATGCAAAATTCTTTATTCAAGGAGATTAAAAAAATGTATACAATTCTCCATGAGCTTACACAAACTAATTGTGCCTGTCTTTTGAGAGATAGACTCTTTTTAAAGAATGAACTCAAGATGGCTTTCTTTTAAAACATATATTTTAGAAGCAAGTTCATAGTTCAAAAAACTCAGATCTCAATTATTGATTGAACAAGAAATTTTAAAATTTTTTTTTAAAAAAGTTAGAAAACTGATTCTATTTGGCTTACTATTATGTATTGCAATTATTAATGAAAGCATTTTAGCAAAGTGTAAAAGCCTCAAATGGCTTAAGAATAAGTACTGCTTCAATTAACCGTTTTAATTAACGATATTAATACACTCAAAATCCATATGGTATATAGCTCATTTATTTCTCGTTCAAAAATTTTTAACCATGCTCTTTTTTCACACAGGCTAAAAATTTTCATAAATTCATTTGAGTAAATATATGTTGTTTGTCATTATTAAAAATAAACTTATCAATATATTCAGCAAATTAGAATTAAGAGCTTCCCATACATTAAACGATAAAGCACAGAATATCTTCAGCAAGGAAAAAGAGAACTGAACATGATTCGACTTGTTCAACTATGTCTAAAATTATTATCTTTGAAAAATTAAATGTTTATAAGCTTTATAATTAGGTCAACCATCATTAGCAAGTTAGCACTTGGAAGACCATCAAAAAGAGTGCAACATTTCTATATCTTTAAATTAAATCTTAATGAATACAAATATCCAATACTGGAAAAAATTGTAAAATTTAAAGTGCATACAGTGCTGCTTCATGATGGTACACTTTATTTATTTCTTTAACTTTTAAAACATTTTAAATCATTTATTTCACTAAATTAATTTATTTTCTAACAGAAACAGTCTTCATTTCATATGACTTATTTCTAAACAACTAAATGTTGGATTATTAATCTGCTTCATGGAGGCTGTGCTTGACTTTTTACATTACCACAGTGCCCTAAAAAGTATAAATTCGACTGCAAGTCCAATCATCAGTCTTCTGATGAAAAAAATTAGAAAATAACAACTCAGGTTTTTGCATCTTTAAAAAACAATAAAACTCAATTATGTATTCCATACATAGCTGGTAAAATTGATTTATAGCTGTTTTTCAGCTCAATAAACTAGAGAATTAAGTTCACTTTAAAAATGGCGACCAAAAGAGTTAAATTAAAATACCATTTTAGAAATCAATTTTAAAATCTTAAACACAGAACACTGTAGCACTGTGCAAACAATTTGTTTACCATAACAGAACGTTATCAACATTTTTAAAAAAACACATCTGATGTCTGATGCTATTATTTGCAATTGCAAAAAAATGCTTAATAAAATTCATACCTAAACCTGCCATTATAAAAAAAATCCGATTTCTTTCCTTCACACCTCTAAATTTTACGAAGTACTGGTGAATATCTCGACAAGTATAACGAAGAATACAATTATAATCAGCAGATCTATCAAAAATTTTGTAAAAAAACTATTCAACACGTGCTTACCTTATACAGAAGTCGTCAAATGAAGGGTATGTTACTTTTACGCAAATCATCACAGGTGTATCCCACAATGCTTTGCGCAGGGACAAACAAGAGCAAAAAATAAAATTGAGCAAAAGTATAATGTTTTTATTGCTGATCCTAATTTTTCTTTTAACACTTTTTGGCACATATATATATTTTACGTAGATTTTTAGGGAATTTTATCCGTGCCCCCTTCATTGGCGGACCTAGAAACGTGTAATTATTTCTAACTATTCTATTGGCTTCCAAAAATCAAACATTCCCAAATCCCAGGTTTATCTGTTAATATAATGTCTTACCAATTTTTAATAAAGAAATTTCTTTCTTGAACGTTCTTTTATCACATATACAAACAAATCCGTATGCAAGATTTAATATGCTTCTCAAGTCCTTTATTTTATTGCAATATAACCAATAATTTTAAAAGCTTTCTTCAAGCAATAAATTCTGGCTGTCAGTGCCATGTAAACTAATAGAGTATATGAGCCTTTTAATAATCTATGGGCTGAATAGAGCTATGCTTAAAATGAGAATACTTACAATGGAATACTTCAATGAAACCGTCTTTCAGTGAACGTAGCGTCTATATAAATCCTTTGTTTCGTCAGCTAAAAGAAAAATTAAATGCAATATTAGGTCATAGTCAGATTTTAAAAAAAAGTCAGGTCCCCTCTTCATTTAAAAATAAAGCTTCCTTCCCAAAAATTTCCGTAAAGAGCAATTTAAATATAGTTCTAGTGCTCTACTTTAATTTAATATATCTATATTGGTCTAGGTGATACAAAAATATGCAAATTAATCTAAACTAAAAGCGCAATCCAAAATGTATTTTCTTGATAATCTTAAAACAGTCATAACCAAATTTAAATTCATGCAGGACGTCAAAAACCGTATATACCGTATATGGATTCTAATCCTTTTACCAACGGAATCATTATTTATCTTATCAATAAGGCACAAAACTGACTGGCAGTTTCATGTACTCTAGTTTAAAGGTACCGGTATAGAGTCACGGAGCAGAGAGCTGTTGCGATTGCACAGCATCTACTCTGGGAAGGGAACTTTGTTCGACGTCAGGTGAGAACACTTACCTAGTACGCTAAGGACTTCCCTTTTTTTTGAAACTAAGATAACTGGAAGAAAAAGAAAAATAATCATTAGTCGCATAAAAATCGTATAATGATATTAACCTTCAATTAACCTTTTTTATTAACGATATTACTACACTCAAAATCCATATGGTTTATAGCTCATAGTTCAAATCAGTAAAAAAAACTCTATTTTTTTATTCTTTCTATGTTTAACTTGTGTAAAAAAAAAGAGGCGGGCATTTGTTTTGAATACGTTTGTACTATTATCTTGTACTGTAGTTTAATGGTATAGAGTCACGGAGAAGAGAGCTGTTGCTATTACTGCACATAGCATCTACTCTCGTGTGCAGGAAACCTTTGTTCGACTCAGGTGAAAATACTTACCGAAGTCGGGTAGTTTTACGTTTCTTTTTGGAACTTTGATGGCTGGAAGAAAAAAGAAAAAGAATCATAATCGTTTTAAAAAAATCACTATGTTCTTAATTATTTTATTTTATTTTAAACATTTGCACACGAAAATAAGATTCAATTATTGTTTGTCATTCAAACTATCTACACTTTCATAAAATATCTACTAAATATCTAAAATATCACTTTTTTAATTTTAAGCAAAAAGTTGTAACTGACAACTTGTGTTTGCTAGTTCTACATTAGTTTTTTAATACATGTTTCACTAAGTATTGTCTGGTCATCTACGGTTATTAATAACACAATAAATGGTTTTTGCAATTTCCTCGAGAGTCTCACAAACAATAGTCGAGGCCTGCTTTGACAAAAGTAAATAATCGAAGAATATTGTAAAAAAAATGAGAGAATTTAAAGTCTTGTATTCACTGGCCAAGTATTTTTAGAATTTTCTTATAACTTTACCTACATCATTTTTCTTCTTAAAAGAACGTTTTCAATAAATAATTTTAATTAAATTTTCATTTGATTATAAATCCCTTCTAAAAAACAAGAAGTCATTTAAAGCCTTTTATAATTGTTAAAAGTGCCTGAAAAGGAAAAATGATCAGACTCCGTTTTATTGTGAGCATTTTGCTTCTATATGTTTATCTTCTGGATGAAAAATTCAACACAAAGAACACGAACTCTTACTCACTTTTCCAGTTGACTCCCTATTTATCCTATCAAGGCACAAAACGTTGTCTGGCAGTTTGTACTCCAATTTAATGATTTAGAATTGCGGAATAGAGACCTGTTTAATCACACAGCATCTACTCCGTGCAGTGGAATTTGAATCGACGTAAGATAAATCAGTTACGTTTTAAAGTTTCCTTTTGATGAAAAACAAGCTGGAAGAAAAGTAAACAAAAAAAAAAATCATTAAATTTAGGCCTATTTGCATAGAAAATCAATGTGTTCTTAATTATTTTATTATTTAAACATTTAACCCACGAAAATTAAAATTTAATTGTTTGTTATTCAAACGTTCAATTCAAAAAAATATATGACTGTACTTTTAAGAAACTGAAAGGTTTTTTTAAATAAATCTATTTTAATTGAATTTCAGTTCATTATAAATCCTTGTGATAATTGTTACAGTATTCGAAGAGGGAAAGGAAAATGCGATCGAATTCCACTTAATTGTTTCTTACGTTTATCTTTTGTACGAAAAATTCCAAACAAAAAACATGAACGCTTAATCGCTTTTTCAGTTCACTCTTCATTAACCCTGTCAAGGCAAAAAATATTGGCTGGCAGTTTTGTATATTCTAGTTTAACGGTATAGAGTCACGGAGTAGAGAGTTGTTGCATTGGCACAGCATCTACTCTGTGCAGGAAACCTTTGTTCGATGTCAGGTGAGAATACTTACCTAGTAAGGTCACGAGTTTCGTTTTTTTTGAAACTAGGATAACTGGAAGAAAAAAAAAAAAGAATCATTAGTCGCATTCAAAATTAGTATGTTCTAAATTATTTTATTACTTAAACATTTACACGAAAATAAGATTCAATGTTTGTTATTCAAACTTTCAGAGTAAAAAAAAAATTAATTGTACTTTGAAAAAAAAAAAAAAAAAAAAAAAAACAAAGGTTTTTTCATGTAACGATATATCAAACTTATTAAAAAATTAAAGCAAAAAATCAATCGGTCTCGCGTTTTTCTTTTACCAATTTTTTATGTATTCAATAAAAGTAACATTCTGCTTTTTAAAATTCCCTACAATATTTTAACCTGCCTAGGTATAAAAGATTCACAAATATTTCTTATTCGGATTTAAGACAGTCACTAAAAATTCATGCAACTGTCTCTCTAAAAATCAGAGACTAGCCACAAGTAAAACAATCAAGTGTAAGTGCAAAAAGATTTTTAAAAGATTAATTTTTCACTTGACATATGACTAAAATTTATTTACCTTGCTGATTTATTTACCAGCTCCTTGTGTTCCTGTTAATCTGTGGCTCTTCCCGGAGTCAGATTTTGTCTTAACTGTGTTCCATTTCGGTTCTGTCTCAGTCCCTAGTTTCCCCAACTTCAAGCTTGTTTTTAACATTCCAGACTCTATGTAATTTTCTGACCGCTTCTATATCCATTTATTTCCTTTTTTCAAGACAAATGAGGGGGCATTTAAAAATTTTCCACTAAAAGAAAAAAGATTTTGCAATCAACTATTCCAATGAATATAAAAAATTCATTTGGCTTTTTAATAATTCGAACCGCATTAGGATTCATTCTGAAATTTAGAGAAAAAGTATAAAACTAGCTTATTTAATCCAAAATTTGGCCGTAATTAAAAACGAAAATTTTCCAAGCGTATGTATAAATATGTTAAATCACCGTTCCCTTACTAAAATTCTAAATGTAATTATTGCTGATAATGTAATTATTGCAACCCATTGCTGATTAATTACGAAATTAAACGGAATAAAAAAAATGATGTTTTGATTTCTAACCTGACTTGATCAAACAAAATGAATAGACGGCTTTATGATGCCGATCGCTAATATTGGATAATCATTCAAAAATTCTCATATATATTTCCAACAGTAGTTTTCGTTTGCTCCCTCCATGCTCGAGAATTTTTTATGTTTCGGTTTTACAGTCTTTTTTTTAAACCTAACTACACATCACAAGGATATGTTTTTAGAAACCGGATACAATAAGAAATGTAAAATTTCTTTTAAAAGTACTGCTATTCTATTAGCTATTTTTTTTTAAACTTAGTTTTGAGTATAAAAAAAAAATTCACAAATTTTTGTAAAAGATTTGAGAAAAAATTTAAAAGTTCAAATTTTTTTAAGGTTACAATTTGTTTTAACATTTTGAGAATATTAAATTACAACAAGTAAAATTTGTGATTAAAAAACAATTAATTAAACAAATAATTAGACAAAGATAAAAAAAAAAAAACAAATAATTAGAGATGACACTCATCCATTTTCATTATGACGATGATCATCATTCCTTTATAAAGAATTTGTGATTAATAAAATTAATTGAACAATTAAATTAAATTATTAAAATATTTAAATAAATAATAAATAATTAGAGATAAATCTAGTTACACCTGATGATGATGATCATCATCATCATCATTACCATGATCATCATCATATTGATGATGATGAGAGGCTGGAAACTATCATTTTGGTTGCCTCTTTCTACCTCTTCAATTAGAACAACACGCTGGAAAAAAAATGAAAATAATAATTACGTATAAGTAATGAGAATAATAAGAAATAAAAAAAATTGGTACAAAGGGTAGCGTGCTTCAGCGTTTTGAGCACTGTCCGGAGAGATGGGGTTGCGGCATTAAGCCAGCTCTCTTTTCGTTGGTCTCATTAAATATCCTTTTAAAAAAAAATTGGGGAGAAAGTGCTACATTTATGCCCTTACTGGAAAACCGACATTATTTTTGAAATCTATGGCCCCGAGAATCCAGGAAACGAATATAAACAGTTACTTTCTGAATAAAAAAATTTGAGCGAAGGGAACTGTAGCTCCCCAAAGAGTCGGCCGATTTCGCTCAAAATCAACTGGGACCTAGAAACTTTACTGAACTTCCGAACTTTAAGTTTCCATTTCAATCCGTTCTTGAGATAGCTAAGGAGCAAGATATTTTGCACAGACAGACAGACAAAGACGTTAAGACATGTTCAACATTTTTCCTGAGCATCCTGGAAAAACGGGAAAAAATTTCTAAATTCGCAAAAATGGAAAGTTGAATTATGTTACGAAACGCAAAGCTTTAGCATCATAAAACAAAGCTAAAGCAATAACATTTTATAATAACCCGTATGAAAAATTATTGCCCAGAATGGATAATAAAAATTTTATATTTTCGAACTCGACAATATTTTAAAAAATATTATCCAAATGGATGATAAAAATAAAATTTTTCTAAGATATTGTTGAAACTCAATAATATTTAAAAAAAATATTTTCAAAGAAAAATGAAGTCGCTATTTTCCAAAAATATTGTTAAACTCAACAATATTTTTAAATATATTTTTCAAAGAAAAAAATGAAGTTGCTATTTTCCAAAAATATTGTTGGAACTCAACAATATTTAAAAATATATTTTTAAAAGAAATATGAAGTAGCTTTTTTTTAAAAATATTGTCGAGGATTAAAAAATATTTTTCAAATCAAAAATGAAGTTGCAGTTTTTGAAAAATATTGTTGAGACTCAACAATATTTCAAAAAATATTATTTAGTTTAAAGGAAAAACCGTAACCGTGACAAAGCCTTTTTTAAAACTGAACGAAGGTGGGCTCTCTTCCTACTAACCTACCATCCAGTCAAATTCCAGATTTTTAGGATTTTTTTCAATTTTTGGTGCATATCTGCATATGGTTTCAACGCAGATATATGTACGGATATTCTGTTTGAAAGCTTTTAAATGGAATATATTTCTTGAAAAATTGTAATAGTGGAAGACTTTTGCCACTATGATTATTTATATAACTCATGATCATTTATATAATGATATAAAATTTTGTCCGGCATCATACACCGGACAAAATTCGGCAGCCACCTCTTTAAAATTGTAGTAATTAAAATAGCTGATTTTTGCCTATATATATATTTTTAATGATGCTAAACCTATTTAACTACTTCCGTAAAATATCAATCTTAAAAAGTAATGATGCAGCAAAGAACTAAATCCATCAAAAAAGAGAAAAAGAATCCATAAATGGCAAACTTTTTTTTGGCCTTTTTAATAATTTATTCTTAAATTAACCCTAACTTCGCAACATACTATAAATATCTGTAAAAAAAATAGGCTGACCAGATATGTAATTCTATTTAAGTGTATTATATATTCTTAAAACGCTTTAAAATTCCATTTTCTCCCTTTTTTCTGGAAAAGAAAACGTAACTCCTTTTTTTCTAAAACACTCATTTTTTGCTATTTAAAATATTTTTATTTGAATTTAGGTACAATAAAAATATTATTATTGAATTGTAGATAAAACAATTTAGAAATTGGAATATGCAATTCATTCGTTTATTTTTATTCGTCCCCGTGTCTATGGCCAGATTTAATAATACTTCTAATGCTCTTTGTACACTCTTTTTATACTCTATTTATAGTTATCGAAAGCTCTTTTCCATGCTCTTACATACTCTAAATATCAAAAGGTTTCGTACTCTTTTTTTGTTGAAAAAATCTGGCCAACCCAAATGATATTATTGTAAAATTACATTTGCTTATTTAATATTTACTGGTAGCCAAGACTTCAGCGCAATTTAATGTGTATTTTTTTTTTTTACCATTAATTAATCACGTTTTTGTTTCGTTTTTACCTAGAAATTAATCATTGCGATTAAAGGCGTTAATAAATTTATTTCCTTTCCTCAAAATATCGTAAAAAAATGAAAAAAAAAAAAGCTAAACAAAAAATAGTAATTCAAACCGCGCGCGGTGAAATTGTCGGACTGTGATTGGCTCCTTTTTTCAACGCTTGAGTCGCGTCAGTCTGCAAAACATGGCGTCATTCGTTTCTCTCTGTGACACTGCCTCTAGGTTTTTTTGTTTGTAAAACGACAATTCGTGGGTGATAATAAGTAAATTTTATTAAAACATATTTTGGAAATGTTTATGGTGAAAGTGCATGAAAAAAACTTTATTGAAGTCCGATTTTTATCATGAAAACGGGAGAAAACAATACAGCGTTGTCGTTATGTTTACATGTCCGTTAAAAAAACCGTTAAAAAAAAACCGAATTTAATTTTAACCAGAAAAATAAAGGTGTGTGTTATCGGTGAAAATGTTAATATAGAACGTAAATTATGAAAACTGTTCGTGATTTGTTAAGTGAAAAAAAATGAGCTACCAATAATTAATACAAAGCTTAATACAATTTTCATGAGACAAGAACACGATCCGAGGATAATTTTTTGTCATGGGTTTGGAAAGGGTTGTATACTTCCTGTATTGATGAATAAAATGGATTTTTGTCATAATTTAGCAGCATCAAATGTGTAGCAAGGAAGCTGAAAAGGATTTTTTGAACGGCTTTTAGATATGTATTTTCTGTTAATGGATGAACAAAAAAAAAGCTTTGGATTTGTTTACATGGACTGCATTGCTTTGACATGTTTTTATTGAAAAAAAAAAGGTGTAATTGGCCCTAATGTGAAAAGAATTGAATTTAAAATCGTGAAAAAAATTGAAAAGTTCTGTGATTTCTGTGTTGTAAGAAAAAAAAAGTGCTTCAGTATTGTCAATATGGGAAGATTGGCTTTTATTTGTCATCATGTCATGATGCTCAATGACATTGTACCAGTTGATTGATTTTTATGATTAAGATGGAAACACAAGCAACACATCACATGGAGAGTGAGCAGCCTGACATAATTTTCAGATATGTATATTTTTGCTTTTTATTATTTTTTAAAATGTTTTTTCTAAGATGACGATTCTTTGTTAAAATTTTTGTTTCATTTTTTCACAGCTGATGTCCAAGGAAGGATGTTTTGAAGCTTTTTAGGCTTTGTTCGGAGCCTTGATGATGCAAGGAATAAGGGATGGAAATAGTGATAAAGTATGCATTACGATTTAAAAAAAATCAGGTAATTTTTTAGTGCACTTAAATTAATTCTGATTCCAATTTTTTTTTATGGTTGTAGTCAACAATGGTAAGGAAAAACCATACATACATGCACTTATTATTGCTTCAAATAAATTGCTGTATTATGAACCGATGACTTTGTACAAGTAGCCTCTAGAAATGCAAAGGAAATCTATCTTATTGTTAAAAATGGATATTGTTTTCATTAAAATTTTTTTTTAAATCAAAAAAATAACGATTATGTAATTCAGCTAATGACAAACCAGGCGGTATAGAGACTCTATTTTTTTTTTCTTTTTTGTTGTTGTTGTTAATTAGTGTTTAATAACATTGTGGTCAATATTATAAATGAATTGGTCTTTAAGATAGTAATAATATAATTTTTAGTAAATAAAAAAAATTAATTTTACTCGGAAAAAAAATTTATATATGTTCTTCATCTGAGAAAAATATTATTAAATTTAAAAAAAAAAAAAAGGTTTAAATCAGGAAGAAAATAATCAGAATGCAATACTTTAAAAAAAAATAAAATATGGGCTCAACATTTTCTTGGAAGAGATCATAAAAAATTTTTTGTGAACAAATTGCAAGGCCAAAATTTGTGCATGAAAAAATTCCATAGAGCAAAAATTATTTTCAAAAAAATCTGAGTCAAATACATTCATTAAAATGTTGTTAATTAGTGTTTAATAACATTGTGGTCAATATTATAAATGAATTGGTCTTTAAAATAGTAATAGTATGATTTTTAGTAAATAAAAAAAAATTAATTTTACTCGGAAAAAAAATTTATATTTGTTCTTCATCTGAGAAAAATATTATTAAATTTAAAAAAAAAAAAAAAAAAAAAAAAGGTTTAAATCAGGAAGAAAATAATCAGAATGCAATACTTAAAAAAAAAAAAAAAAAAAAAATATGGATATGGAATATTTTCATTAATAATACACTGCACAATATTTTAAAAAATAATACATTCGATAATATTTTCAAAAATATTATCGAGTGTGTTATTTTGAAAAAAATTGTGCAGAATATTATTGTCGACTTCCAAAATAATTCATTTGATAATATTTTCAAAAATATTTTCGAGTGTATTATTTTGAAAAATATTGCGCAGAATATTATTAGTGAAAATATTGTCGACTTTTTTTTTGGAAAATATTTCCGAAATATTATCGGATTGTTCGACAATAATTTCATAAATATTGGTGAACTTTTATTATCGACTTTTATAAAAAGTCGATAATAAAATGTCCCAATTTTATTGTCCACTGAAAAATATTTTTTTTATTGTCGACTGGGCAATAATTTTTCATACGGGAACGCTAAAGCAAAAATTGTTTTTAAAGCGACTGAAAATTTTAAAAATTATTTTAGAATTTTTAATCTAAACATTTCTTTTTTTTGATGCTAGGCCTACCGTCAAGTTTACAAAACTTTTTGCGAGCTCCTACAACAATCACGAAATTCTTTTTTAATTATTTTTTTTAAAATCCTAATTACCGGTTTACTGTTTTGGAGGAAAATAGCTACACGTAGGTTAAGATTAAGCCATTTTAAGTGTAAGCTTAATTTTTATAAAAAAATTACATTAACGCCTAAACGATAACATATTCAAACATAGTCAAACATGTTCAAACATAGTTTAATCATTTTTATTTTGCCATGCAAAAATCTGAGGTTAGCTGTTTCATGTTAATCAAATCAAATATTAAAAATACTTCGAGAAAAGTTAAGGTTAGCTTGACTACCTCTTATCCAGCAATTTAACGTTTGAACTTAGTTCAATTTTAGATTAGAATACTTGCATACTGTTTCAACTTTTTTTAATTTTTTTGCTTCAAAAAGATAAATCGTAAAAAAATTTTTAGAATATTTTATATGCTCTTTTCTACTTTATATGCTTTATGCTCTTATGAATTTTAAATTCATAAAATTTTCAGCAAAATTGCAAAAAATCACAATTTCATCTCTTTTCGAGACCTAAAATGGAGGAAGAACTGTCTAACATGAGAATACTTACGGGTTTTAATCTGTCAAATGACGCCATTTTTAAATACAATCAACTGAAAAGAAAAAAAAAGAAGAATAAATTACAATCCAATCCATTTGTAATAAATAAAATTTTTTTCATCAAACTTAATTGTTTACACCAGAAACAGGCTCGTTTTTGATTTTAAAAAAAGTAAGGTTTTCTTTAAAGGAGTATAGGGAGTAAACTATTGCCATCAAGTGAAATGCGAACAGAGTTCAAAAAAATATGGTTTTAAAAAATTTTTAATTCTTTTTCCCTTTTAAAAGAATGAGTTGAAACTGAATTTGTTCGCTTTAAGTAAACGAAAAGTTGTAATTGAAAACTTGTGTGCCAAGATATACAGGAACTTTTTGAGACATATATCACGAAATAAAGTCTGGGTATCTGAGGTTATTAATAAAATAAATGGTTTTCGAAATTCCCAGAGTCTTTACACACGGTAGGAACTCTGTTTTGGCAAAAGTAAATGATCAGAAACTAAACGTGTAAAAAAATTAAAGGCCTAAAAATCTTGGATTCACTGGCCATTTATTTTTTTAAAACTTTATCTGCATTATTTTTCTTTTTTTTAAAAAAAAAAGCTTTTTTCAATAAATATATTTGAATTAGACTTCATTTCATTATAAATCCCTTTTACAATGCAAGATTCAAGATGTTATTAAAACCCTTTCATAATTGTTACAGTATCTGAAGAGGAAAAGGAAAAAACGATCGGAAATATTTCATTGTAAGCATTTTGCTCCTTACGTTTAACATTTGGAAGAAAAACTCAAAACAAAAAACATGAACGCTTAATCGCTTTTCCAGTCCACTCTTTATTTATCCTATGAAGGCACAAAATAGTGGCTGGTAGTTTCGTATACTGTAGTTTAACGGTAAAGAGTCACGGAGTAGAGAGTTGTTGCATTGGCACAGCATCTACTCCGTGAAGGAAACCTTTGTTCGAAGTCAGGTGAGAATACTTACCTAGTAAACTTACGAGTTTCCTTTTTTTTGAAACTAGGATAACTGGAAGAAAAAAAAAAAAAAAAAAAGAATCATTAGTCGCATTCAAAATTAGTATGCTCTTAATTATTTTATTATTTAAAGATTTACACGAAAATAAGATTCAATTGCTTGTTACTCAAACTTTCAGATTTAAAAAAAAATTAATTGTACTTCGAAAAAAAAAAAATAAAAGGCTTTTTCATGTATGGATAGATCAACTTATTTTTTTAAAAAAAAGAAGGAAAAAATCAATGCACCTCGCTTTTCTTAATCCCAAGTACTTATGTATACTATGTACTATTGTAATTAAAGTAACATCTTTTGGTTTCTAAACTTACAGAATTTTTCTCTCTCTAGATGTCAAAATTCACAAAAATTCGTTATTCCGACTTAAAACGGTCCATACACAGTAAAAAATATTATGTAAGTATGTTCTAAACGGTCCACATAAATTTTTTCCGTGCATTTTTCCCAAAAGGTAAACATAACCAAAATCAACATAAGAATTATGTGGACATACCTACTTATGTTGATCACATATCAACATAAGTAGGTCCACATAATTCTTATGTTGATTTGGACATAAAATTTTTTACTGTGTACGATTATTGTCAAAAATCCTTCATTAACATTTGTGAAGATCAGTTCCTCAAAATTTAGGATTGACTCCAAGTAAAATAATTATAATAGCAAGCAAATATAAACTCAAAAATGTTTAAGAAAAGATTATTTTTACAATAGACAAGTCACATGTTTTGAGATTTTCGCTGGAAACTAATGTAAAGTATGCTCTTAACTAAAAACTAGTATTTAAACGTGAAAATTTTTCATCAAATTAAAAAAAAAAAGAAAAACAAAGTCCGAAAAAGTTTTTGTCACGTGATCACTCTTTAAACGATTTTTTATTGGTGTGACGTCATCTGCCTGTATCGAAGCTAGATATCGAACTCGAAGCGAAACACGTCGTTTGTAAACATGCTTGTAAACATTACGCATCGTTGCCGTTCAGAGTTTCAGAGATGAACACAACCACTTTTAGGCAGATGACGTCACGTTCCTTCACGTTCCGTTTTGGCGGGGATTTAAATTCAAATTTTTGTTTTTTCGCTTTTCGGGGGTTAACAGTTTTTTTTACCGAGTCAAAATTACGCTTTTTGTCATATCTCCCCTAGCACAATTAAACGGTGAAGTCATCTCAAAACATGTGACTTCTCTATTTAAAATGGAGAATTAATCTTTTATAAAAATGCTTACGTAATATTAAAAAAAAAAATCCAGATATTCCCGATGGTGAAAATACATCAATATAACTTTGTATTAGAGACCTAATCCTAATTTTATTGGTCATTTATTTTTTCGAATTTTTCTAATCCTAACACTTATATTTTTCATGACAATGCTTTTCATATTTTTTCTATTTAAATTTCGTTTCATAACAAATCCCTTATTAATCAAGATGTTACTCAAACTGTGTTACTTTTTAAGATTTAAAGTAAATAATAAACATAACACCTATAAAACCAAACTACAGTTGTCCTCTGAGGGGTGCCTACTGATGAGAAAATAAATTTTTTATTTTGCTTTCTTTTACTATATTTTGGAAAACTATCTAAAGATAATAATGCATTAAAATCCACAATAAAAAAACAAAATTAGATATCTTAAAAATAAAAAAATATTTGAAACAGGTTTCTTTTGAATTTTTGAATATCAGTAATTGATGACTGAAATTCAGTTTACAAGGGATCATGCAATTCAAATCCTCTTATCGAAATATATTAAACATTTTTTTATATCTCCAAAGTTACTAAAGTTGTTTGAAATTTAAAATTTTGTTAAAACTAATAAAATACAATGACGGAAAGAGTTCACTAATAAGATTAATCCCTATAATGCATAACGGGCTAACTGTTGCTTTACTATCAGATAGTTTTTACAGCAGGCCTCCTTACACAAGGAACACTTAGTTTTCCCTAATTCAGAATGGTTGATTAAACGCTTTTGAAACAGCATCTTTTGAAGGAAAATTATTTTAAAAAAGAAAAAAAAATGAAGTAATTAAGATTAAGAATAAGTCAAATGAAAAAACTGAATGTTTTTTATTCCTTTGTTCTTTATGTTTAACTTGTGTAAAAGAAAAAGAGGCGGGCATTTGTTTTGAATAGGTTATTAGTCTTTGAGTTATTTTTATTTTAATCAAAACTAAACAGCAAAAGTAAACCTATTAAATAAGAGTAAAAATCTTTCAGGGTTCGAATTTTAGTTTCCTTTTCACTGATTTATCCTAAATGAAATATATATGGATGTGTTAGTTTAGAAAAAGGAAATTTCCAAAAGATGCTGTGTCAGATATATGCTCTACTAAAAACGATTAAATCACAAGCAAACCGATCAATTCAAAAAAAATTTAGAATAGTTCATTCCTCCTAGAAGCAATTAATCAGTAAATAATGGATTTAAAATTCTCGAATCAAAAAGATTAAAAAAAAATGTATACCTATTTCTCTGAGCTTATACAAACTAACTGTGCCTGCCTTTCGAAAGGCAGATTTTTTTAAAAAAATGAACTGAAAGTGACTTTTTTTTTAAAACATATATTTTAGTAGCAACTTTATAGTTTAAAAAAATCAGATCTGAATTATTGATTGAAAACTGATTCTATTTGGCTTACTATTGTGTATTGCAATTATTAATGAAAGCATTTTCATTAATAATTTTCCAAGTCCACTCTTCGAGTGCCTTTGGTGTATTCTTTTACTGAACATCTTCCTGGTTCCCTCTTTGATCCCTATACCGATAACCCCAACTGAGAGAATTACACCCCCCCTGCCTTAAAGCAGTTTTAGGTTTGTAGGAAAATAAAATAAAAAAATGAAAGCATTTTATTCGTTTCAGCAAAGTATAAAAGCCTCAAATGGCTTAAGAATAAGGCTTTTTAATTAACGATATTACTATACTCAAAATCCACATGGTTTAAAGCTCATTTATTTTTCGATCAAACAGTTTTAACCATGCTCTTTTTTACACACAGGCTAAAATTTTTGATAAATTGATTTTACTTAATATGTTATTTGCCATTATTATTAAAAATAAACGTTATCAATAATATATTCATTAATAAATTAAAATTAAGAGCTTTTTTTAATCAATCTGTTTATAACTAACGATATTAACTCAAGCAAATATGCCTAGTAAAATGAACGAAGCGAAGTTAAGATCCAAAGTTAATCACTGATAAATTTGTAGTTTAGACATAGCCCTAATAATGACTATGGTTATAAAACAGCCTGCGATGTTGTACCAATTATTGACTACACCTCCACAAAGAATAAGCAGGCTTGAAAATTTTTAAAAACTTGTATTCCTATGTACCATACAATGAAACGATAAAGCACAATATCTTACATAAACAAGAAAAACCAGAACTGAACCTGATACTACTTGTTCAACTCCATCTAAAATTATTATCTTTGGAATATTATGTTTATAAGCTTCATAATTAAGTCAAATATCATAAGCAAGTTGGCACTTGAAGACCCATCAAAAAGAGTGCAACATTTTTGTTAATACACCTTTAAATTTAATCCTAATGAATAAAAATATCTGACACTGGAAAAAATTAGTTAACTTAAAACTGCATACCTTGCTGCTTCATGATGGTACACTTTATTAATTTCAGTACTTTTAGGCCTAAACCGTTTTAAATCATTTAATTTCACTAATTTATTTTCTAACAGAAATTGTTTTATCATTTCATATGCCTTATTTTTAAACCACCAATTGTTGGATTATTAATCTTCCTGGAGGCTGTGCCTGACTCTACTAGTCTACTACACTGCAGGGCCCTATTAAGTATAAACTGGACTGCAAGTCCAATCATCAGTCTTCTGATGAGAAAAATAGAAACAGACAACTCAGGCGTTTGCATCTTTAAAAAAAAAAAAAAAAAAAAAACGGAACCATGTGCTCCATACATTGCTCGTAAAATTGATTTATGACTGTTTTTCAGCTAGAACTAGAGAATTAGAGTGCACTTTCAAAATGGCGACCAAAAAATCATCAATAATCAAAATACAATTTTAGAAATCAGTTTTACAATCTTTAACTACGAACATCGCAGCCCTGTGCAGACAATTTGTTTATTGCCATAAAAAAACGTTCAACAGTTTTAAAAAATTACATCGGAAGTCCAATGTTATTATTTCCCTTTCCAAAAAATATGCGTAATAAAAATTCATACCTAAAACTGCCATTATAAAAAAATCCGATTTCTTTCCTTTACACCGCTAAATTTTAAGAACTACTAGTGAATAATCCGACAAATAATAAAGAAAAAAATTACATATAATCAGCAGATCTACTAAGAATTTTTTTAAAAAAGTGTTCAACACGTGCTTACCTTATCGCCAAAGCAGTCAATTAAAGGGGATATTACTTCAACGCTAAGCTACTTCAGTACCTCTCTAGAAGACGAATCAGAAAGCGATTTCCTAAAATTTCCTCCAATGAAGTGCTAGCTGACATGACATACTTCTGCAACTTGGCACACTTGGGGTCTTTACTCCATGGTCAGAGTGAAACTTCTCGTGCCGATTCTAAATACAAAATAAAAAAACAAGTTCACTCATGTTTAGCTTATGAAAAAACGAAAAGTAATTTATATTAAAATCAGTACTTGCCTTTTCCGACATGCATTCCTTTATTCCTTTCCGATGCTATGATTCCGATGACTACTGATTTTCAGAAGAAAATAATTTTTTAGTTTCTTCTTTAACAAGTTCTTTCTCCCAGATTGATGCTGCTACTGAAACGCAAGCCATTCTTCGGAGGTTCAGGTCGAATTGAAGCCCCATTTTTCCTTAGCTGCAAAAAGAAATTTTCATCCTATAATAAATAACTTGTAAAAGATGGCGTCTCTTTTGCTTACAAAGTTTCTCCATCGACTCCCTTCAAATAATCAAGCTCTGGGATGATCCTAAAATTACGTCAGTGTTTTTTTTTTTTATCCCTTCTTCCTTACCCCCTGAAACAAGCTAATTGGATTTTTTCTTACAAACAATTAGAGAATCTCGTTAGCGTAGGTTTGAGAATAATACCACCCCCCCGCTTAATTTTACCGACTTTCGTGTTCTTCATCTTTTATTGTTCATAAGCTAAACATGCAAAAAACCGGAAATGATTTTTTCTAGGTAGCATAACTTTTAGGGTGCTTCTGCAGTTGGTCAATAAGGGAGAGCAAAGGAAAACCCAAAAATGACCGAATGGGTACTCTTTGTGGGATCTCTATATAACAAAATGGTGTCAATTCATGTTTCAAGATATTTAATGTCTTATGACAGGAATGGGATTGATAAAATGAAAATTTAAAAAAATGATCTGATTTGCAAAATGGTATAACTGAGACCATTGACCAAAAAAAAAATGTAGGTAATACATTTCAATATCAACCAATAACAATTTAGTTAACATAACATTTTTTTTTTAAACAGTTTTCGCTTAAATTTGAATAATTCTGAACAAACAATAGGTTTATTTGCTCAAACAATTTTCACAAAATGAGTATCAGGGAGAATGCTTATCTGCTGCTTTACTATATTGAGTTTTTGAAACCAAAAAATTTTCAAAACATTGTAAGATAGCTTGCAAAACACAAAGCTAAAAAAGTCATCTATTATCTATTAACTGAAAGTCCCTGAATTAATGAACATGCAAGAAACAAAAATTAAAAATAATTCACTTTCTTAAATTGTATTCTTCATTTTAAAAATAAATTGATGTTCATTCATTTTTCCAAAAATTTGTCAGAACATGCCCAATTTAATTTGTTTTATTGTTTGAAACAAAAAATGACACAAAGGTTCTATATCAAGTATTCAAAGTTTCATTTTAGCCTAGACAACCAAAAAGAAAAATAACGATTTACATTCAAATTTCTCAGCTAAATACAATTATTACAACCAATATCCTTTCAAAAATTTTAAATTTTTGGATTTCCTCTTCAGAGAAGATAAGCCAGTTTAAAAATTTGTCACAATTTTTGTGAAACTGCCAACTTTGGATTTTTGCTCTCTAAAGTAAACAATATATCAAAAATGTGATATCTTACAAAATGTACTGTTTTTTAAACTTTTTTTAAATTCATTTAACTTTTCGGTTGATTCAAATATCCAAATTAGGAGCTTTTCAGCTAAGTCTAGTTGATCATTTTCAATACAATACAAGCAAATATATCTAATTTCTAAATAATTTACCTTCAAATTTCGTTTAGCGCTGCTGTTATTATTATTAAAACTACTTAAAAACATATCAGCGGACTTAAAATCACTCTGTAGTAAATATTTATAAAAAATTTTCAACTCAACCTTATCAGATTCTTCACAATTTACCGGCATTAACTGCTCAAAAAAAAATCGTTCGAGTTTGTTTTTATCTTCTAGTAAAGCCAAAAAAATTTCGTCACACTTTTGCAATAACGACTGACTGTGTTTATTTAGATCTTCAAAATTGAGTATCAATTTTATAGTTGACCAATCCCAAATTTCGGAAAAATGATATATCAAACTATTCGCTACATTTAATTTACATTTTGCAGACATAATTCGCCAAAGTTTATTAAACATTTTATGCAGTTCACTACTTTCAAGCGGCAAATGATATTTTCTTTCAATTTCTAAGCGCATCACTAGAATATCAAAAATATCAGTATGATGTTTTTCAATGCAACATAATGGTAAAAAATCCAATGCGAAAAAAAATTTCTCCTGCCATGGCCAAAACACAGTAAATATATTAAAAAAATTATAAAAATCCCGGTTTGGGCTGGATGCCACTGTTTCAGTAAAATTTGGAAGTGAAACCATTATCATGCAAATTTCACAGTAGTTATCATCCATACCAGATGAAAACATTTGGCCTCTAATCTGTTCCAAACAAGGCATTATATCATTTATTTTCTTTTCATTGTCCAATTTATTCCAGAAATATTTAAAACCTCTGGCATATCCCTGTAACGCACATAACTTGAGCATATTTTCTTCAATTGTCTGATTCACATCATAATATGATGTACTAGTACGATCTCTCCTTAGCAAGTGAAAAATGAGATCACCTGATTGGTTCCGCATGTAATTCCAATAAGAGACAATGTCCAGTGAATAGTTCTTAAATATTCCAATATTCCAATTCCAATGTTCTTGCCGATAACGCTTATCTGTATACTTTTTCGAAACTTTTTCCCAAAGAGATTCAATTTCTTCTTCTAGACAGTAAATGCAGGCCATATTGTACATTTTAAACAAGTCAGCATTTGGATTACTTAACCAATAAAATCGGAATATCTTTGCTTCATCAATGGTCCCATAATGAGTCCAGTAAATCTTCTTACAATATTGTTCAAATAATACAGATCTTGAAATTTGACCAAGAGGCTTGTCATAGTCCAAGTGTTCAAACCATTTCAAAATCCGTAATCCCATATAACAAACAGCTCTGACCAGCTCATAATACAAAAACTGAGGAAGCAAATTTGGACTGATTCTCTTCATAACATCCTTTATTTTATCATCCCATTTATCTGCAATAATGTTCTCATTCCCAGTTAAAAATAATTCCTTGGTTTCCTTTTTAGCAAGTTCTATCTCCCAAATGGCAGAAGATACTGAAACACATGCAATTCTTCGAAGCCTTATATCAAAAAACTGCATATTTAATCCTATCTGCAACAAACCATTAAAACAACCTTCAAAATTTTCTTTTTGACAGGTCATTAAATGTCCTTTTTTGGAAATTTTTCTTCATGTATATAATTATAAATCTGGAGCAAAATAGTAACACCTGTGCTTAAAAGGTTTTTACTACAGTTTGTCAGTCAAGTCGTCAGATTCCCCAAGTTTTTTGAATGAAGTATACAATGTCAAATCATATAACAGCCTCAATTAATCTCAGTTTTGACAGCCAGGGAAATGAAACAAAATCTGTCAACCATCCAATCATTAGTCTTTACTAAAAGTTTTATTTTTCTGATTACAGCCTTGAACAAAGCTAAATCAAGAGCAATCAGTAGCCAAATAGACTTGGAATCATTTACATTTTTAAATTTTTGAGAGACCAGAAACATGATATTTTCCGCATCAATCCAATGACCAATCATTTGGTCAGGGTAAGACTTAGTCATATTAAATAATAATAAACGAAACTAATCATTAATTAGAAGCGATATCTTTTGAAAATGAAATTGGAACATCGCTCAGTAAACGATTCCTTTTGACAAAATAGGGTTAGAATTGACGTTTGAAGTTTATATTATTGGCCTTGTTTCTTCTTAACATTCTATATACATTTTAATGAAATCTGCTTACCTTGATCTATCCTTTAGCTATAAAAGTATGAAGTTGAATTTAACAAGACAACGGAATACTGTAAATATTCGATTAACACAAAAAATATGGACACATATGATCATTCATTTCATTCCCGCGCAGCGCTCTCTATGTTACTTGAATCAATTCACAGAGGGCAGCACCACCATTTCTTAAATGAAAATTGAAAATTACGGAATGCAGAAAATTATATGCGGACGAGAAAAAAAAAAAAAGACAACTTAATTCATATTCCGATGAAAATTTTGTAATTGTCAGTAAATTAAGAAACTTTTGGCAGGAAATTCTTTAGAGCAATTTAGGTCGACAACCATAATTGAAATGTATATCCAAAAAAATATCTTTTCTATCAAAGTTAATTGAACTAATTTTTAAAATGATGTTTGTGGTTATTTTTAGAAATATTCAAGGAACTGTTACTTTCAGGATTTTGGAAACATTTAGCAATTAATGTTCAACAACTTCTAGAATATAAGCTTACTATTACCTTTCCAATAATTTCTAACTGAGACCTGTACCAAAAAAGGTCGCAGCTGATGCAATTAGAATTAGACAAGGAACCTTTCTTTGCTTGATAATAAAATCTTAATTATGTACATAGTACATGCACATCTTATTTCTTGATGGCAAAATATCGAGCTTATAATTTTAAGGAGCCTACAAAAGCATCAGAAACTGTTCCATTCACAGGATCCGTTTAACCAAAGAATGAAGGAAAATGGTTTTAAATCATTTTTTATTGATTATTTTCGGTGCCAGAAACTTACAAACCTTACATCTAAATATTTCTTACAATTCTAAAGGGTCGTCCATAAACTACGTTAGCATTATTTTGCCCATTTTTGACCCCCTCCCCCCCTTATTAGCAAAGGTCAGCATTCCGAAACCCCATCCCTTCAAAAAAATTTTTTTTAAATATTAAATATTAAACATCAAAAAAATCGGAAATTCTTAAAAACTTAAATTTTGCAAAGAAATTTTTTTTTTTTATAAAGTAAGTTAGGTTACATAATTTAAAGAAGTTGAATTATTTTAATTTTTACACTTTTATTACATGAGACCAATTCTAACGTTAGATATGTAAAACCCTCCCCCCACCCCCCTAACGTGGTTTTATGGACGACTTCTAGCTGATTCCAACTTTTGCATTACAGCTATTTTCACAAAGTAATTGACATTGATTTGGCTAAATTGTTTTGACAATTTTTTTTTTTTTAAATCTCATTTAACATTATCTACGAAGACTCTTTAATGTTTCCCACTTTAAATTCATAGCTCCTTTGAATTCTTCTTATTTCAATGTCAGTTCATGAACACCACGACGACAAAAATTTTAAAATTAAATCTAAAGCCCGTAATCCAAAAACAAGTTTAAGAGAATAAACAACTTTTTCGAATTGTTCAATTTTAAATCGATCGATATCATCTCAAGGAAAATTCATAAGCCAATCTAAAGGTTTTTCAGACCATGTGATTGCAAAGTTGTAAAAATATCGAAAATGTGATGTCTAGCAAATTCGTCATTTTTCAAATTATCTTTAAAATTGTTTACTTATTCATTGGATCCTAACATCTGAACTAAAAAATCATCCGCTACTTCTAATTTATCATTTTTAACAAAATGGCGACTGATATCGTTAATTTTTTAACTTTTCATCACATCTCTTTTTGTTTTACCATCAAAGACACCTCCACTTAAGCAACTATCAGCAAAATTAACATCATTCTACAACAAAAATTTGTAAACAGTCTTTAACGCCAATTATTTAACATTTATCATAGTTTTAACTAAATATCCAAGCCAAAAACTTGAGCTGAATTTAATATTTTTTAAGGGGAGATTAATGATCTTAGAAGGCTAAATATTTAACTCTTTAATCTTTCATAATCAGAAACAAGCAATGGTTTGAACTCTTCTATTTCAGTCTTAGTCCACAAGCACCAGCCTAAAAAGTTGTAAATTAAATCTAATTCCTTCAATCTGAGAACAAGCAAGTTACTAAATTCTAAATAATGATTATTAAGACGGATCGACGATCTAGACAGATCTAGGACCTCTGTATCACCTTTAACTTTTTTGAAGTCACCTGCAACGTTTTTAAAATTTTTAATTTTAAACATGAAAATTTCTTCTTCCGAGAAATGTGTAACCCAATTTAAAAATTTTTCAGATTCCAAAACTGCCAGTTCCAAATTGTTTTCGAAAGTCTCCCAAATCTCGAAAATGTGAAATTTAGAGAATTCGTCCATTTTCAAAAGATATTTGAAGTCGCTAACCTTTTCTGTGCTTTCCAACATCCAAATTAAAAATTCATCTGCTAAATCGAATTCATCAATTTTAATAAAATAGTAGCATACATAATTGACTTCTATACTTTTTATCACATTTCTTTTTGCTACAACATCGAGGGCACAATCAATTAAAAAAGTGTTAGCAGATTCAATATCTCTTTTCAGTATAAGTTTATAAATGGTTTTTAACACAACTTGTTCACCTTCCTTTAATTTAATTGGAACTAATAATTCACAAAAAAATTGCTCAATCTTATTTACCTCTCCATTTTGAACCAAGAGGAAAAAATTTTTATGACACTTTCGTAACAATAAATTTCTATGTTCAATCAGAGCTTCATCATTCAGGATCAATTTAAGAAATTTCAACTCCCAAAGTTGAAAAACTAAACTTATTTTTCGTTTGGCTACATATAGCTTATAATGCGAAGGAGTCATTTGCCAAAAACCTTTCAATATCCTTCGCAGTTCACCATTTTCAAATGGCAAATGGTGTTCTGCTTCAAATTCTAACCATTTCAGCAATCTATAATAAATCAAGTTAAATGTGATTAGATCCAAATATGGCTCTGAAAATTTTAATACCGAAAAAAAATGTTCATCCCGCCACGGCCATGAGTTGGTAAACTTATTTACCAATCCAATCACATATCGAAGTTGATACAATCTTTTTTTTGGTGTATAAAAGTTTTGTTTGTCTGATAAAAGAAAATTAGTAAATGGTTTCCTTAAATACGGAAAAAGAAGTCTACTATTTTGCACCATTTGTCTTCTACATCACTGGAAAAATCAGGATCTATCACTCTATCAAACATTAATTTTAAACATTTAAAGGAATTTTTTCTTTTTTTTTTTTCGTCCAATTTACCCCAAAAATATTTAAATCCGACGTGGTATCCTTGCCACGCGCATACTCTTAGCATGTTTTCTTCAACTGATTTATTGGTATCATACACATCTGTGCCACCAACGCTACTTAATATTATATATTTAAAATTCATCTCCGTCACTTCATAACCTCTAACATAGTTCCAATAGGCTACAATATTTAAACTCATGTTCCGGAAAATATTTAAAGCTAAATCCTGATAATTAAGTTTATAGCGTTCAGCTTGATTTGTTTTTATGATTTTATCCCAAAAATATTCTATTTTTTCCGGTAAACAATAACTACATGCCATATTATACATTACACAAATATCAACGCAAGGATTATTTAACCAAAACAAATTGAAAATTTTGACCTCATCAACAGTTCCGTAATGAGTCCAATATATCTTTTTAAAGTAATTTTCAAACAAGACATCCCTATGAGTCATACCAAAAAGCTTGCTTCTGTCCAAGTGTTCAAACCATTCATATATTCTTATCCCCATATACAAAATGGCGGAGAATATTTCGTGGTGCAAAATAGAAGGGAGTGAGTCTAAACTTATTTTCTTGATATGTTCCTTGATGCAATAACACCACTTATCTCTGATAATGTCCAACTTATTTTCAGATGTAAAAATTTCCTTTGAGCTTTGAGCTGTGAGCAATTTCTCCAAAATTGATGCAGCAACTGAAACGCAAGCAGTCCTCTGCAGACGTATCTTAAATTCAAGCTGCATATTTTTTATCTGTAATGAAAGTTTTAAAACTACCATAAAACATCATTTTAAAAATGTTTGTTTCATGTTTTTTGTTAACTGATACCAGACTAATTACACATATTTTATAAAATAGAAAAAGTGCTTTTGTTAATTAAAAAAAAAAAAAAAAAAAAAAAAAAACTTAATTGACAGTAATTTTTGAAAGTACGGAACACTTATAAGTACAGTTTGTCCAACAATGTCCACAACTAAGGACATCAAGCACATAATAACAATGGCAAAGTATAATAGCTTGACTTCAGACTGTTAAAAATTATAAATGTACTGATCAATGATCCTCTCCTTAGAGTATTCAAAAACGAAGGGTCATGGACCTTTCGTAGTAATTTTTACAAAGAAATTCTTAAAACTATTTGGCCGAACAATTTGGAATAGGTTATAATGTTAAAAAATTAGAACTGTGATTTGCGGTTTATTTGGCAAGATATTAATCACAGAAAATGATAAAAATAAATTTAACGAATTAAAATACGGAACTCGGGAACACTGAAAATGACAGCTTTGAAATAAAGAATTTCAGGATAAAAATTTTAATGTCCGAACAGTAAACAAACAATAAGGGCTATAATTATCCTTGGTCTCTACGTCTTTTTTTTTTCCTGCTCCTATTATATCCTGTAACTTATTAGCTTCTGCTTACCTTGATCTTCCTTTTATTATTATAATTGTAAAGTTCTACGAGATTTACTTAATTAACCACAATGAAACCACAATGACACAGTAAATTGTTAATTCACAACAGCCATAACACCACAGACACAGCCTTCCTCGTGGCATAGAGTCGAATAGTCTGACGTCACGTGTACGTTCAGAACACCAATATCGCTGCCTACTCCTTGCTCCAAATTTGATTGGTCGAAAAATAGGAAAATCTTCAAAATCAGCGTTTTTCGGACCCTGTGACATAACGGCTGTTCGACTTTATTAAATAGAGTTGAACAGTTAAATAGAGAATAGAATCTATTTAACTCTCTAGTTAAAAGCTAAATTTTCCCAAACATTGTAACATCTAAATCTACAGCCTATCTTGACTATATTCCCGATTTCGGCAGACTAGATCAAGCTTTTCACTTTAATTGGATAGATAAGAAAAATTTTTAAAAGTTCAGAGTTCTTAATTGCCGCTCCCTCTCCCTCTGGAAAAATTGTGGATACATCCTTGAAAGGAAATCTAAATCAGAATCAAATTCACAGTTTGACTAACGTGGCCAATCGCGTCAAGTTTCGCATATCTGCGGAATCGAATTCCCAGAATTTCGTCTGGAGGCCTAGATTCGACATAATACAGGCAATAAAGATTCGTCCATAAGCTGAAACAATAAAAAAATGATTCCTGTTGCTGGAATTGAAAAAGATTTCTTTATTAAATCGAAATCGTTTTAATGTGATTTACAAAATATGCTGTACTATAAGCTAAGCATAAGTGTTCAACCTATTCAAAAAATTTGTGAGAAGATCGTATTTGTTATAGGTTAAACGTTAAAAAAAGAATCCTCTGAAAAATGCATGGAAATTTTTATTCATTTAATAAAAAAGGAAAGATAATGTTATAAGGAAATTTGGCAACATGCTCCATTTTCAGTCCAATAAGCCAAGTCTTGGATTTGAACTCAGAGCTGAATTCAAGGTCAACCGAAAAGTCGAAACTGTCGTGTTACTTGATTTGGGCGCGAAGACCACCTGTCGTCATCTTCCGAGGTTGAGGTTCAGCCTAGTGATGGCGATATTTTTGAAAAATATCGATATTCGATATATCGATATTTTTAAACAAGCGATATCGATAAATCGATATATCGAGGTGAAAAATATCGATATCCGATATATCGGACCAAAAATCGTGATACAATTTCTTTTTGTTCAAAAATTTTGCCTACACCTCCTTAGGACTCCATAATTCCAGTGTTCAATGAAAAATTATAACAATTCATTTGTTGAAAATCCATTCATTCGTTAACGATATTTCAGGAATAAGTTAAACAAACAATACGAATAAAATATCTTCTATTTTTTTATAGTTAAAAATTTTTAACTTATTATATTTAACCGAAAAAATTAAAATTCTGTAACCATTAAACAGTATAAATTAAAAGTTGCAAAATTTTCAAAAAAGTCTACATAGTGTTACGATTAGGGGGGGGGGGGGGTTGCCATAGCCGATATGTATAGCGGCCATCTTGCTTAGCATGGTAAGAAATATGGCCGCTATAGTATGTATGTTAACTGGTAACAATTTGTCAGAAAACACATCATTCAAATATTACGTAAGCTTCTTTAAGGTAGAGGAGGGAGTTTTTTAAATGCTAAATCTAATCTTAAATCTCCATAAGAGGAAGCCTAATTTTGATTGCCATGAGGCGGGAGGGGATCCAAAATTTCTAAAATTGTGATTTACATAATGCTTTAACAACGCCAAACTTTCCGAAATGTATAAAAATTTCCATTCACAATTTTTTTTTCTCTTCAGTCTTATAAATTCGTATGTAATTTCATATGAAATATCGAACTTCGATATTGAAGGAAAAATATCGATATTCGATATTATCGAAGAGGCGAAAATATCGATAATTATCGATATTTTAGGGTCCGATATATCGATATATCGAAAAATCGATATTTTATCGCCATCACTAGTTCAGCCTTTTAGTTGCGTCGGTACCGTCATCGTTGGAGGATGTATAATGTTTGTGAATTTTGAAAAGTGTTTTTTTTTTTTTAGTGATTTGTGCAAGAGGCACATAAAATAATGTTATATTTCTTCATTTTATCAAGGTAAAGCTTTTTTTGACTAATTCCCCCCGCCCCAAAAAAAAGAGTGCTTTGTTTTAAAAAAAAAAAAAAAATTGATATTAGACAGCTTTGGCTTTGTATAGGGTTTAAGAACGAACAAAATTGTTAAAAATACAAAGCCCTCGACACATTGCGTTTTGAAAAAAGCAGAAATTTATGGTTTTAATTTTCGTCATTTTGTTTTCTGTATGGGTTATGCGAAAAGCTTGTAAAGGTTTTTTTAAAAAAATTGTGCGGGTGGGATAAAATTAGTTGAGCGAAACGACCGACAGGTGCCAGTGCTGCGTTCGGACTCTGGCATCAGCGAATATGTATTTTTTGGCTTGTTTGTGGGGAAACATTTTATATCGGTATTTATTTATTTGAAGAATCTTTTTGAACTGTGCTTTTTTTAAAAATTAATTTACATCAATGTCGTGCTTAACAATCCGCCTGCGTAATTTTCGTTAGAAAGAAAAAACCGTTAAATAGTTTGAATTGGTTCAGGTAGCATCCGCCAGATAGCGCTGCAGTGTTGGAAATATTGTGTTCCTAAACAGGCAAGCATCCGTTATAACTGTTTCTCAAAAAATCCGTGCATTTTAATAAAAAGAAAGGTAGGCCTGTTCATCCCTTTTTATCTGCATCATCTTGCATTACAAATTTTTAATAAGTATTTAAGTACGCTTTTAACGAAATTTTTTGAAAATGCAGTGTGGTGTTATAACGGAGAAAAATGCTTCTAACATCGTTTATTGTCTTAACGGTAATAATGGAGACGAAAAGGACGCCATTTTAAGAATGCGCAGTACCCGGCAGGAGATAAATCGTATTTTTCTTTTTACGGAATAACCCGCACAGCACAGGACCTTGCCGGCAAGGTCGGCATTGTGGTAATGTTGCAGCAATGCCGAAATGTAACGGCCTGGCCCTTGCGGAAATGTTGAGGCAAGAAACACATTGCATCCATGTGGGTGCAATATGAACCTTGCCTCCATATTGAGGCAGGGCCCAGGCCGTTACATTTCGGCATTGCTGCAATATTGCTACAATGCCGACATGGCGGAAATGTTGCGGCAAGCTCTGGTGCTGTGCGGGAACGAAGAAAAATCTTGAAAAAAGAAAGCTTGTGAAGAACTTAAGTTGGTAGTAAATATCGTGTAAATAGACAAATATAAAAATGGAGGAAGAAGTGATATTGCGATAGTTTTGTAAATACGTTAAATAAATAAAAAAGGATGGAAGGAGAAAAGATTACGTTTTATTTCTTCTAGAGATAAGTTCCACAAATATTTCCGAAGCTGGGAAAAGGAACATTTGGCATCCCTTTGTGGTTTTGAAAAAAAAAGCAATACATGTGGTTCATTTAACCTCACTTGGATGAGGTTAGGTTATGATGGCCGGCGAGGAGGAAAATGCAAGTAAGCCGGACGCGGACAAACCAAATGCGGAATTAAAGAAATTAATAAATAAACGGGGTGCAGTGCGAGCAGCCCTCACAATGTTGTCGAAAAAACGGGATGAGGAACTCGTCGAGTCAATTATCACGGATAAGGCAAAGCGGCTGATTGAGCTCGACGAAGCAATCGACAAGATTTACGATGAAGACACGACGATTCCAGAGGATCAACGAGCGCTAGAATATGCAACCATTGAACATTATCGCGAGTTATTTTTACTTTTGCAAACACGTGTAGCTATGCGCGACTGTGAGATAACCGAAAAGGATGCGAAGGCGAAAAAAAATGACGCGGTTACCGTGCAAAAAGCGAGTGGAAAAGACACGGGGGCGAAGAAGAAACGACCAACGGTGGAAAACGAGCAGGACGACGATGGGGATCGTCGAGTGATGATTCGGATCTGAGGAGGAGACACCAAAACGAAAAAAAAGAAGATACGGACCAATTACCGAAATTTGAAATCCCTACGTATGATGGGTCAATCGACCGTGGATTGATTTTTGGAGTCAGTTCCAACAAATTGACGAAGATAGGATCTAACGGACCAAGAGAAGCTACGGTATTTAAAACAAGCTACTATCGGGAAAGCTAAGGAGCTATTAGATGGATATCCCACATGTGCGAAAAATTACCTTAAGGCGAAGCAAGGATTAAAACGCAGATCGGTAAAGACGAGAATTAGTCGATTATTATATTCGCGAATTATTGATTTGGTGGTTAAAAGATTTCGACAAGGTGATTTAGATGTCATTGATTTTTTTGATAAGCTACTACTTTGTTTAATAATTTAGAATCCTTGGGGTTAGCAGCTCATCAACGCGCGGTAATTTTAGTCCCTTTAATTGAAAGGTCTTTGCCTGCGAAAATTTTGCGCGAATGGGAAAAAGAAACGTGATCGCGAAAAACGATAAATGCTAATCTTTCAGCTGTGGGGGATGACCCCACCACCCAGAAGACGATTTATTAACTTCTTTAATGGATTTCTTGATCGGTGCTGATACTGAAGCCACCATAACGGAAAATAGGGAGGTAGTCAAGAATCACCAGTCAGCGATTTCCAATCGCAGTGCAAACACGACGGCGACGGAGACAGGGCGAGCCTTAGTCAACACTTCGCAGAATTCCCGAGGTAAGTTTCAAGATAGTAATTTTAGAATAACAATAATAATTTGTTAAGTTGCTTTTTTGCGATAAGGCGCATATGAGTCAGAGTTGTAGATATGCATTACATAAATTAATGTTTCAGAACGAAGGGAGATTGTGAAAAAAAAAAGAGCGTGTTTTGATGTTTAGCATTGGACATCTTTCAACTTCGTGCGATAAACAAGTTTTTGTGCTGTATGTAAACGTAAACATTATGTTCTAGTTGTTCTGAGGTTGAGCAGTCCGTAGGTGAACGAGCGACAGCGGATCCGAGTGCCACGGATGACAACGAAATAGGAAGCCAACAGTCAAGAAGAATGACACTAAACGTTTGGATAAAAATAGCGATTCCATGGGAAAGGAAAAGGAGCAGCGTAGCCGTAAGATGATCAAGGCAAAAAATCGACAAATTTGTTTGCGTCAGCGGCCAAGCGCGACCGCAAAGGAGAACTATTCTACAAACGATGCGAGTCCATTAAATTATCCATAACAAGATAGTTTCGTTGCGATGTTTGGGGGATACGTGTAATTCAAATCTTACATTTTGAACAAAACAGCAAAACGATTAGGCTTAACCGCGGTCAGGGAGCGCATTCTAGAACACGGATTATTCGGCGGTATAGAAACCGCACCGGTGCGGCATACCGAGTATGCAGTGCAGGCCGTTATGAAGAATCACGAAAGTATCACCTTATATTTATTAGGCCAGGATCAAATATGTCCGCCAGTGCCGAAATTTGACGATGAGAAAATCATCCGCCGATTCCAAGATCGGGGTTGATCTTACCGATTTGGATGTCGGTACCGATGAGGTCGAAATGTTGATCGGCGTCGATCAATTAACGAGATTCTGACCGGGGAAAGTAGAAAACGGGACGGTCTAACAGCGCATGAGACTGTTTTGGGTGGTCGATTTTTGGGGGTAGGGTCAGGGTTCTATAGGGGATCGTTCCATAAATTTAGTCGCGACAAGTACGTTTTGGGATCTGGAAATTTTTGGGATAACGAAACAAGAACTCGGCCAAAAATCGGACGAGAATCTAATGGAAAGGTTTAATAAAGAAGTACAAGTGAAAGATGATGGGCGATACGAAGTAAGATTGCCGTTTAAAGCGGATGCAACGGTTTTATCAAGTAATTATTGGCGTGCGGAACGACTCTTACGATCTTATACGAACAAACTAGTTAAATCAGGCAAATTAGCCGAGTACGATAAAATTTTTCAGGACTGGGAATCGAATGGGATTATTGAAAAGGTAGCGAACGATACGAGCACGGGGCGGTTCACTTCCCATTACCCGGTTTATAACCCGGACAGTTTAACGACACCGGTACGTCCAGTCTTTAACGCGAGCGAACGCGATTCGGGAAATCTTAGTTTGAATCAATGCCTCGAAAAAGGGCCGAATATGACTAGTCTCATTCCGAATATTTTGCTAACTTTTCGTTTAAAAAAAGTTGGAATAGTTGCCGATATACGGAAAGCATTTTTGCAAATTTCAGTTAATCCAGATGATAGGAAATATTTAAAATTTTTATGGTGGGAAAACGCGGGATACGGTAAAATTAAGGTTTATCAGCATGCGAGGGTACCTTTCGGATTAACTTGTTCTCCTTTTTTGTTAAATGCGACGTTAATGCACCTGTTTGATCGACAGGAACACGAGTATCCGGAGATAGTAAAAGAATTGCGTAAAACCATGTATGTAGACAATCTTATTACGAGTTTAGATTCGACAGAGCAAGTAACTCCCTTTAAAACACAGGCGACTGAAGTAATGGAACAAGGGAAATTTGAGTTACGGGAATGGGCTTATACGGGTCAACATATTGAACGCGACGATGGGTCCAGCGCAGTTAAGGTTTTAGGCCTCACGTGGGATACAGTTCGCGATACGTTACAATGTCAAATTCGTTGGGCACCTTTACTGCATGATGTGCGCCTAACAAAACGCGGTCTTCTGTCAATCATTCAGACTATATATGATCCTATTGGTTTTTTAGCACCTGTTCTCGTCACTCCAAAATGCGTGTATCGTCAAACATGGATTCAACAGTTGGGTTGGGACGACACTCTACCCACGGATTTAGTCAAGGAATTTGTTAAATGGCAAAGCGACATTACTGAACTTCGAAATTGTCATTTTGACCGGTGGGCGTCATTGGAAAATTGCACAAGTCAGAGCTTACATGTATTCGTAGATGGAAGTAAACTTGCATTTGGAACTTGCATTTTTTTACGTAGTGAAAATGAACAGGAAGTGAAGTTGCATTTGGTTTTCGCAAAAAACCGTATTACTCCAATCAAGGACACAGAGTTGACGATTCCACGAATCGAATTAATGGGAGCTACCCTGGGGGCACGGCTGTATGATGCTCTTTTGGTAAATGATCTTTTTAAAACCATGGAAGTCACCTTTTGGACCGATTCTATGGTAGTGCTGCATTGGATTCGAGAGAACAAGAAATACCAACCATTCGTCAAAAATCGCGTAAAGGACATCTTAAACCTAACAAAAAGCGCAAACAAATGGCGACATGTTCCAGGTCAACAAAACCCCGCCGACTTATTGACACGGGGCTGCCCGGCGACCAAACTGGCTGAAAATCGTTGGTGGACAGGACCAGCGTGGTTACGCCACCCTCGAACTGAATGGCCGTCCGAAATCGCGGACACCGCGATCGATCTCGTCAGCGTCGAGGTTGCTCCAGATCGAGATCATAGTTTAATTCAGAAACTCAAATCATGCGAAAATTATATGGATGCAATACGCATGCTAGCGTATGCCAAGCGATTTTTTTTAGCCAAGACTGCTCAGTCTTTAAGTCATTTGACGCCGACAGAATTGCAAGCTGCAGAGATCACTCTCTTTCGTTTAATTCAGCGAGAAACATTACTGGACAACAAACAACGTCTTGCGCGTTTTACTGTAATAGAAGACGAGACAAACGGATTGTTCCGTGTAAAATCGAAGTTAACATTATTAGACGAAGATGATAATTATGTATACCCAATCGTTTTACGGGGGAGCTGAAATTGTCCAATGCTCATTCGGCACAAGCATTTAATTAATAAACATGCGAGTATTTTAACGACAATGATATATTACGGAAAGAATTTTGGATTTTAAAAGCACGAGTCGCCATTAAGAGGGCTTTAAGAACTTGTATTAAATGTCAACGCTTTACAGCTCAAGCAGTGATTCCGCCACCGGCGCCGTTACCCGTCGACAGAATTCGCGCGTCACAGGCATCCAGAACGTGGGCGTCGATTGCGCGGGTCCATTATACACTTTCGCGCAGAAGAAAGTGGATTTTGATATTCACGTGTTCAGTGTACCGAGCGGTTCATTGGAACCTTTGAAACATATGGATACAGATTCGTTTATTCTAGCACTCCGCCGCTTCATCGCACGAAGAGGACGCATGAGTAAAGTGAGAAGTGACAATGGCACACACCGTAGGTGCTTCTAATCGATTTGATAAATTAATTGGATACGATTCGCGAATTCTCGAATACGCAAAAGATTACGTGGAAATTCAACCCCCCGAGCGCGCCATGGTGGGGTGGGTTTTACGAACGTTTGATCGCAGTAGTCAAAGATATTTTACGAAAAAATTTAGGTAAGGCAAGCGTGTCATACGAATTATTACACACGTTAATTGTGGAATGCGAGGGGATTATAAATAATCGGCCCCTCACATACCTTGCGGAAGGCGATATGGTCACACCGTTGACCCCTTTAATGATTTTATCTAACGTCAGTGATATCTCTGTCGACGATCTGGATGAGATCGACAGAGAACATGTCGAACAGAGTTACCGAAAAGCGCAGCAGCTTCGACAAGCGATAAAAGAAACGCTTTCAATCCGAGTATATTGGACTTCTGATGGAGCAAGCGCGAAAACGAAAAAAAACGCTTCATGTGGGAGACTACGTCCTTATTGCAGCGGATAATGTCAAACGCCTTAGTTGGCCAGTGGGAAAATTGTAGAAATCATGCCAGGTGCGGACGGACAGGACCGTGTGGCGAAAGTACAAACAAATGGTAAGATTTTAATTCGACCTTTTCAGCGATTATATGTCCTGGAATTGCCCACAGCAGACGACGTGAAGGACATTCATATCGAGCAAACCGTAACTAACGATCAAGCTTTCCAAAAACGATACAGTCGAGGTAAGTAATTGTCCAAATGACAATTCATATCTTTCCTCTAACGAAATGATGAAAGCCAATAGCGATTATACGTCGCCACCGACAAGCGACAGCGATGAGCTACTTGACACGACTCTAGTCTTAATTCAGGTGAGTCTAGTCCAGAATCAGAACCGGAGTTTCCTCAATCCAAACCACGCGCGGTGGGAGGACTGTACGGTTACCTGCACGTTACCGTTAACGAAGTTTTTTTTGAAGCAGGAACGAGCTGCAAGTCTAAGAATTCTAGATTATAAGTCTTTTTATTTTTTTGTAAACTTTAAAATTTTATGTTTGCGCTTTCTAAATAATTTTTTTTTGTTATTTGTGTACTTTCAAATTTTTTTTTTTCTGGTGGGAGGATGTGAAGAACTTAAGTTGGTAGTAAATATCGTGTAAATAGACAAATATAAAAATGGAGGAAGAAGTGATATTACGATAGTTTTGTAAATACGTTAAATAAATAAAAAAGGATGGAAGGAGAAAAGATTACGTTTTATTTCTTCTAGAGATAAGTTCCACAAATATTTCCGAAGCTGGGAAAAGGAACAAAGCTAAAATTAGGAAATTGAATTGCTAAGATTTTTGGCTTTTCTTTTTTCAAGGTTTGTCGACAAACCAAAGGATTATTTGGCAAAATGAAAAATGATTTATTTGCTGCAACGATGATGATGGATGGGGGTCCTCTAAAAGAGTGAATGAAATAATTAATGATTCTTAAAAAGGTCTCTGGGATTATTTTATCCTTATTTTATGATTTTATTTGAAGATGGTAAAAGAATTTTTAGGTTAAAACCTAAAAATTACAAAATTACAAAACATAAAATGATGTTTTGTAATTTTTTTATTTTTTCAGGTAGTACAAGAGACGGAATATTATTCGGAAAAGCTACAGTGATCTTCGTGAGAGAATAGAATCACAAAAATGGTAATATGCATAAAATCGACGCGGGAAAGTGGTAAGTCTGTTCCAATTCATTTTGGTGGGAAGGACTGCGACAGAATGCAGGGTTTTCGGCAGTTTTATCCAAGCCCTCCAAAGTCCCAAAAGACGTTTTATTATTCCCAGATCAAAGGTTATTTTCTTTTGAATTTCTAAATTGACTAGTAAATTTTTTTAATGGTACGGTATGTTTAATTTTGTTTTCTAAAAACACTTGATTTTTTAAATTTCTTGCTTCCTTCAGGACAATATTAAGTAAGATTTAAAACTTGTTTCAAAGATAGGCCTATATATGATGAAAATAGTAAAAATATCTTTTTGATGTTTCAGATTCAAAAGTCCCAAATTTTAAAATTTTGAGTCATAATACATGTCTAGATATTTTTAAAAACTTTTGCTTTTCAAAGTATCTGATTTTGAATTTTTTTCCCCTTCATATTACAAGCTTTAGGCTCTTAAGGCTACCTTAAAATGTTTATTCTTAAAATTCTGCTGGAAACCCTGCCACCATTAGACTTAATTCATCACAATTGATTTTGTATGTGGGTGAAATCAAAATTGAATTTCATCAGAAGTGAAAGAGAGATTAATTAAAATAATGTTAATAGTCTTAAATTACATCTGGCATTTTTTTGTTTGTGTTAAAATTGCAAATTATTTAGCCTGGTGCACTGATTTAGGACACATTCCGAGTTTGAGTTGCAGTCATTTTTTCCCTTGTGACATTATCTTTGATATGAGTTAAAATTAGTAATTGGTGAATGTTTCTGGTTATTGGCTTCAAAAGGTTTGGATTAATATTATAACACTGTTAACTGACACAAGAAGTTAGAATGAAGTTTACGAATTAGTGGATGATTGCTGTTTAAACCTTGATTTAATGTTAAATGTTTTAAATTTTGGTAAAAATAAGTTATGCTAAGTTGTAGGCCTACTGTTAAAATACGGATTTTTTTTTTTTTTTTTTTTTGAAAACAAATGAGCATTAATCTACTTTTTATTATTAATTTTGGATCTCATTTAACGGGTAATTCCGGGTATAAATTCATAGAGCGGCAATATTATAGTCGTCATAAGCCAACGCTGAAAGCTATCGCGGAAAATTCTTTATTTCGGACTGAAACAACCCGCGGAAAAAAAGAGCTACCGGTAATGATTAATTTTTCGCGTTTTATTAATTGTTTTTTTAATTATATGAATATGATTTGCCCTTTTGTAATGGCATTAGTGTCTTTACGTAAGGGACTGTTCAAATTATATTCAGTGAAGCTGTCAATAATCATTCGCACTGGATCTTGTCACTGGATTCTTACAATCAATGTTAAAAGGAATTCCGTTGGATCAGCAAAAGAAGCGGGATTGTGGAGATAAAGGTAAAAAAATACACAGGTAATAATGTTTACTTTTCAAATTTTTTTTTTTTAAGACATCAACTGATGAAGCAGGAAGTAGTTCAGATCGAACCAAATTTTTTAAAATTATTTAGCGGCTTCTTGATTAACCTCCTTCATCTTCTTGATGTCTTTATCTCGTGTAAATTAATTGTAACACAGGCAATCTATGCCTTTCATTTAATTTATCTTAATTTAATTTGCCTAGTTTAAAATCTTGTAAGTTTTAGCAGTTAGTGAATTTTTATAAGTTTTCTCCTTCTTATACACCTTCATTGCCAACGGAAATAGCTTCATTAGGAAGTTGTGTTCAGCGATTTTAGATTTTCTAAGCCCGTTTTGATTTTTATTTGAATTATTCGGTGGACACCCTGGGATAATAGCATTTAATTTCTTGAGATTTTCTTACATGTTTCCGTTCAAAACTTTCAATTAGATGTTAAAAAGATCCATGAAACTCTGAAAATTTAGACAGTGTTCCTTTTGAAGTATTTTTTCTCCCTTTTCCCCTTTCAGTCAAATAGCAATTTTTTTTCCATTTCTTTTGTTACATCAACTTGTATATACTAGTAATAAAAGCAGTTTGTAGACATATCAAATATTAATCTTGAATCCACTCCAAATTTCGAGCTCAAGAAAATCTTTTAAAAAATTGTCCGCTTAACGTATTCTGGCATCATTAAATATTTTTGTCACTTGACAGTATTAGTCTGCGTTGCCATTCTGAGAGCATTAAAAAAAAAAAAAAAATTCCTTCCTCCCTCCCTTCGTTCGTCGTTTGAGTGTTAAATCAAGTGCCGGGCTATGGGCTACGGGCGGATCAGCCCCGCGATATAAAAGTCCGTCGTTGATTATTTTTTCAAGTGAATAATTTCGAGTAAAGTTACGGTACGGGAGTGATCGCGAGTGTTGCCCATTCAAGTATTACGTAAAACGAATTTTTTGATTTATTGACCCTTGTTTCTTTAATTGTTTAAAAATAAGTCCCCCGCTTCTGCTAGATTTCAATTGCTTTTTCTACTCCACATCTTGCTAAAAAATTTCAACCAAGGATTCACCTGATTTTGTTTCGGCTTGTTGAACTATTTATCATTCTTATATAAAATTGTCGAAACCCCATGTTCGATAGTCTTATGCTTTGTAAACAGCCCGTCTCATTTACGTAATACTTGATCTTTCATGTTCGGCTAGCCGTTCTCGACAGCTGTCACACTGGAAAGGAGTAACAACGGAAACATGGAGGCTGCAATTCCTGTTGGTAAGTTTTTTTTTTTTTTTTTTTCTTTCTTTCTTTCTTTCTTTTTTTTTCTTTCTTTCTTTCTTTCTTTTTTTTTCTCCTCATTGAAACTTTTGCTGCCGGAAGCCTATTTTTTCTTTGAAGAGTTAGGGGCGATGATGCTCTTTGGTCTTTTTCGGCAATATTTTGAAAAAGTATGATGCATACAGGCAGTTAGTAAAGCTAAAAAAATATTTGGCCGTGTATGTTTAGCTTATGGAAAAAAAAAATATGTTTAATGAAATTATTGAAATTTTACAAAAATCTCTAAAAACTAATAGCTGATAATAAAATGCAGTAAAATCTAGGTAAAAAGTCTCAGGATCTATATTGATATCAAAATTTGTAGCCTATGAAGTTTGTCATATTTCCCTTCTGAAAGTTTGATTTTCTTAGCACCATAAGCTAAGTATGGGAGGGAGAAATTCGCCATTGAGATCAAAATGTCAGCTCACAATTTTTAATTTTGGCCCAGGTCTGTAACCAGAGCGGCATCCTCAGGGGGGCGGAACATTTTCGAAGGGGGGCCCGGATTTTTCTAGTTTGAAAAGAGATTCAAATGAATTTTTCAATTTTATTAAATGGTTTATTTTATTGAGTGGCTAGATTTCGAATCCCAAGTGGTAGGCTTAAATGTTATTTTATAGCTAAACTTTTTTCTACAAAATAAAAATTTTTGAAATAACACATAACGAAGTTATGCTAACTGCTTTAAACGAAAAATTCATTTGCATTTAGACAACATTTATCTATAAAATTGAAAACAAAGAAGTTAACAGTATATACCTATGGAATTTAATTTTCATCACAGGGGGGCTCAAGTCTCCTCTCAGGGGGGGCTGAGCTCCCCTTTGCCCCCCCTGGTTACGGGCCTGTTTTGGCCATATCACAATTGTTGGTAATATAATATAATTATGTAAATATTTATTTACATAATATCAAATACTATATAATATAGGAGTATATTTTTAATGCTATTAATTAATATTCTAATTAGGTAATAATACTCACATAAGCTAAACGTAGGATTTACATTTTCGCCAAATTTACGATGTAATTTTTCCGGTCACTTATGTACAAGTCCAAGTCGATTTAAAAGTCGGTTAATCATCAATTTTACAAAAAATCCATAATGTATCCATATGGATACATCCGCTCGCAAGGGGTTTTTTAACATATTAAAAAAATGCGTGGGTCAAATGTTCAAAATAATTATAATTCAACATTACTAGTAAAAAAAAATGATTTTATTTAAATAAGTAAATCTTGCGGCTAATAGACTTTTCTTAAAAATAATATTTTTCATTATTTTTTCAGGTTCTCTCCAAAGATAAGGCGACTAAAACTACAAAACGACGACAGGGTCGGTAAGTTTTTTTCAATTTTTTTCCGCATGCTGGTGCAAGAAAATTATGCAGGGTTTTTTTAGTAGATGCCTAAAATCCCGCCAAGTCCCAAATTATAAGGACGACCCCAAAGAAAAGGCTTTAGTTGTCATAAATCGAAATTTTATCCGCCTAAAATTATTTTTAAATTTTAAATTAAATTTAAATTTTATGAACAAGGCAACTTTTTGCAGTGCCTTTTAAAAAAATTTGAATTAAAATTTTGCAATGATGTCCCGATATTAATATGCGGTTCATCCTTTAAGTTGTATTAAAAATTTCAAAGAAATATTTAGACAAAAAAAAAATTGTCTTCTTTCTTAATGATTTGAGCTCAAAAAATAATCCAGATTTTGGAATTTTTGCTCCAAACCTAAATACTTGCAATTTTTAACTTTCTTTTCGCAAAAAATGAAATTTTTAAATTATTTCCCTCATTTTTATGGTTTTATGTCCCCTTAAAATATTGCTGTGCATACTGCTAAAAAAAACCCTGCCAACGGATGGTGGATATCAGGATACAGTATTATGTATCCAATTAATTCTATTCAAGGTTATTATGTATTGCCACACGGGCAACCAGTGACTTATAGGATGGGAACTCCGAAAATATTTGGGTTCTATTTGTTCTAGTTTGCAATTTTGTTGTAAAAAAATCTTTGTTTTTTTTTTTTTTTTTTGTTTTGAGAAAAATATTGTTTGATATAAGTTTGATACCTATTAATTGTGGAAAATAACCACTGGATCATTGATCCAAATTCTCCGTAGTAAAATTATTACTATCTCGTGGTTATGTATGTGCATTGCATTGGTTACGATTTAATTCGTTTTTGGTGTTGAGTTGAAAAAATATCATTGAGAATCTTAAAATTTGAGTATAAATTCGGTTTCGGGATTGTCAAATGAAAAATTGTCCTAGAAAACTGAACCACCAGGGTGAAATGGAAATAGGTACGAAATGAGTTTTTTGAGAATATTAAAATTCCACTTAATTGAGCGATCGAAATAATGGAAAAAAGGTGTTGTTTTTTTTTTTTTTTTTTTTTTTTTAATTCAATTTTTTTATTTTGCGATACCTTCTGTTCTTTAGTTGGATAGAGTTTATTCGCAGTAACAGTCCAAGAATAATTTGCAAAAAAAATTCTTGGAAGTCATATGCAGTCTATTATTTCCGGAAATTTTTGCATATCTCTGGTTATAATTAGAAGAACTTTCGTAAATTCAAAATATATATTGAAAAAAGTTTTAACAATCATTTTAGAAGCAATAAATACCTTTCGAAAACGCATCGGCACCTGTGCCTTTTTTTAAATAACACTGATCCACGAAAAAAATTACAAAAAAAAAGTCGGTTTTCAAATATTGCTCTGCAAAATAATTACTAACAAATTTCGGAATGACTGAGCGACTGCATAAGTTATTAACAAATTATCAAACTTCGTTGATTTAACAATAAAAAAACGGAGGAGATTTTGCTTAAATTGACGTGAAATGCTTTTGGAGCTTGTTCAGAAGTTCGACTGAATTGACATGCGTTGGGTATGCTTCCAGTGCTTTTTGAACGACGATGTAACTCGTTTGTAAATCTCCACACTAAAAAGAAAAATGGGAAAATTTGAAGTAAAAATTGGGAAAAGGTTGTTTTGGCATGCTCGGATCGGTTTTTATGCGTTAGGTAGAAATTATGAAATTTATTTTTCATGTTTGTTACGGTCAAAAAAAAAAAAAAAAAAAATAGCCTGAGCTTGAACTCTGCAGGGGTGTAACGGCAGGGGCAGGCATCATAGTTGATTATATTTTTGTGGTTATAATTAAAAAATGCCTAAAAAAATTAATTTTTTCTTAGATAAAATGAATGTTTTTGTTATTTTCTGCTGCAATATTTAATTTTTTTTATAATTTTACTTTACTTGACTAACTTTTTTTTTTTTTAAATTTATTTCTCAAATTTTTTTATCAAAAAAATTTTGATCTCTAAAAGTAAAATAAAAAAAAGAAGGAAATTAAGAGTTTTTGTTCTGCATTTGTCCTATATTTGCCCTAAATTTCTGTAAAAAACCGCTCCTATATTTTTTAAAAAATATCCTATTTTTTTATTAAGGAGGGAGTATAATGCCTGAACAGGGGAGGAAGGTCAAGTGGTCCCCATCACTTTTTTCTGAAAAAATAATTTTACCTTACATTACTCCCTTCCTTTTCCCTTCCCCCCGAAAACGATTTTAGTCAGTGGCACCAGATTTTTTTTTTTTAATTTCCTGTTTAGCCAGGCAATGGAGATAAAATTTTCCTGACATCTGAAAGAGAGAAAATTGCTTTTTCTGTGCTTTAATTTTCTTTTCTTTTCCAATTTTCTGACATTTTTATCAGTTCTGGTGCATCCCTGATTTTTTTTTTTTTTTTTTTTACAAAAATTCCGCTTCCTTCAACGGATCAAAATTTTTTGGCATCTGACAATACTGTCCCATGATTTTAAAAAGTTATCACACCCCTTGGAGCTCTTGACTGGAGAAAAAATTTCGTCTCTTAACAAAATTTCAAAATAAGTTATCTTACTTGGTAAGACAGCATCGCATGATTGTAGTAGGGTTCAAAAAGGTAAGGCGCAAGCCTCGCTGCAGCCTGAAAAAACGCCCTGGCCTGCGAAGGTCTTCCTCTCCTAATTTCGATCACTCCTAAATTATTAAAAGCCGGCGCATAATTCCCGTCAGCTGATATGCTTAGCCGAAGGCACTGGGCTGCTAAGTTAATATCCCCCACTCCCTTAAAAAAAAAAAAAAAAAAAAAACATAAAATTAAGCTTATAAAATCATTTTCAACTTTCAAAAAAAAAAATTAAAAAAATAAATCTTACAATAGCGATGTGAGACAAATTGTACCAGACATTTGCTAAATCCTCTCCTTCGGCCAAAGCCAAAGCCCGTTTAAAGCAAGTTAAAGCGACGTCAAGCTGCTGAGAATAAAAACAACATAAACCGATGTTGTTCAAAAGCTCAGCGTTGATCAATCCCATTTGCAAGAGTCTTCGATAAAATTTTAAAGCGATTTCCGGTTGGTCTGTGTAAAAATAATGGACGGCGATGCAAGCGATTGCTTCGATGTTTGCGGCATCTTGCCGGACGACATCTCGGTAATAGTTCACGGACATAGTCATGTTGTTCAACCCTTCAAATAATCTGAAAAAAATAAATAA